>CM069868.1:8620903-8915903 GCA_036172795.1 Pelodytes ibericus | reverse complement strand
CAATCGGCCACTTTAACATCCGGAAGTCTAATAATTCCATAAAACTTGGAGCTAGAGAAGCGTGACAGCTGCTCCCAACATCACTTTCCTTCATTGAGTACATACAGCTCAGATAAATGTGATCAAAGCAGTTACAATTATCAGGAGAAAGTACAGATTAGGGGCTATTTATAATGGTCAGTTAGTTGGGGCAAGGTTCTATATCAACAGGAACATTCTATTGGTTGTCATGGTGACTGGACCGGGTTTAGAACTTTACCCCAGACACACACACACACACACACACATATACATATCAGACATTAAGGAGCAACCATGTGCCTCACCAAATGTTCAGTTATGAGATCTCCCTCAGTATAAATAGAAAACACTAGCTAATCATTGTCACGAAGTGAATTCTGACAGCCTGTCTGACTGGGGATCTTGGAGGGGCCTGAGGGCCAAACACCTCCCTGTAGATTATGTGCCCTGGCTTATGAACCATAACACTATACGTTAAAATTGTTAGTTAGTTATATTCTGTTAGTATATTGGTTTATGTGTAAACTTTCCTTCTGTTAGTAGACCACTCTGAAGGTTTATAATGTGACAGTGACTCCAATAGTTTACTACAACATCCATTGTTCTGGATTAACTGGTAAACTGATTATGTTGTGTACATTACTGTGTGTATTGTAATTAGGTCTACTCACTCTGTTAATTCCTATTTGATTTGCAGTCTGAATGTCTAATGTTTTCCTAGCCCCAGTTAGTTGGAGAACTATGTTTAGTTCCACCCCCCCCCCCCCCCCCCCGATTGTATACTAATGTCTGTGATGTCATGTTTATGTGTATATAAGTCTGTGCTGTTGCACAAATAAAGGAGTTGTTCTTCTTGCTGTAACCAACTGCTAGATGTCCTGTCTATTTGGGTACAAAGAGCAAGGATCCAGAAAGACTTGCTGGGTGAATGCTGAGCTGTAATTGGGGGCTAAGGAGGTGATTTCCCACAACGGACATAGGGTCTACTTCGTCCGGTAGACGGTCCGTTACAATCATGTATATATATATATATATATATTCATGAAAGAAGAAATTGCAAACTTAAGGACAAAAGGTGCGAGTTTGAAAAATTCTCCCCCGTTCAGCTATATTTCAAACTCTGCTAGCTTCGCCTGGTCAGTATTAGCGCTCTATATACAGCATGCAGTCACTCTATGCCATTGCACTAAGCAAAACACGGACATGGTGCAAGGTGCCCAGAGGAGGAATGTATAGGGAGGAACGAGCTCATCCAAGCACAAAAAGTTTAAAACCCATTCACAATACAGCAAGAGAAAAGCAGCACTGGGTGTGCACAGTCTGGTTGGATAGTACTATCCAGAAGTAGGTGATTCAAATATACTGGTATCTTGACAAACTACATGCACCAAACATAACCAAGTCCTTGTAAGATTTGCCCTGTAGCTAGGGGAAACTTGGAAGCATCTTAAACAGGTAGTTGCTCACTTCAGGTTCATGTATAAAAACCAAAATTTGTTGGGAGTGCGCTTTTTGGATAGGTGCACACACCGATCGAGCGACTATTTGCCGTTATCTGTATGTGAGCAATCGTTATCCATAACCCCCATTGAGTGTAGCAGGATGCCATCTGCATTTCACTTACCAGCACCAGAATTACAAAAACATTAACAGAAAAGCAGGTAAGACTCGTTAAAGACGTCTGCCCGGCCATGTTTGTAAATCCACATGACATTAAAAGGACTACGATCTGCCTGACAGGCCAGTTTGTCAATGATTTGTCAATGTTCCCCCCCCCCCCCCCTTTTCTTCCTCCTATAACAGGGGCGGCCATGTCTTTTTCTGAAGCGGGTGCATAATCAGAAATGAGTATTTTTTTTGCTGCAGGAACCAATGAGAATAATTTAATTAAGTCTGTCTAGTGATGTCATCAGACAATGTGTTGCACTGTTAAGAGATCCTACTGTGTGCACCAACAAGACAGTCTTTTGGATCAAATTTGTTTGTAGAGACATGCAGCCAAGAAAATAAGGTCAATTGTTCCAATAAATAGTTAAAATAGAAAATCAGTAGAAAAAAAATACTTTTCCTTATAAAAAAAAACTAACAAACAAAAACAGCATTTCCAAAAAATAAATATTGCATTAATGTATTCCTATGTTTGGTTTTGCATTGCTGACCATCCAAAAAACAAACAACCAACCAACATTAAAAAAAAAATCTACACACAACCTCAATGCCTCCCCTGTAAAGAGATAATAGACAGTCCCCATTCACCTTCATGGGAGCCCTGGAGAAGGTTTCATGGGGACATCCATTCAGCACAAATGAAGGAGGGGTGTCCAGCCCTGCGAGAGATGTTTTAGAGGTAAGAAATACAGAGTATTTATGTTAAAATTTTTCTGTAATATCATTTATCTATTTTAATACAGGAGCACTCTTTTTAGGGCTGACTTGATGCACTAGTTGTTTCTCATCTGCCATAACAATTTATGCGGGTGATGTATAAAAATTTTGCTTTAAAAAAAAACATGTCCGTATGATTTTATATGTAGGTTATATACTGCATTAATTATATATATATATATATATATATTAACTTTTCTAATTATTGTTTGATAATGGGTTTTTTCAAGGCAATAATAAAGATGTCTATGTTGACTATGCATTCACAGAGAGCCTAAATAAAAAGTTGCATGTTTTATCTCTCCTTTCTTCTTCACAACAAGTATAAAACCCAGAGTCTTGTACATAAAACACACATAAATCATACTTCTATTTAGAAACAGGCCATTATTTATACACAGCACCAAGTTTGACAACTTATAGCAAAATAAAAACAAACAAACTAAATGTAGACTTCTAAATAACAATAATAATAATAAACAAAAAGTCTACAAACATAGTAAAGAAAGCCAGAGAAGTCGTTTTTTGAAAGGACACCCTTTGCTCTCCAGATAACTACATAGTATGACCTCTTGCAGTCATACAAAGCATTTGTATTTAAGGAGGTTACTGCAAAGCAACATTTAATCAGTCATTTAAGAGGAACTAGATGTTGAAAGGTAAATCCCATCTTATGGGTACATAATACGCACATACAAATTATATTTAATATTCATAGTTGCTTCCAGATTTTATCAGTACAAAATAATCCACGTACAACACCACACACACCATGCAAATTTAACAGGCCACCATGTTGGTATTTGTACAATGGCACTGCCTATATCTGTCTAGTCACCCAAGGGGTTAACTCCTCTGACGGTGCCTATATCTGTCTAGTCACCCAAGGGGTTAACTCCTCTGACGGTGCCTATATCTGTCTAGTCACCCAAGGGGTTAACTCCTCTGACGTTGCCTATATCTGTCTAGTCACCCAAGGGGTTAACTCCTCTGACGCTGCCTATATCTGTCTAGTCACCCAAGGGGTTAACTCCTCTGACGCTGCCTATATCTGTCTAGTCACCCAAGGGGTTAACTCCTCTGACGCTGCCGATATCTATCTAGTCACCCAAGGGGTTAACTCCTCTGACACTGCCTATATCTATCTGGATTTTGTTGGAGGTCACTTGTCACATATAAGTTTCATTTTAGTTTTAATTTTCATGACTAAAATGGCTTTTTGGGGGGAGGGGGTGGATTCAATGTTTCTTCCCAGGCAGCACAATGTCTTGGGGCAGCCCTGATTGTGATGTAGCGTATCAGTGTACACTAACTCTTAACATTAATGTTAATGAGATATCCCAAACAGACAAAAGGGAGCACCTATATGACTATTATCGATGGGCTGGCAAACATCTGGCACTCTTAACAACAATTTATAGGACTTTATTATCCTAGGGCTGGCTGGCCTCTGGCACTCTCATTACAACAATTAATAGGACTTTATTATCCTAGGGCTGGCTGGCCTCTGGCACTCTCATTACAACAATTAATAGGACTTTATTATACTAGGGCTGGCTGGCCTCTGGCACTCTCATTACAACAATTAATAGGACTTTATTATACTAGGGCTGGCTGGCCTCTGGCACTCTCCTAACAACAATTAATAGGACTTTATTATCCTAGGGCTGGCTGGCTCTGGCACTCTCCTAACAACAATTAATAGGACTTTATTATCCCAGGGCTGGCAAACATCTGGCACTCTAACAACAATTAATAGGACTATTATCCTAGGGTGGGCTGGCCTCTGGCACTCTCTTTACCCCACTGAATAGGACAGTATAATGTCAGGGCTTGTTAACCTCTGGCACTCTCTTTACCCCACTGAATAGGACAGTATAATGTCAGGGCTTGTTAACCTCTGGCACTCTCTTTACCCCACTGCATAGGACAGTATAATGTCAGGGCTTGTTAACCTCTGGCACTCTCTTTACCCCACTGAATAGGACAGTATAATGTCAGGGCTTGTTAACCTCTGGCACTCTCTTTACCCCACTGAATAGGACAGTATAATCTCAGGGCTTGTTAACCTCTGGCACTCTCTTTACCCCACTGAATAGGACAGTATAATCTCAGGGCTTGTTAACCTCTGGCACTCTCTTTACCCCACTGAATAGGACAGTATAATCTCAGGGCTTGTTAACCTCTGGCACTCTCTTTACCCCACTGAATAGGACAGTATAATCTCAGGGCTTGTTAACCTCTGGCACTCTCTTTACCCCACTGAATAGGACAGTATAATCTCAGGGCTTGTTAACCTCTGGCACTCTCTTTACCCCACTGAATAGGACAGTATAATCTCAGGGCTTGTTAACCTCTGGCACTCTCTTTACCCCACTGAATAGGACAGTATAATCTCAGGGCTTGTTAACCTCTGGCACTCTCTTTACACCACTGAATAGGACAGTATAATGTCAGGGCTTGTTAACCTCTGGCACTCTCTTTACCCCACTGAATAGGACAGTATCATCCCAGGACTGGCACTTGCAGGTTGGCTGGCTGAGCATGATGGGAGAGGTTAACCTTTGCCGTGCCGGTATAATAATAACACCATGATTATCACTCACTGTGCCGAGCCGATTCCCCGAGGTTCATCCTCACTCCCGCCAGCCCCGTTCCGTGTTGTATTTTCTTTTCCCTTCCCTAGGTTGCAGGGCACTTCCGCTTCCGGTGCTGCGTAGCAACATGGCGCGTGCAGGCAGCAGCAACGGCGGCGGCGGTGGTTACCATGGAAACGCGCGTGTTATCGGCCGGGATTGTGCCCACAAGTTATGTATACTGCATTAATGGGCCCGCACGTTATGTATACTGCATTAATGTGCCAACACGTTATATATACTGCATTAATGGGCCCGCACGTTATGTATACTGCATTAATGTGCCAACACGTTATATATACTGCATTAATGGGCCCGCACGTTATATATACTGCATTAATGTGCCAACACGTTATATATACTGCATTAATGGGCCCGCACGTTATGTATACTGCATTAATGGGCCCGCACGTTATGTATACTGCATTAATGGGCCAACACGTTATATATACTGCATTAATGGGCCCGCATGTTATATATACTGCATTAATGGGCCCGCACGTTATGTATACTGCATTAATGGGCCCGCATGTTATATATACTGCATTAATGGGCCCGCACGTTATGTATACTGCATTAATGGGCCCGCACGTTATATATACTGCATTAATGGGCCCGAACGTGTTATATATACTGCATTAATGGGCCCGAACGTTATGTATACTGCATTAATGGGCCCGCACGTTATGTATACTGCATTAATGGGCCCGCACGTTATATATACTGCATTAATGGGCCCGAACGTGTTATATATACTGCATTAATGGGCCCGCACGTTATGTATACTGCATTAATGGGCCCGCACGTTATGTATACTGCATTAATGGGCCCGCATGTTATGTATACTGCATTAATGTGCCAACACGTTATATATACTGCATTAATGGGCCCGCACGTTATGTATACTGCATTAATGGGCCCGCACGTTATATATACTGCATTAATGGGCCCGCATGTTATATATACTGCATTAATGGGCCCGCACGTTATGTATACTGCATTAGTGGGCCCGCACGTTATATATACTGCATTAATGGGCCCGCACGTTATATATACTGCATTAATGGGCCCGCACGTTATATATACTGCATTAATGGGCCCGCACGTTATGTATACTGCATTAATGGGCCCGCATGTTATATATACTGCATTAATGGGCCCGCACGTTATGTATACTGCATTAATGGGCCCGCACGTTATGTATACTGCATTAGTGGGCCCGCACGTTATATATACTGCATTAATGGGCCCGCATGTTATATATACTGCATTAATGGGCCCGCACGTTATGTATACTGCATTAATGGGCCCGCACGTTATGTATACTGCATTAGTGGGCCCGCACGTTATATATACTGCATTAATGGGCCCGCATGTTATATATACTGCATTAATGGGCCCGCACGTTATGTATACTGCATTAATGGGCCCGCACGTTATGTATACTGCATTAGTGGGCCCGCACGTTATATATACTGCATTAATGGGCCCGCATGTTATATATACTGCATTAATGGGCCCGCATGTTATATATACTGCATTAATGGGCCCGCACGTTATATATACTGCATTAATGGGCCCGCACGTTATGTATACTGCATTAATGGGCCCGCACGTTATATATACTGCATTAATGGGCCCGCACGTTATGTATACTGCATTAATGGGCCCGCACGCTATATATACTGCATTAATGGGCCCGCACGTTATGTATACTGCATTAATGGGCCCGCACGTTATATATACTGCATTAATGGGCCCGCACGTTATATATACTGCATTAATGGGCCCGCACGTTATATATATTTTTTTCCTATAGGGTAGTCTTATATTCAGGCTTTTAGTTTTTTTCCTAAAGGAATATACAAAGTTTGGGGGGTCGTCTTATAATCAGGGTCGTCTTATAATCGAGCAAATACGGTATAACGTGTTGGTCCATTAATGCAGTATATATAACATGCGGGCCCATTAATGCAGTATATATAACGTGCGGGCCCATTAATGCAGTATACATAACGTGCGGGCCCATTAATGCAGTATACATAACATGCGGGCCCATTAATGCAGTATATATAACGTGCGGGCCCATTAATGCAGTATATATAACATGCGGGCCCATTAATGCAGTATATATAACGTGCGGGCCCATTAATGCAGTATACATAACGTGCGGGCCCATTAATGCAGTATACATAACGTGCGGGCCCATTAATGCAGTATACATAACGTGCGGGCCCATTAATGCAGTATACATAACGTGCGGGCCCATTAATGCAGTATACATAACGTGCGGGCCCATTAATGCAGTATATATAACGTGCGGGCCCATTAATGCAGTATATATAACGTGCGGGCCCATTAATGCAGTATATATAACGTGCGGGCCCATTAATGCAGTATATATAACGTGCGGGCCCATTAATGCAGTATACATAACGTGCGGGCCCATTAATGCAGTATATATAACGTGCGGGCCCATTAATGCAGTTATATATACTGCATTAATGGGCCCGCACGTTATATATACTGCATTAATGGGCCCGCACGTTATGTATACTGCATTAATGGGCCCGCACGTTATGTATACTGCATTAATGGGCCCGCACGTTATGTATACTGCATTAATGGGCCCGCACGTTATGTATACTGCATTAATGGGCCCGCACGTTATGTATACTGCATTAATGGGCCCGCACGTGTTATATATACTGCATTAATGGGCCCGCATGTTATATATACTGCATTAATGGGCCCGCACGTTATATATACTGCATTAATGGGCCCGCATGTTATGTATACTGCATTAATGGGCCAACACGTTATACCGTATTTGCTCGATTATAAGACGACCCTGATTATAAGACGACCCCCCAAACTTTGTATATTCCTTTAGGAAAAAAACTAAAAGCCTGAATATAAGACTACCCTATAGGAAAAAAAAAGTTTAACTTGTATATATGTAAATTGCTTTTTAATATGTAATAAAAAATTGATATTATACAAATGTATTTCTTGTTTTTATTTCCTTGCGGCCTCTCTCCCTCCCCCCTCCAGTGTAGTCTCTCTCTCTATCTCCCCCCTCCCTCCCCTAGTCTCTCTCTCTCTATCCCCTCTCTATCTCTCTCCCCCTCTCTCTACCCCCCCTCTCTCTCTCTCTATCCCCCCTCTCTCTCTATCCCCCCCTCTCTCTCTCTATCCCCCCCTCTCTCTCTCTATCCCCCCCCTCTCTCTCTCTATCCCCCCCCCTCTCTCTCCCCCCCTCTCTCTATTCCCCCCCCCCCTCTCTCTCTCTCTATTCCCCCCCCCCCTCTCTCTCTATCCCCCCCCTGTCTCTCACTATCCATCTCCCCCCTTTCCCTGGTGGCTAGTGGGGGCAGCTGGGGGATGTCTGCACTATACGTGCAGATATCCTCCATGCTGCCCGACACCTCCGTCTATTATGACGGACAGCTGGTCCGTCATAATAGACGGAGGTGTCGGGCAGCATGGAGGATATCTGCACGTATAGTGCAGACATCCCCCAGCTGCCCGCTTTTCCCTGGTGTCTAGTGGGGCAGCAGAGGAAGTCTGCGCGATGAGCGCAGACCTCCCTTGCTGCCGCCCGGCACGCTCGCCGGGACTTCTGTGACGAAAGCGGAACCCGGCTTCTTCACAGAAGCCCCGGCGGTCGTGCCGGGCGGAAGCAGGGGAGTCTGCGCTCGTTGCGCAGACATCCCCTGCTGCTAGAGAGGGGGATCCAGGTCCCCTGCAGCTCTGCTGGGGACCTGGATCCCAGTCTTATAGTCTGACCTCAATTTGAGGTCAGATTATAAGACGACCTCGAATGTAAGACGAGGGGGATTTTTCAGAGCATTTGCTCTGAAAAAAACCTCGTCTTATATTCGAGCAAATACGGTATATACTGCATTAATGGACCAACACGTTATATATACTGCATTAATGGGCCCGCACGCTATATATACTGCATTAATGGACCAACACGTTATATATACTGCATTAATGGACCAACACGTTATATATACTGCATTAATGGGCCAACACGTTATATATACTGCATTAATGGGCCCGCACGTTATATATACTGCATTAATGGGCCTGCACGTTAGATATACTGCATTAATGGGCCCCCACGTTATGTATACTGCATTAATGGGCCCGCACGTTATATATACTGCATTAATGGGCCCGCAAGTTATGTATACTGCATTAATGGGCCCGCACGTTAGATATACTGCATTAATGGGCCCCCACGTTATATATACTGCATTAATGGGCCCGCAAGTTATGCATACTGCATTAATGGGCCCGCAAGTTATGTATACTGCATTAATGGGCCCGCAAGTTATGTATACTGCATTAATGGGCCCGCACGTTATGTATACTGCATTAATGGGCCCGCACATTATGTATACTGCATTAATGGGCCCGCACGTGTTATATATACTGCATTAATGGGCCCGCACATGTTATATATACTGCATTAATGGGCCCGCACGTTATATATACTGCATTAATGGGCCCGCAAGTTATGTATACTGCATTAATGGGCCCGCAAGTTATGTATACTGCATTAATGGGCCCGCAAGTTATGTATACTGCATTAATGGGCCCGCACGTTATATATACTGCATTAATGGGCCCGCACGTTATGTATACTGCATTAATGGGCCCGCACGTTATATATACTGCATTAATGGGCCCGCACGTTATATATACTGCATTAATGGGCCTGCACGTGTTATATATACTGCATTAATGGGCCCGCAAGTTATTTATACTGCATTAATGGGCCAACACGTTATGTATACTGCATTAATGGGCCAACACGTTATGTATACTGCATTAATGGGCCCGCACGTGTTAAATATACTGCATTAATGGGCCCGCAAGTTATGTATACTGCATTAATGGGCCCGCAAGTTATGTATACTGCATTAATGGGCCAACACGTTATGTATACTGCATTAATGGGCCCGCACGTGTTATATATACTGCATTAATGGGCCCGCACGTGTTATATATACTGCATTAATGGGCCCGCACGTTATATATACTGCATTAATGGGCCCGCAAGTTATGTATACTGCATTAATGAGCCCGCAAGTTATGTATACTGCATTGATGGGCACGCAAGTTATGTATACTGCATTAATGGGCCCGCAAGTTATGTATACTGCATTAATGGGCCTGCACGTGTTATATATACTGCATTAATGGGCCCGCAAGTTATTTATACTGCATTAATGGGCCAACACGTTATGTATACTGCATTAATGGGCCCGCAAGTTATGTATACTGCATTAATGGGCCCGCACGTGTTATATATACTGCATTAATGGGCCCGCAAGTTATGTATACTGCATTAATGGGCCCGCAAGTTATGTATACTGCATTAATGGGCCAACACGTTATGTATACTGCATTAATGGGCCAACACGTTATGTATACTGCATTAATGGGCCAACACGTTATGTATACTGCATTAATGGGCCCGCACGTGTTATATATACTGCATTAATGGGCCCGCACGTGTTATATATACTGCATTAATGGACCGGCACGTGTTATATATACTGCATTAATGGACCCGCACGTGTTATATATACTGCATTAATGGGCCAACACGTTATGTATACTGCATTAATGGGCCTGCACGTGTTATTTATACTGCATTAATGGGCCCGCAAGTTATTTATACTGCATTAATGGGCCCGCAAGTTATTTATACTGCATTAATGGGCCCGCAAGTTATATATACTGCATTAATGGGCCCGCAAGTTATTTATACTGCATTAATGGGCCCGCAAGTTATATATACTGCAATAATGGGCCCGCACGTTATATAAACTGCATTAATGGGCCCGCACGTGTTATAAATACTGCATTAATGGGCCTGCACCTTATGTATACTGCATTAATGGGCCCGCACACGTTATATATACTGCATTAATGGACCCGCACGTGTTATATATACTGCATTAATGGACCCGCACGTGTTATATATACTGCATTAATGGACCCGCACGTTATTTATACTGCATTATTGGGCCTGCACGTGTTATATATACTGCATTAATGGGCCCGCAAGTTATGTATACTGCATTAATGGGCCAACACGTTATATATACTGCATTAATGGGGCCGCACGTTATATATACTGCATTAATGGGCCCGCACGTGTTATATATACTGCATTAATGGGCCCGCACGTGTTATATATACTGCATTAATGCGCCAACACGTTATATATACTGCATTAATGGGCCCGCACGTTATATATACTGCATTAATGGGCCCGCACATGTTATATATACTGCATTAATGGGCCCGCACATGTTATATATACTGCATTAATGGGCCCGCACATGTTATATATACTGCATTAATGGGCCCACACGTGTTATATATACTGCATTAATGTGCCAACACATTATGTATACTGCATTAATGGGCCCGCAAGCTATATAAACTGCATTAATGGGCCCGCATGTTATATATACTGCATTAATGGGCCCGCACGTTATATATACTGCATTAATGGGCCTGCAAGTTATTTATACTGCATTAATGGGCCCGCAAGTTATATATACTGCATTAATGGGCCCGCACGTTATATAAACTGCATTAATGGGCCCGCACGTGTTATAAATACTGCATTAATGGGCCCGCACGTGTTATAAATACTGCATTAATGGGCCCGCAAGTTATGTATACTGCATTAATGGGCCAGCAAGTTATGTATGCTGCATTAATGGGCCCGCACGTGTTATATGTACTGCATTAATGGGCCCGCACGTGTTATATATACTGCATTAATGGGCCCGCACGTGTTATATATACTGCATTAATGGGCCCGCACGTGTTATATATATACTGCATTAATGTGCCCGCACGTGTTATATATATATATATATATACTGCATTAATGTGCGCGCACGTTATGTATACTAAATTAATGTGCCAGCACGTTATGTATACTGCATTAATGTGCCAGCACGTTATGTATACTGCATTAATGTGCCAGCACGTTATGTATACTGCATTAATGTGCCAGCACATTATGTATACTGCATTAATGGGCCCGAACGTTATGTATAATGCATTAATGGGCCCGCACATGTTATATATACTGCATTAATGGGCCCGCACATGTTATATATACTGCATTAATGGGCCCGCACATGTTATATATACTGCATTAATGGGCCCGCACTTGCTTTGTGGCAATGTTAATGTCCTGTGTAAATCCTTCCTGCATTTATTAGTCTGATTAGAGCCAGGGTATTGTTTACCCCAAGGCAGGGTGATAACGGTGATTGGATAGGAAGGGCCAGTGCTATGCAATGCTATTAAATACACCATTTTTTTGGGGACTCCCATGTTTTTCAACACTGAGTCTGTAATAAGCTTAAGTGACCTTATTTATTTGGGGGATTACTTTATACTTTATTCCAGTTATAGAGTCCCCAGCCCCTGCTGAATGTTACATCTGAATTGCATTGCTGACAATTGTGTCGGTAATGCAACTGGGAAGATACCGGACTGGAGACCTCTGTGTGTGTGCACATTGCGCGACTGTGGCGTCTTCCACCGCAGAATCATGGGAAATGTAGTTCCCACTGATCCTGCTTTCCGTTAAAAGCTGCAACCGCGCATGTGCGCACACACAGTGACCATCGGGCACCTTACAGAATTGCTTTCCTGACACAGGCTGAGTCTGCGTCGGCAGATAAGAACCATTCGGTCCATCTAGTCTGCCCAATTTTTTTGAATACTTTTATTAGTCCCCTGTTCTCGATGTAACTGCAATTCTGATGCCACATTCGGCCCCTTGGTTCGTTACACAACTGAGCCAAGGGGTCAGGAATGAAAGTAGGAGGGGCTGGGGACTCTGAATCACATAAAGTTTAATTAAGTAAAAAGAAAAAAGAAAGTTTCGTTGTGCCGTTATCTTTCCCTTGCGCACTATTATCTTGCAACCTCTAGAGGTCACTGCTGCATAACAAGGGAGTTTATAGAACATACAAACACAATTTGAGACATTCAAACATATGTGTAAATGCTGTATGTTGTTTTTGTTGTTGTTTTTTTTACTTGTATTGCCCAAGAACTCTGCATTTTAGAAACAAAAAAAATAAAAAATAAATAAATGAACACAAGCAATAAAATAAATACAGTGTTATGTTAAAGCCTTTATTTTGGAACATTTCAACGTTTTTGGGGGGGGGGGATGAGATAGGAATAGACAGTATGTAAATTGGAGTGATTTCATCATTTCAGTTTAGTGTTCAAGAACCATACAAAAATATATGTCAATGAAAGTGCATAGGTAACCTGTATATCTACATCAGGGCAAGTTACAGCTCATACACGGATTAAACGAAGCAGCCATTCTTATCATTGAATATTCATGCAAGTCTTAAGAGTCTGCTGACACCAGCATTGTTTAAATCTGTCAAAATGGTGTTCACTGAAGATTTCAAAACCAGTGTTTTTTGTATTTAATAATTAGTTTATGCATAAAGCACAGAGCAATATACTTTAAAACAAAACCAGGAGGTCCTACTAACTTTTACATAAAGCACAGAAGCTGAGACCCCCATCAGAGTCTTTACAGACCAGCGAGTCTCTGCAGGAAGATGTGCAACGACATTAGGACACAAATAAAACTTCACTTTGAGTGTCCGTTACGTGTCTAAACGTGTCTTCTACATGTTTTTAAAAATCTTCTGTATACACATTTTTACTTTAAAACAAAATTATAGTTCTCCTCTAGTTTAATTTGGAAAACATTTTCACTGGGACCTCTGTGACATCATTAAAAGGGAGTACATGGGAGGTGGGCTTCCTGCCTTTGCAGTAGTTTTTATGCCTCTAATAAAATACTGTTATTAGTCATTACTGTGGAATCAGCCTCTCCGCTATTTCAAGAGCTTGGAGTGGTTTCAGGAGGACTGTAGCCACAGCAGCAGCACTATTTATTACAATTTATATGCCTGAATTCGAAACATGACTGGACAAAACTAACCACACAATATGAATTACACAGCAAGCTGCAAACTGTAAACATCATTTCTCAATTCTATTTGCTAATGATAGCAGCAGCAGTATGCTACAATAACCAATTAACCTGTATGGACAATTTACCTAAGGAGTGCCCCGAATATAAAATTTGTCACACACATTTAAACAAACAATGTGGCCAGAATGTTTCAGCTTCATTTACTTTTGGTCCTTAAAAGAGGTGTAGATTGTCAGTATTTTGGAGCTAGCATATAAACGTAGCTTTGATATAAACATATATATTTGACATCTTCATAGTTACACAAGGCAGAGACAGGCCATTTGACAAGGTAAGATAATTAATACAATTTAATGGGGTCAATTCACCAAAAATCTGCAAAAGAGAGACAATTTTTCCATTGACCCTACTGTGGGCATAAAATGACAGGTATCTTTTAAGATAACGAGTTCCCCTCTAGTGATCATATTTATAAAGGACTGACAGACCTCCTAAGCCATGACGGATCTGGTTGGCTGAGTGTGCTGACCGTTCTGGTCTGTGCCGAGCGGCAGAGCAGAAGGTACACGCACTTGGATCTGTAAAGATGCATGTTATGTTACACCAGAGAAGGCAGAGTTGGAAAGACAGGCAGATAGCTTGGATATTAATGCCTGATTTTTGCAGTAACATCTGCTGTGTGTAAAAGCCATGTTAGAAGTCACAAACAAAAAAGAAAAACCTAGAATAAAGCACCGAAATTTCCCAAGAGAAAAAAAATATATATACTTACAAAGTCTTTAGAGGTTTGTACTAAATGGACAATTATTCTAACGAATGGAAAAGCTCAAGGGTTGGTCATAAAGTACCTTATTGAGCCCTCTTTGTGTGATGTGGATTAGAATCTTGGGTCAGATGCATTAAGATCTGATCCAACATGTCTGTCCCGTGATAGAGCTATACATAGCAAAGTTTCTAAACAACAGCATGTCTGCCCTGTGATAGAGCTACACAAAGCAAAGATTCTAAACAACAACATGTCTGCCCCGTGATAGAGCAACACAGAGCAAAGATTCTAAACAACATGTCTGCCCCGTGATAGAGCTACACAGAGCAAAGATTCTAAACATGTCTGCCCAGTGATAGAGCTACACAGAGCAAAGATTCTAAACAACATGTCTGCCCAGTGATAAAGCTATACAGAGCAAGGATTCTAAACAAGAGGTCTGCCCCATGATAGAGCTATACAGAGCAAAGATTCTATACATGTCTGCTCCTGATAGAGCTATACAGAGAAAAGATTCTAAACATGTCCACCCCTGATAAAGAGCAAAGAGGGCTCAATAAGGTCTATTTATATTGTCATTAAAGCATTTATATTTAAAATGTCTACACTTGATGCAATCTTTTTGACGACAGCTGTCCTTTAATCCATTGATTTGCTGTATTAACCGGCAGGAAATATATAGATTATTGTAGATTAAGTTGTATTATCTGAATATGTTCGTTTTGAGTGCACACATGCTCAGGCTGCAAATGTGGGTGTGAAGGGCAAGCATTGTGGGCGTTACATGTGCACTGTAAAGTAAACCCAAATTTGTATTTTTGCTAGTAGAAAGCAAAAATAAAAAATTATATACCACCTTAGCATAACTTCACGATATTGTTTTTTTGTTTTTTCCCCATGGCCGGTGACTGTGAATACAGTTAAAATATATAACCATGAATAGATTGTCAGCCTTATCTACAGTCCATATATTAAATACCCACATGACATGTTACAGAAGAATTAATAATAATAATGCTTTTTCATTATGTTTCCCAAATAAAAATGTAACTCTTTTTAATACAATCCAAAAAAAAAAAACTATTAACCTGAGTCATTTGTAAAAAAATTTCTCTTATATTTGATTAGGTTCCCAATTGCAGCTGAAA
The DNA here is from genome assembly GCA_036172795.1 of Pelodytes ibericus. Taxonomy (NCBI): domain Eukaryota; kingdom Metazoa; phylum Chordata; class Amphibia; order Anura; family Pelodytidae; genus Pelodytes; species Pelodytes ibericus. The sequence continues at coordinate 8,899,925 of CM069868.1, read as the reverse complement.
TACCTGTAGTTTTTTAAAATTTTATTTCCTTCCCGTCGTGGGAAATAAGTACAATATAAGGTACGTAAAGATATTTTACACATTATTAATTAATTGGGCGGGGTGGGATTCCGTCAGACCCTACTATTGTTTTTATTTTTAAAAACGTTAATCACCTTTTACAAACAAACATGTGAACTACACAACTTTGGTGTAAATATGATAAAACAAAAAAAAAGTTACAAAAAAAAAAAAAACAACAACACTGGGATAGTGGTTTTAAAATGGTGTTGGTGGGTCATGCTTTTGCCAGGAGGAGCCATGTAAGAAAACGTTCTAGACATGTCCGGAACAGAGAAGCTTTACATACTATAAAAATGTGCAAAATAAGATCATATCTGGCCATGATCTATTCTGTAGGTCAGTGTTTAGAAACATTTATCTACAGACACGGGAAAAGGTAAAGGTAAATAAAATGGATAACGTCGGAGGTGTATGCCCCAACATTTGCAATAAAATTTCCCCGGCATAAAGAAAGCAGAGTACATGGTCACACTAGTCGTTTAAAGAGTTAATATTTAAATAAAATATTTGTAAACACCCCTAGGAAGGAAGATGCTAAAGCTATTTAATATCCGTGCCAGCTAAACTACATAAAAAAAAAACACTAATCACTATTATGTTTTATAATGCTGTTGTATTATTTATATTATATATCTTATTTTATAATCTGTTTTTCATTTATGCTGGGGGGGGGGGGGGGTGGCACCTTTACACAGAATGATAGTTTCTAAGTCTTCTAGGGGTGGTTTAATGTCCACATACAGCATGAAAGAAAAATAGATTATAAAATAACATTACAGCACTATAAAACAATGTTTTAAACCATACAAATGGCAAATGAAGCACAAATAGTTAACTATCTGTTTATAAAACTGTAGAAAAAAAAGAACTATTATTTAAAGCAACAATTGTTAGACTTTAGGTTTGGGTATTACCTGTTAAATCGAAAATCAGCCACATTTCAGGTACCATTTGTTAATGATTCTCTATATCTAAATACATTTAAAATGTAGGTTTAAAATCAAATGTTAATGATTCTCTATATCTAAATACATTTAAAATGTAGGTTTAAAATCAAACTTGAGAATTGCATTAGATCTTTTGAGACCGACGCATTTCGCATGTGATACCGGAATGTGATGGCCAATACAGATGTTGGGGGGAAAAAAGGAAAAACAAGCCAATGAACCAATCAGATCATGTGGTGTGTGTGTGATGGACAGGTCAGCTTGCCAGTAGAATCCATGAGTGGGATCACGCCCATTTGGCTGAACTTTCCAATGCCAGAAAGTAAATCCAGCCTTTGAACTGTTACAGCTGTTTCACTGGACGCACTCAATATCGGACATAACTCCATAGGCACAGCCTATGTTCCAAGTATTTCATTAAAATGTATAGAATTTTGTTCCTTGATATTCCGTTTGGACTCAGAGATGCTAATTATGCATTCAAATCTGGAAAAGGTTCACGTTCCTTGCTGCATCAGATTTATAAATGCAGCAGAGAAAAAAAAAGAAAAGGTTACTTTGTATCCCTGCTTAATTGTGTTTGTTCAAAACCTCCATAAAAAATAAAAAATTACATTTTTTGCAAAAGAATGCAAAAAGTCACACAAGACATCCGGTTAATCCTGGTCTATAAGTTCTTGGTACATAGTTGGCAGGTGACAGGATATAATAGATCATGCGTTGTAGAAATGATTATTCTTTAGGATATCTAGCAATTTAAGAAGGTACCTCTGTCCCACATAAATACCACAAAATGCTGGCTTCTACAAATAATGGGGTCTACTCGAAGAGAGAATGGCAGGGAAGTGATACGGCAATTTCAAACTTAAAGGACAACTGTAGCAAAAACATAAGTAATATTTAACTGAAGTTTGTATCAAGTGTAGAAATTTTAAATACAAAATGTTTTGATGAAAGAATAGACATAATGTACCTTATTGAGCCCTCTTTGTGCTCTATAGCTCTAATAGGGAGCGGACATGTTGTTTAGAATGTTAGGACAATTCTTCATTCACCTTGGTTCAGATGAAGGAAGATCTGACCCAGCATTCTAAACATGTCTGCCCCCTGTTAGATCTGAGCAAAGGGGGCTCAGTGAGGTCCATTATTTATATTCTTTCATTAAAGTATTTCTATGCAATCTATCTACACTCAGTGCCATCTTTAAATAAACATTAGTTCATTTTTTGCAAAACAGTGGAGTTGGAAAAGCTGAATTCAAAGAATTTTCCCAGGTCTGCTTTAGTTTGAAATCTCTATTCCCTGTCATTCTCTCTTTTATGGAGTAGACCCTAATATTATTTGGAATCCTGGCAAACAATGCCTTACTGTACCATTGATTGGAGTGATGGAAGGATACACTGTTTGATTCTTTGGGAAAGGGCTAGAAGACCCGGCCACCATTGCTACTTTTTTCTCAGGATAACGGCACGTACAAGACTGGTATTGAGGCAGGGATATACAGATGAATCAAATGGGCGTCACGTATAAAGGCCAATTCTAGGTCAAAGTTCTAAAAAAAAAAAGTGGTGCAGTCACCATGGAAACAGGTTCCATATGTTCCTGTTGATTACATCCCTTTTAGAACTTTACCCGATAATCACCATGGAAACCGATGGAATGTTCCTGCTGATTACATCCCTTTTAGAACTTTAGCCCAGAATCACCATGGAAACCAATGGAATGTTCCTGCTGATGACATCACTTTTAGAACTTTAGCTCAGAATCACCATGGAAACCAATGGAATGTTCCTGCTGATGACATCACTTTTAGAACTTTACCCCAGAAATGACTTCTATACATAATCCCCATGGAATCATATGACCTCATGCAATTAAACGAGGTGCCTTTATATACCCGTGCTTCCTCTTCAAGCTGTTCTAGCATCAGTAATCCCTTGTACTTTTGCCGACCCCTGGTATTAACGTAGGCAAGTTACAGAGGCATGGCTAGATTTACTATCCCGGAATATGGATTCACCTACAAGGACCACGTTCAAAATAATTTAGCATCTTTTCCCAAAATCGCCACGTTCCCAGAAGTTCATTGAGATAAAGCAGACACGAGATGCTCAAAGCAATAGGTCATTTCACTCCACGTTGTCCATGCCGAGTTTAGAGAAGACCTGGTAATGATGTGTGCGCAGAATAGGTATATAGTTCCAGTAAACTGTATGGAAAAAGCTGTACATAGTAAGCAATTGTGATTCCTAATTTAAAAGCATCTTCAGCTCCACCACCGTCATGTAAAAAAAATTCATGGCTAAAATCCCCAAAAAAAGTAACCAGCAGCATAATATTAAGACATCGTTCTAGTGTAGTGGTCAGTTGCTTAGGGTTCAAAGTACTCATCAGGAAGCAATGCTGGATAAGATGTCAATTAGGTTGTCAAATCCATACAGGTAACCATCCTCTCGGTTGCCCTCTTGCCAGGGGATACGGTGGTCCAGAGTTTTCCCTTCGGACAGATGAGTTGTTTTGCCAAAATCAATGAGCCACACGTTGGACTTCCCTTTCTTGTCGTGTACGAACAGTAACGAGCTTCCGATCACCTAAAAGAAACCGTTTATATGGATGAGTTGGGTTTGTGTCTGATCTGTTTCATCCACAAGGGGAGCTGAGCCGAACATTTTATCTCACCAATTTAACTATACATTGTGCAAGGATAATTATATATATATATATATATATAAATAAAACACCAGAAAATATAGGAGGGAAAATAAAATGGAAAAAAATAAATAAAAATAATCCTGTGCATCAGAGTGTATTCTGCAGGGACAAACCTGGTAAGCACTGTGTCAGGCTCTGCCTCTATATCTGCGCTGAGCAGACTGGGGCAGCATCACGGCACCAAGCAGACAAGGGCGGCGGGACTAAGTGGGGCAGAGCAATACTATATATAGCAAAAAAGCATTCATTCAGTCTTAAAATGCGCGTAACCTATGAAACCCCCGTTACCCACCTCGTGCTGTTTAAAGAAGTGAGAGGTCTCCACCACTGTTCGGATCTGTTGTAGTCGGCACAGATATTGATTCTGGACAAGAGAAGGCATCGGATCAGTAATTATACATGGCACTGACAATGGATTTGGGAGGCACTGACCAACTCAAAGCTCCCCAGCAAAAACTGCAGACAGGTTACGTGCAGCACACACCAGTACTCTGAAGAGGTGTGCAATTAGTCTTTATTACCCCATCAGATGCCTACACTTCAGCCCTACTCGACCCTTTGGACTGAGCCGTATCGGTCAGTAGTGGTTTGATGGTCGGTGGACGAGTACTAGGATTGCTGTGGATTTGGATGCATGTATAGTTTTGTCGTGATAAAGTCACCGTGTCGCTTTGGAGACGCACACTGCATTACACACACGTTTGACTGATCAGGCAGAACATTAACACTTGCTGGCACCTTAATAAAGATGGCGGAGACAGAATCACTTACCAATATCAATTTGTTGCCATCAATAAACTCCAGGAAGGACTTGCGAATCTGGTCCCGGGTTTTGGTTGTTTTAAAGTTTGTGTTGCATGTCCCATCACCTTTCTAAGAGTATACAGAAAATAATGCAATGTGTCAAGCGATACGACAAGATAGCAATGTACAAAATAACAGAAACACCTGGGGGTTATGTGAAAGGGTCAATTAAAGGCAGCAAACCCCAAACTCTGAGTGTGCTGGCCTGCATTCCCCTGCCTGGATCAGTACATAGGCTGGTGCCCAAACCCTACCACTTTTAACATGAACCCCGTCATAACTCATCATAAGAGCTGCAGCGTTAGCGTGCCGAGCAGATAGTCTGACCCTTCTTTTCATGTATGATCTTCCAGGAAGGTATCGCAGTACATACACAGACCTATAAGGACTGCTACAGCTCACGAACTAGAGTTCTCTAAAAAAAAAAACAATTTTCAAAGATCCATTATGATGATGTGATCATGCCTGTCCCCAGCTCAGTTCCTCTTGGGCTTATTTGTAAGTAAGAAATGCTTAGTTTTCCTACTACCTGACGTCTCACCCTTACATCTGCTTATGTTTGGCAAGAAGGAAACCTCTCACCTTGATCCCCTCTATCCTAAAGCCCAGGGTAGATGTTGAGCTGATGGTCTCTCTCCACTGCATGTAGCGAGGCTTGGTCACGGCCTGTTGGGCATGCTCCTCCGCTGTAGGGGCGTGTTGATCCACCTCTATCATTTTCTTGTACATGTCTTTCCTCAGTTTGGGCTTGCCACGGGCCTTTGTCAGCTCTTCCTCCAAATACGTCCTAAACAATACAAAAGCTTACGATGTACAGGTGTGCGCAAAATACAAACGGATAAAAGAAACAGGAATTTAAAAAGAGCCAGTTCCCCATTTTGAGAAATCATGAAAAAGACACTGGATCTCAACTCTTCCTATATCGGAAAAACTACAGGAAAAAGTGCGACCCTTACAATAACAGTCCTGACTATCTACCCAAGATCCTCCTCACTGCACACAGAGCGGTCAGGAAATTCAAGCATTTGAAACAGAGACCATCTAATGCCACAGAAATGGCAGAATTTTCTCAGAGAGGAGAAGGACAACTAAACTCACTAAAGCCACTGAAGGCAACCCCGCAAAACTACAGGTGAACTGTAATGTGTTCTATATACAACATGCAGAAAACAAGCTAGGTGGAAATGTCCCAAACTAAGGAATCTGTTGGCTGCCACAAGTGATAATAAATAAGATGTGATTGCTGCTGGACTGTGTGATAAATAGCCTTGTAACCTTGTGCTCCGGACCCAGCGTTTGGCCTTGTGTGGGCGAAGCAGTGATCACGGCCTTGAAAACAAGGGAAATTTATCATTTAATTTGTAGCCTAGAAAAATGATCACATGTAAATTACAACATGTTTACTTTATTTTAAAAACAAGGAATTGTATTCTCTGGAATAACTGGCTATGCAAAGTGTCCGTGGGAAGGTCTGTGAAGGTCCATAGAACATTAAATTCGCCCTTCACAAAGTCCAGTGCCACGTCTGTGCCCCAAAGCCCTTTCCAGTGCCACGTTTGCCCCCAAAGCTCTTACCAGTGCCACGTCTGCCCCAAAGCCATTTCCAGTGCCACGTCTCCCCCCCCAAAGCCCTTTCCAGTGCCACGTCTCCCCCCAAAGCCCTTTCCAGTGCCACGTCTGACCTCCCAAAGCCATTTCCAGTGCCACGTCTGCCCTCCCAAAGCCCTTTCCAGTGCCACGTCTGCCCTCCCAAAGCCCTTTCCAGTGCCACGTCTGCCCTCCCAAAGCCCTTTCCAGTGCCACGTCTGCCCTCCCAAAGCCCTTTCCAGTGCCACGTCTGTCCTCCCAAAGCCCTTTCCAGTGCCACGTCTGCCCTCCCAAAGCCCTTTCCAGTGCCACGTCTGTCCTCCCAAAGCCCTTTCCAGTGCCACGTCTGTCCTCCCAAAGCCATTTCCAGTGCCACGTCTGTCCTCCCAAAGCAACAGTCCGTGCCAAATCTGCCCTCCCAAAAGCCACAGTCAGTGCCACGTCTGCCCTCCCAAAAGCCATTGTCAGTGCCACGTCTGCCCTCCCAAAAGCCATTGTCAGTGCCACGTCTGCCCTCCCAAATCCATTGTCAGTGCCACGTCTGCCCTCCCAAATCCACTGTCAGTGCCACGTCTGCCCTCCCAAATCCACTGTCAGTGCCACGTCTGCCCTCCCAAATCCACTGTCAGTGCCACGTCTGCACTCCCAAATCCACTGTCAGTGCCACGTCTGCACTCCCAAATCCACTGTCAGTGCCACGTCTGCACTCCCAAATCCACTGTCAGTGCCAGGTCTGCACTCCCAAATCCACTGTCAGTGCCAGGTCTGCACTCCCAAATCCACTGTCAGTGCCAGGTCTGCACTCCCAAATCCACTGTCGGTGCCAGGTCTGCACTCCCAAATCCACTGTCGGTGCCAGGTCTGCACTCCCAAATCCACTGTCGGTGCCACGTCTGCCCTCCAAAATCCATTGTCAGTGCCACGTCTGCCCTCCAAAATCCATTGTCAGTGCCACGTCTGCCCTCCAAAATCCATTGTCAGTGCCACGTCTGCCCTCCAAAATCCATTGTCAGTGCCACATCTGCCCTCCAAAATCCATTGTCAGTGCCACGTCTACCCTCCCAAATCCATTGTCTGTGCCACATCTGCCCTGCCAAATCCCTTTCCAGTGTCCTTTAAAAAGTATCCCTCACCTTCTCGTAACTCGCAAGTTGAAACATTTTGTGGATGTTATAAGATTTAAACAGCGCATATTACTTCCCGTTTTAGAAATTAATTCTACAACTAACCCTTGTTCCTTAACCAGAAAATGCAGCGTGTGGTCAGCAAATTCTCTTAAATCACTTCGTAAATACTCAAAAAAAGTGTTCTCTTTCCAAACTCTGGGGCTTCCCTAAGCAGAACCTACTCCCCAATAACTAGAACTATGGGACAAACAGAACTCTTTCATTTGTAGGTTTAGTTTTGGGAAAACCCTGCTAGACATTTACCATTTGGCTGCTTCTCTACAATTCTACTATTTATTGGCTGACTGCAGGTTTGATTGTAAGCTTTGAAGACCAGGCTGCTAGGTCCCTTCCCCAGGCATTAAGGAGGTGAATACCAGGCTGTTAGGTCTCTTCCTCAGGCATTAAGGAGGTGAAGACCAGGCTGCTAGGTCCCTTCCTCGGGCATTAAGGAGGGGAAGACCAGGCTGCTAGGTCCCTTCCTCAGGCATTAAGGAGGTGAAGACCAGGCTGCTAGGTCCCTTCCTCAGGCATTAAGGAGGTGAAGACCAGGCTGCTAGGTCCCTTCCTCAGGCATTAAGGAGGGGAAGACCAGGCTGCTAGGTCCCTTCCTCAGGCATTAAGGAGGTGAAGACCAGGCTGCTAGGTCCCTTCCTCAGGCATTAAGGAGGTGAAGACCAGGCTGCTAGGTCCCTTCCTCAGGCATTAAGGAGGGGAAGACCAGGCTGCTAGGTCCCTTCCTCAGGCATTAACGGGGCAAAAACTACATTTCCTAATTGCAAAGCACAACTCACAGCTGTAAAAAATAATGAAAAAAACGAAAATAAACACGGTACAATCCAGTGGGAGCATCTTTGATCAGTCTGCGCCCTGGTTAAAGGGGCCATAAAACCATTTGGCGCAGGCCAGATCCAAAAGACGCAAGAGCGGGTTTTTGGATTGAACTTCGTATGGGACTAAAATGGAACACACTTTAAACGATGCACCATTTTATTTAACAAATATGCGTATTTTTAAATGGTTACGATACCATGAATGTTGTCCTTCAGACCTATCTTTTGCATGAACGATAAAAAAATAAAAATAAAAAACACGTTAGAATGGTTGCAGATATCACTGCGTGTTTGGCCCTGCACATTTGCCCGGGGGTTTCATAAATTATTAGTGTGTGGATGAAGTCATGCCAACTCCCATATGGAAGTTAAACAAACTACTCGTAAAGGATACCCTGGCACAGACCTCCATTCAGTCCGAGCCTATTCAGAGAATGATCGTACGTGCAACAAGGAGGAATGTAAATGATATACAGCTCAGGGATGATTAGAAGGTCTTATCGAACAAAGGCTACAACTTTCAATTTAGATGCGAGATTAAATATTTCTTTTATGATCCACACGATATTGTCTTGATGTGTATCTTGGTTGCGGTGTGTAAAAATAATCCCAAAATACACAATGTTATAAAGAACCATTCCGGGGTCAAAGTTCTAAAAGTAGAGCAGTTGCCAGGGAAACCGACAGGATATTCCACTTTTAGAAGTTTGACGTACAGAATTTTGAATAGCGTCATCAACAAAAACGAGATTTTTTTTTTTTTTGCGTAGAAACGTTTATCGTTTTTTTTTACGAGGTCCACACCTGACTCCCATTTTACAGTCCATGACACACGGCTCCTCGAAGTTGTTGAGCAGGTCGTCCAGCTGGATGTAGCTTTCGCCATCTCTCTCCACGACTCCATGAAAGGTGGGAACGCAGCAGCCCAGAGAGTCGTTCATGAGAAGCTCGAAGCAATTCTTCTCATTCTCAGAGTAACGTTTCAGGATTGTACCGCCTGCCGCAGCTTTGAAACTACCTAGAAAAAAAACAAAAAACAAATACAGAACAATGAAGGTTTCGTACATACCACTTTAAATCTAAAGGACTAAACGCTCCACTAGTATGAGGATAAACTGGCAAGTACCTTTTAATGTACAAGTCAGTTTATCCTCTGAACGCCAGCCATTGTGGGGTTAAAAGGTCACTGTAGGAGAAAATGGTTAGGAAAAGCAATACGCTGCTTTCAGTTATTGCCCTATAACTTGCAAACAAAAAAAAAAACACACAACAGGAAAACATGTTAACATTGGCTATTTCTAAACTCAGGACAAATATTAGAATCTGTTCAGCAGGTTTTGTATTAGCGTTTGTAAATGTGTAGAAGACTTTTCATGTAAAAAAGTTAGAAAACGCGTTCTTCCTCTCCTTTTATTTAATGCTCCACAGTTTGTGAGCCTGTCAACAGAACAATAAAGTGAGGAGGTTTAGCTCCACTCAGTTTTCATTGCTGGACCACTGAAGAACAGTAGCCGATTAGGAGACTTCCAGATGTGTCCATGTGCCCAGTGGTCTATTTAGGCACTAGGCCCGACTAAGCTCATGCACCCCCACAACCTTAATTGTCTCACCCCTTCCTCACTTAAACTTTCCGCTACAACAGATTGCCCCCACATCACTTTCCATTGCAGTATATTGCTCCCTGGTGATGTAGTGGCAGCCTGGATTTCTCTGCAGGCAGCGAGGGAGCCTGTTTCACCAACATTGGTAGCACTGGCTCTGATGTTGCCTCCTTCAGTCTGCTATCTCCCCCCTCCCCCCCCCTCCAACCAGTCTTCTGCCCTAAGAAGAAATGCAACACTGATGTGCCCCCCCAATCAACGTGTTGGTTTGCTCAAGGAAACCCGGCTTTTCCACCATCCCCCCTCCAAGTCGGCGAATCGTCTCGCTGGTTTACAGGTTAATGTTGTAGTGACAGATCTCTATCATGCCCTCAATCTGCTGCCTTGCTTTCCTTTGTGTTCCTGGCAAAGGTTGGTGAAACATTAAGAGAAATCCAAGGTTACGGCCAAAGCTTTAAACGCAGAGTGTTTCCCAATAATTACAAATCTGTTTGAAGGAAGAGGACGGATGTGATGTAATCTCCTGAGTAATGTACCATGGCAGTCGTTCTCCGGGACAAGAACACTGCAAAAGTAAAACTTCCCGACACGAGAGAAAAAAAATAAATAAATAACTAAATCGAAAAAGTATTGGTTGTAACTAAACAATATACATTTAAAGGGGCAGTACGACCTACAGTGTGCAAAAATCAATGTTTAGATCAGCACCATGTATAGAAACAGATCTGTCTGATCTGTTTTAAATCAACTCTTCTCATCTTCAAATAACAGCATTTAATGTGTACCACAGTTACTGCAGTTACTATAGCAACAGTCCTGGCCGCCTGACAGTTCTGCTTTAATTCCGTGATCAGTAACTTTACTCCCGCTGATGACATCACTTTCAGAACCTTGCCCCAGAAATTCCTTTTACATCATAATAACATTTACCCCCCTATGATTTTAGGAGCCTTGGCTTCCGGGGTTTCTCCAGCTCTGTACATCAAGGCACATGGTGCTGACACATCCAGCTCTTTAACCACATCACTATGGCCAAGGGAGGGGGGCAGCACCCTGGCCAAAGAGATCAAACAAAATCATGTCTTTTATGGAGATGGAAATGGCCGTGAATAAATTCTATATCCTGTGAGGCGCCCAGAATAATTTGGTTTTATCGCATTGCAGAGGAAAGAAAGTGAATAACTGCAGGCCGCTCATGACATAACATTCCAGTGGCGCCCGCTCACCTGTGTGTCCCGCGAGCTGCACCCAGCGTCTCTTGAAAGGACTAATCACCGGAATGTTCACTATGGTCCTGATCTTCTGCCACGATTTATTCTGCAAGTTAAAAAAAAAAAAAAAAAATTACATAAAAACATTTAGTATTTATTGGAGAACAAAACACACAAATGGCAGGACTCTGCATGTTCTGAAATCTAGCAGCGTTTGCCAATACGTAACGAACAGTTCCAAAAATATGTTTGGCCGATTCCTCTCTCCTACACTAACATGTGACATTGTTTAATGCATTGCACACGGCAGTGCGGCAACACACAGTCCTTCCAACTCAATGCAAAAGAAAATCTGAAGAGGGAATTGTCCAGGGAATTTAAAACTTAAGGTCAAAACAAATCTGACCAGTCAGCTGACCGGGAGAATTTTTCCAATTCAGCTTAAGGCTTTGGCCCTAAGTTTGAAATTCCCTGGAAAGTTCCCTGCAAGTCTCTCTTTTGTGAATAAAGCCTAAACTAACCGCAAACATTGAGCAGGAACTTAAACTGCAAAAACGACCTGTCTAATTGGAAAGTGTCGCTGTGGTTCCCCACCTACAACGCCATGCGGACCTCTCAAAGCTCCTCCTTATTGGAGGGCACTGAATTCCCAAGCTCTGGTGAAATTATTGTCAATACAGAACTGTAAATTGCTTGATTAAAACAATAAAACATACAGCAAGTATGATATGTTGGCAGGCAATAAGCAATATGAAGTTCCTGGCCAGGCTGGGGAGTACGGATAAATAGGCTCCCTGTAGCCTGGCCAGGCAGTATGTATAAATAGGCTCCCTGTAGCCTGGCCAGGCTGGGGAGTATGTATAAATAGGCTCCCCGTAGCCTGGACGGGCTGGGGAGTATGTATAAATAGGCTCCCCGTAGCCTGGCCAGGCAGTATGTATAAATAGGCTCCCCGTAGCCTGGCCGGGCTGGGGAGTATGTATAAATAGGCTCCCTGTAGCCTGGCCGGGCTGGGGAGTATGTATAAATAGCCTCCCCGTAGCCTGGCCAGGCTGGGGAGTATGTATAAATAGGCTCTCTGTAGCCTGGCCAGGCTGGGGAGTATGTATAAATAGGCTCTCTGTAGCCTGGCCAGGCTGGGGAGTACGTATAAATAGGCTCCCTGTAGCCTGGCCGGGGAGTACGTATAAATAGGCTCCCTGTAGCCTGGCCAGGCTGGGGAGTACGTATAAATAGGCTCCCTGTAGCCTGGCCAGGCTGGGGAGAACGTATAAATAGGCTCCCTGTAGCCTGGCCGGGGAGTACGTATAAATAGGCTCCCTGTAGCCTGGCCAGGCTGGGGAGTACGTATAAATAGGCTCCCTGTAGCCTGGCCAGGCTGGGGAGTACGTATAAATAGGCTCCCTGTAGCCTGGCCAGGCTGGGGAGTATGTATAAATAGGCTCCCTGTAGCCTGGCCAGGCTGGGGAGTATGTATAAATAGGCTCCCTGTAGCCTGGCCGGGGAGTACGTATAAATAGGCTCCCTGTAGCCTGGCCAGGCTGGGGAGTATGTATAAATAGGCTCCCTGTAGCCTGGCCGGGGAGTACGTATAAATAGGCTCCCTGTAGCCTGGCCATGGAGTATGTATAAATAGGCTCCCTGTAGCCTGGCCAGGCTGGGAAATACGTATAAATAGGCTCCCTGTAGCCTGGCCAGGCAGGGGAGTATGTATAAATAGGCTCCCTGTAGCCTGGCCAGGCTGGGGAGTATGTATAAATAGGCTCCCTGTAGCCTGGCCAGGCTGGGGAGTATGTATAAATAGGCTCCCTGTAGCCTGGCCAGCCTGGCTACTTTAGGCGTACATTTGAAATTCCCTTGTCAATTCCCTCCTTCATGAATAAATACAGATTAATGTCTATGCAATCACATAGCATAGTGTGAATAGCACTGGGACAGAAGCATTTATTTTGTACTTTGTTATTGTTGGTTTAAGGAAGAGATAATAAATACATTTTCCAGTCGATGACCTTTAACAATACAGTTAGCGGCCCAGAGTACAGAGAGTTTCTCACTTCTACATCCTCTAATTTGCAATGAAGTAAGAGCTGTGTGTGTGTGTGTGTGATATTGTGTTTCTCGTTTTTGTATACCTCAGCTTCCCCTGACATAGTCTTGTCAGCAGCAACAGAACTAACACAACACAGTAAACAAAACACATTAATGTAGAACCTCTCTCTGGTATTTCATGATCCAACAAGATATTAGAATGATTAAACACAGGGTCAGTCTATACCGATTTCATGACACCCCCCCCCCCCCCCCCCCCCACCACATTTAGATTTAATATAAACATGGTCCAGCACAGCAGCCATGAATAACCAGCGAGGGATACTTGGCCAACAGGCTAACAATCAAAAATAGGGCAAAATGGAGCAACACTGACTGCAAACTACGTGCTCATTCTTTTTCCCACGGGAGGAATGTTCCACTTTTTAATTACTGGATAGGACTGCTCTAAAAGCCACGTCCGAAAAAATATATACCCTCAACAACCTTCCATCTACTTAAAACTGCAACTTAATTGTAATCGTGTTAATGCTGCTACAGGACCAGTCCGGCCTAGCTCTCCAAGACCCTCCTTATTGGATGGCAATGCTTTTACAAGCCACGGTGAGGTGATTTCTGATGCAAACTACAGGAGCACTGGAAATTGTTTTAAAGTGAAAATAAATACATATTATATATTCAAAAGATGTGCAGCAAAGAAAACAAGTAACAGACCACCTAGAAGACAGAGAGAGGGGGGGAGCAATGCTTTAGGCATGTAATATTAACATGGAGCTCAATGATTTAATAGCATTGATATATTCCTGGCTTCCTGCAACAAAAGCCAATGCCAGATTTAGACCACATCCATGCAAGGCAATATTTTGATTATGATTTGCCCCTATCCAGCATTGTTTGTTTGCAGTAGATTAGCAGTGCTTCAAACACACCTCTAAACATTGTGCGCAGCTTCGAGGGGTCACTACGGGCTAGGCAAACAGGAAAGTAATTAAGTGGCACAATTATTAGCGTGAGATCTATAATATAACCATCAATAAATCAGGCTAAGTAGGAGGAACCTGCCAATTAGTCTGTGACTGATGCAAGACGGACAAACGGGTCACTTCCTTACAACACAAAGAAAAGCAGTGTTTGACCATTAATGTTTATTTGAATCTTATGTTGTAGGCACAAACTGCTTCACTGAAAGATTACATTATGTGACCACATTTTGAAATGATGGGTCAGATGAAGGAAGATCTGACCCAAGATTCTAAACAACATGTGCGCCCCCTGATAGAGCTATACAGAGCAAAGATTCTAAACAACATGTCCACCCCCTGATAGAGCTATACAGAGCAAAGATTCTAAACAACATGTCCGCCCCCTGATAGAGCTATACAGAGCAAAGATTCTAAACAACATGTACGCCCCCTGATAGAGCTATACAGAGCAAAGATTCTAAACATGTCCGTCCCCTGATAGAGCTATCCAGAGCAAATAGTCTAACCAACATGTCCACCCCCTGATAGAGCTATACAGAGCAAAGATTCTAAACAACATGTCTGCCCCCTGATAGAGCTATACAGAGAAAAGATTCTAAACAACATGTCCGCCCCCTGATAGAGCTATACAGAGCAAAGATTCTAAACAACATGTCTGCCCATGATAGAGCTATACAGAGCAAATATTCTAACCAACATGTCCGCCCCCTGATAGAGCTATACAGAGCAAATATTCTAACCAACATGTCCGCCCCTGATAGAGCTATACAGAGCAAATATTCTAACCAACATGTCCGCCCCCTGATAGAGCTATACAGAGCAAAGATTCTAAACAACATGTCCACCCACTGATAGAGCTATACAGAGCAAAGATTCTAAACATGTCTGCCCCCTGATAGAGCTATACAGAGCAATACAGAGAAAAGATTCTAAATAACATGTCTGCCCCTGATAGAGCTATACAGAGCAAAGATTCTAAACAACATGTCTGCCCCTGATAGAGCTATACAGAGCAAAGATTCTAAACAACATGTCCACCCCCTGATAGAGCTATACAGAGCAAAGATTCTAAACAACATGTCCGCCCCCTGATAGAGCTATACAGAGCAAAGATTCTAAACAACATGTCCGCCCCCTGATAGAGCTATACAGAGCAAAGATTCTAAACAACATGTACGCCCCCTGATAGAGCTATACAGAGCAAAGATTCTAAACATGTCCGTCCCCTGATAGAGCTATCCAGAGCAAATAGTCTAACCAACATGTCCACCCCCTGATAGAGCTATACAGAGCAAATATTCTAACCAACATGTCTGCCCATGATAGAGCTATACAGAGCAAATATTCTAACCAACATGTCCGCCCCCTGATAGAGCTATACAGAGCAAATATTCTAACCAACATGTCCGCCCCTGATAGAGCTATACAGAGCAAATATTCTAACCAACATGTCCGCCCCCTGATAGAGCTATACAGAGCAAAGATTCTAAACAACATGTCCACCCACTGATAGAGCTATACAGAGCAAAGATTCTAAACATGTCTGCCCCCTGATAGAGCTATACAGAGCAATACAGAGAAAAGATTCTAAATAACATGTCTGCCCTTGATAGAGCTATACAGAGCAAAGATTCTAAACAACATGTCTGCCCCTGATAGAGCTATACAGAGCAAAGATTCTAAACAACATGTCTGCCCCTGATAGAGCTATACAGAGCAAAGATTCTAAACAACATGTCTGCCCCTGATAGAGCTATACAGAGCAAAGATTCTAAACAACATGTCCGCCCCGATAGAGCTATACAGAGCAAAGATTCTAAACAACATGTCCGCCCCGATAGAGCTATACAGAGCAAAGATTCTAAACAAAAAGTCTGCCCTGATAGAGCTATACAGAGCAAAGATTCTAAACATGACCGTCCCCTGATTGAGCTATACAGAGAAAAAATTCTAAACATGTCCGTCCCGATAGAGCTATACAGAGCAAAGATTCTAAACAACATGTCCGCCCCGATAGAGCTATACAGAGCAAAGATTCTAAACAACATGTCTGCCCCTGATAGAGCTATACAGAGCAAAGATTCTAAACAACATGTCTGCCCCTGATAGAGCTATACAGAGCAAAGATTCTAAACAACATGTCTGCCCTGATAGAGCTATACAGAGCAAAGATTCTAAACATGACCGTCTCCTGATTGAGCTATACAGAGCAAAGATTCTAAACATGTCCACCCTGATACAGCTATACAGAGCAAAGATTATAAACAACATGTCCGCCCCCGATAGAGCTATACAGAGCAAAAATTCTAAACAACATGTCCGTGCCTGATTCTAAACAAAACTTCTGCCCCTTGATAGATGATAGAGCTATACAGAGCAAAGATTCTAAACAACATGTCCACCCCCTGATAGAGCTATACAGAGCAAAGATTCTAAACAACATGTCCGCCCCCTGATAGAGCTATACAGAGCAAAGATTCTAAACAACATGTCCGCCCCCTGATAGAGCTATACAGAGCAAAGATTCTAAACAACATGTCCGCCCCCTGATAGAGCTATACAGAGCAAAGATTCTAAACATGTCCGTCCCCTGATAGAGCTATACAGAGCAAAGATTCTAAACATGTCCGTCCCCTGATAGAGCTATCCAGAGCAAATATTCTAACCAACATGTCCGCCCCCTGATAGAGCTATACAGAGCAAATATTCTAACCAACATGTCTGCCCATGATAGAGCTATACAGAGCAAATATTCTAACCAACATGTCCGCCCCCTGATAGAGCTATACAGAGCAAATATTCTAACCAACATGTCTGCCCATGATAGAGCTATACAGAGCAAATATTCTAACCAACATGTCCGCCCCCTGATAGAGCTATACAGAGCAAATATTCTAACCAACATGTCCGCCCCCTGATAGAGCTATACAGAGCAAAGATTCTAAACAACATGTCCACCCACTGATAGAGCTATACAGAGCAAAGATTCTAAACATGTCCGCCCCCTGATAGAGCTATACAGAGCAAAGATTCTAAACAACATGTCCACCCACTGATAGAGCTATACAGAGCAAAGATTCTAAACATGTCCGCCCCCTGATAGAGCTATACAGAGCAATACAGAGAAAAGATTCTAAATAACATGTCTGCCCCTGATAGAGCTATACAGAGCAAAGATTCTAAACAACATGTCTGCCCCTGATAGAGCTATACAGAGCAAAGATTCTAAACAACATGTCTGCCCCTGATAGAGCTATACAGAGCAAAGATTCTAAACAACATGTCCGCCCCGATAGAGCTATACAGAGCAAAGATTCTAAACAAAAAGTCTGCCCTGATAGAGCTATACAGAGCAAAGATTCTAAACATGACCGTCCCCTGATTGAGCTATACAGAGAAAAAATTCTAAACATGTCCGTCCCCTGATAGAGCTATACAGAGCAAAGATTCTAAACATGTCCACCCTGATACAGCTATACAGAGCAAAGATTATAAACAACATGTCCGCCCCCTGATAGAGCCATACAGAGCAAAGATTCTAAACAACATGTCCGCCCCCTGATAGAGCTATATGGAGTAAAGATGGCTCTCACTAAGGCTCTTTATATGTATTCTTTCATTAAAGCATTTCTATTTAACATATCTACACTACACTTAAACAAAAAACTTATTTTTTTGATGCCCATCATCCTTTAAATAATAGTGTAGACATAAAAATATACCAAAAAATAACTGCAATAAAGCTACAAACAGTATAAAATAAATACATGCTGATATTACAGTACAAAGAAATACCAGACAGAAACCATCAAAGGTACCAACTCTTCCTTTAAAAAGGTCAACTATTTTGTTTTGCAAAATCTATAGGTATTTATACTGTTTGCAGCTTTGTATTTTAGTATATTTTTAAGTCTACAGATTCTCGTGTACATATTCTATTTAAGTGACGTTTATAATAAAGATACATTTTTTTTATTTTTTTTTACAGTAAAGGGTCTTCTTTTTGTCTCCACCTGCTACTAAATGGATGAATGGGGTAGCAAACCCCCCAAAGGGAATATATAATAATTACCTTATTATCCAGGCTGTGAATTCCATGGATATCCCCAGATTCTACCAGCTCTACTGTATTTTCGCCCTCCATTTAATGCTACTCACAAGAGCCAAGGAGGCTTTTGCGATCTTGACAGTATCACAGCATCCCTCCGATTTTAGGAAAAAGGCGATCTGCCATTTTATTACAGAGCAATCTCCCCAGGGTACTGCTGTAGCCTAGTCTTTATGAGCCAATGCCAACCCAATATGGAGTGTCCCATTAACCAAGTTAGCTAATTATAAATGGAAATAGCAGAGAACATGTTCCCAAGTGGATATGAAAATTAGGGCTGTGTACAATCTATGCCATTCCCCACAAAATTAGACCAGAGAACACTTAATTATAGTAAAACAAAATAGCACTGAAGATGGGGAACTGGGAAATAGTCTGATGGACAAGACCTCTCTTGGGCCACCTCCAAGGCTCCTTAAAGCTGTAAGTAAATAATCGTCTTTGCATTTAACTCATCCGCATTAAACTTTACTCTTTCCATATACTGTACTGCTTTAATCTAAATTATCCATCAATTATAATAAATCAGCTGCGATGACTCTCACCACTGTACTCCTGAACTATTGATTACAGACTGGGAATACCATGGATGTATTGCTGTTTAAGTCAGCATGGGCAGAGCACACACTACTCTTCAAACGTCGGATGTATGTGAACATCCATATGGCCCGCCAGGATCATGCTTCGTCAGACGGAGGGGCTCCTGATGTGCTATACATGGCTTGAACCTGGCGCAAACTCCTGCCACTTGTCGAGTGTTCGTGTTATACAATAGAGCCGCTATTCGGCTCCTTATATTCATACCCTCCCCACCGTTTAAGTGTAATATCTGAACATGTCCCACAAGGCTTTGCAGTCCTTCCCACCATGCATTAGTCCATACTGCTAAGCGACTATTAAAATAATACCTGCATAAATCTGAAAGACAAATAATGTTGAAACTGTTTAAATAGTTGAACTAGGTTCGACCCAGAACCTCCTTGGTATCACAGACCATTGTCCAGTGCTTCAAGATACATACCGTTATAAAGACATTACACATAATAAAGGAAACAAGACTGAATAAGGGCAGACAGAGGAAGAGACGATAGAGTTAAGTGCAAAATTCCCTGTATATTTGCTCTTTGGAACCAAGATTATGAGGTAGTTCCTGAAGGTAGGGTGAAGCAGTCTGGCTGACCAAACATCCCTATGTAACCGATAAGGATCAAGAAAAACCTGCTTGTAAATAGATCCAGGAACACAGAGAGCAATACCGATAGCGTAAATGCACCATGGCATCCTCTGCGCTGTACAACTTTCTACAGAATGGCAATTAACACATTGCAAACCTGATAAACTGGCTGCTCACTATTCCTAGGCTGGTATATGGACACACGTTCAAAATAGGACTCGTACTATAAACGCTTTCCTCTGCTAACACATGGTAAGGATGTCCCTTTTGTAAGTAAATACACGCAGAGCTAGCAAACCAACCCAAAAAAAAAAGAATGGGTGTCAACTTTTAACTCTGGACAAAGAATATGGGACGGAGCCCAGAGGAGCAGGGACAAGCGCTCCAGCTCCGCGGCCTCTGACCTGTAATGTCTGTATTTCTGGATCAGTTTGCATGAGGCCAGTGGCTCCTCTGAGATCTGCTAACGCACAGGTATCCCAACGCACTCTGCCGTAAGGCTTCATCAGAGGATTTGATAGCGTGCAAATAGCACACGGCAGGGCTTGGCAGACGTCTGTAGCTTTTAGGTGCCAGATAGACCAATTGAGGAGCCAGCCTGCTCTGCCATAAGGTTCTTGAATTCCAACTTTTTGCAGGTGCTCAACTGTGTGTGTGTGTGTGTGTGTGAGAGAGAGAGTGAGTGAGTGTGTGTGTGTGTGCAGGGGCGGGCTGGGCCGGGGGGCAGGATGGCAATTGCCCCCCAGGCCGCCCTAAGCTTTGGAAAACACGGCCGCTGGGCCAGTGTTTTAAAAAAAACAAAAAAACGCGCTTGCAGGCAGAGACTGAGGTGAGAAGGGATCGGAAGATCCCCTCTCACCTCCGCTCTGCCTGCAAAGCTGCACGGGGAGCCGAACAGGCAGCACAGAGAAACCTCCGTGCTGCCTGTTCGGCTCCCCGTGCTGTGTGCCGACACGGAAGTGCCGACAGTCACGTGATCGGCGCTCTGACGTCAGACGCGCGCCGATCACGTGACCTGTCGGCACAACCGCCGGGAGGCCGAACAGGCAGCATGGAGGGACCATGCTGCCTGCCACTAGCCACCAGGTAAGTCCTCCTGCCATTAGCCACCAGGGAAGTCCTGCCACTAGCCACCAGGGAAAAAGGTAAGGGGGGGGGGGGGGGGGGGGGCAAAAAACACTGGCATATTATTGGGCAAATTGCCTGGGGCATATTACATGGCAAATAAGACTGGCATATTATTGGGCAAATTGCCTGGGGAATATTACATGGCAAATAAGACTGGCATATTATTGGGCAAATTGGCTGGGGAATATTACATGGCAAATAAGACTGGCATATTATTGGGCAAATTGGCTGGGGCATATTACATGACAAATAACACTGGCATATTATTGGGCAAATTGGCTGGGGCATATTACATGGCAAATAAGACTGGCATATTATTGGGCAAATTGGCTGGGGCATATTACATGGCAAATAAGACTGGCATATTATTGGGCAAATTGGCTGGGGAATATTACATGGCAAATAAGACTGGCATATTATTGGGCAAATTGGCTGGGGAATATTACATGGCAAATAAGACTGGCATTTTATTGGGCAAATTGGCTGGGGTATATTACATGGCAAATAAGACTGGCATATTATTGGGCAAATTGGCTGGGGAATATTACATGGCAAATAAGACTGGCATATTATTGGGCAAATTGGCTGGGGAATATTAAATGGCAGAATAACACTGGCATATTATTGGACAAATCGTCTGGGGAATATTAAATGGCAGAATAAGACTGGCATATTATTGGGCAAAATGGCTGGGGAATATTAAATGGCAATTAACACTGGCATATTGGGCAAATTAGCAGGGGCATATTAAATTGCAGATAACCTTGGAATATTATTGGGCAAATTTACTGAGTCATATTAAATTGCAGAATAACACTGGCATATTATGGGACAAATTGGCTGGGGAATATTAATGGCAAATAATATTGGAAATGTGTATGTAATGGGGTGATGGAGGCATGTAAATGTGGTGATGGGGCATGTCCTGGTGTGCAACGTGGGTTATGGGTCATGTCGTAGGTGTGCAACGTGGGTAGGGGGGGGGTGCCCAAATTTTGGGATATTGGGTGTCTAAATCCTGGCATATTGAGGGGCATAATCCTGGCATATTGAGGGGGCATCATCTTGGCATATTGAGGGGAAAATCCTGGCATATTGGGTGTCTAAATCCTGGCATATTGAGGGGCATAATCCTGGCATAATCCTGGCATATTTAGGGGAAAATCCTGGCATATTGAGGGGGCATCATCTTGGCATATTGAGGAGAAAATCCTGGCATATTGAGGGGCATAATCCTGGCATACTGAGGGGCATAATCCTGGCATTTTGTAAGGGAAAATTCTAGCATATTAAATGGCAAATCCTGGCATATTGTGGGGGAAAATCCTGGCAATATTCGTTATAAAACAAGGAAAAGATGGCCGTGGATGGGGAGGCGATTGGATGGTGCAATGGGCCACTTGACTGGATTTGCCCCCCAGGCCTAAGGCTGCCAGCCCTCCCCTGTGTGTGTGTGTGTGTGTGTGTGTGTGTGTGTGTGTGTGTGTGTGAGAGAGTGAGTGTGTGAGTGAGTGTGTGTGTGTGTGTTTACACACACATATTTACAGACACTCTTGGAAATGTGCTCTCATTAGACTTTTAAAAAGACCAACGATTTTTTAAATGGTTTAAATAAAAAAATCTGTAAAGATCAAACACTCCTGCTTGATCTGTTTGGGTACACCCTAAATGTAACTTAGCACTTGAGTATGTACACAACCGTGCCTGTAAATGCAAATCTAGAAGCTCCCCTTAAACATGCAGTTCTGCACACAGCATCTGAATTTTATAAATATCATTTTTTTTTTTAAAGATAAGGACTGCATCATGCAAAGGAAAGAAAAATAAATTGGAAGAGTTGGGGGGAAAACTGATAAGACCCATCTGTTCCTCTTTCTTTACATGATGAAGCATTTATCCAACAATAGTTTTTTGAGAAACGGTGGAACTGCCACCTTTAAAAAAAAAAAAATCCAACTTAGCACTGAGGACAGAAGCAAGCTTGCAGACATTGGTTCCTGGAAAGGAAATTGACTTTTACTCAGCAGGTGTGGGCAGTCCTGGTTTCTTGTAGACTTTCATCTAGCTGTATTTTATATTTTAAGCAATGCAAAAATTTAAAACGGCATTTCAAAGTACTTTTAAAGCACATTAATATTTAGCAGATGAATTTTGGGCAGTCCCGTTAAGGAAATTAAAAGGTGAATAAAAACAAAAGCCTCAGAAAGACACTAGAATCCAGAGGTGTCCTAGAATTGCCGTGCGCTCTATCAGGGATAGCAAGATATCCAATACGTTCTCCATGATGCAGGAAGTAGCAGCACAGAACATGTTGTATCACATACACCACAGTAGTAAAATGTGTCAGTCGAGTTAAGAATACATAAAGTATAATGAAAGTATAATGAATAGGTTACAACAGATAGTACTTCATTAAAAGGCCAGGTCAGGATCTTCTCAGGATTAAAAAAAACCAAAACAACTATAGGCACAAATGAAGTGATGTTTAATGGAAAGACAGCAACACAAGATTTTAAATAGAAATGCTTTAATGAAATAATACACAAAGTACCTTCCTGAGTCTTGGGTTTGCTTTGTATAGCTCTATCAGGGGCAGTGATGTTGATTAGAGTCTTGGGTTTGCTTTGTATAGCTCTATCAGGGGCAGTGATGTTGATTAGAGTCTTGGGTTTGCTCTACTCCAAGATGAAGAAAGATCTGACCCAAGATTCTAATCATGTTCGCCCCCCGATAGATCTGTACAGATAACAGAGGGCTCAGTGCGGTACTTTATTTGTGTTCTTTTGTTAAAGAGCTGTCGGCAAAACGTGTGTTTAATTCAAAGATTGCATCAAGTGTAAACATTATAAATAGAAATTCCTGAATGGAAAAATACAAATAAATTACTGTATCAATAAATAACTCGTATAGCTCAATCTGGAGGTGGATATGTGGTTTAAAATTTTAGCTCAGAACTTCCTTAATCTGGCCCAACATGAGTGTCCCCTGACAGTATCAACAAAAGAAAGAACACTGGGGACAAACTCCCCCCAAAGGAGTCACACACGATGTCAGCACTGTAGTAGAAGGCGGAGTACAGAACATTCTGAAGATTTATAGGCATGTTGTTTGTTCCAGCACATTATACCAGGAAAAAAAGGTAAGCATTAGGGGAAATGCTTTGTATATGCCTTTTTTTTTTTTTAGGGTTTAAACCCTCTATGTTTCAACTATGTGAACAAGTAAAAGTCTGATGAATTTCATCCCAATCACAACGATCAGTATGCGGTACCTGGTTTTTTTCCAGATTGTTTTATTGAAGGGGCAAAGTATTCTTTGGATTTTCGAGTTTATAAAAAGTTGACTTATGCGGCAAGCTGCCACTCCTCTTGCTGGCATCATCTGTTATTGGCACCCATCGTGTAATTCTCAAGAAAAAGGTGCAACACTGAGAACGGACTGGCTGCACCTTTGGGTGGGGAGCAACTGAAAGGAATGCAGTACATCGAGGCAAGATCAGACGCGCAGACCAAAAAAAAAAAAAATGGAGCAAACAGAAAATGTACCAAGTACTACACTAGCAAAAATAGCACAAGCATCTAGTCAAGAACCCTTGGTAATTATTCTGAAATGCATGTGCACTATACAAGCAGTAATTGCCATCTTGAACATGAGTTTGGAGACTAGACTGTCCATTTAACCTTTAGCGGCAATTCCAAGAATATCATTACGTATAGAGCTTGACAAATCCTAGGAGCCAGGGCGCCTAATAACCCAATCTACAGGCCTGTAGCTTTGACTATATTATATGCCTTATAATATAGCCTAGCTCTAATAAGTAATCTGGCTCCTCAATTTGTTCTGTCTGGCTCCTGGAGTCTACACGTTTGTTAATATACCGTATTTATATTTTAATAGATATTTAGATAGTATTAGTCAGGCTCTTCAAAGCTATTAGGTGCCTCACTCACCTATATGTACAATATGTAGCATCTCTGGGATTTTTTTTTTTTTTTTTATCATTTACAAATAAACCAGGGTTTTTCTATTCACGACTATAAATGCCTTGTGAGGTGTTGAACATTTGACACAAAAACCTTGCTACAGATGAAACGAAAAGCTTTCAAAAGATATGGCACCTTTGTCCTCCAGGAGACCAGCTTTGTCCTTGAAGCCCACGGTTTAGAATTCAGAGAGGCTTTTTCTATAGTCAATGTGCAAACATCATTGAAAATTGGAACAGCCTGTATCATTTCCTTCCTTCCTTCTATCAATCAATGGGATTAATATTTTATCAGCTTGCTAAGAGACACAAACCAAAAAAACTGTATGGTCCCACCAGGAAACCATATTCCATGCAGCAAATCTTGTAAACTTTATAGGCTCCACATATTTATATTGAAAAGGAATCATTAGGAGCCAACCTGGTTGTTTTTAGGAGCTAGGGATATGCATAGATTTTATGTATAGCATAGAGTGCTCCCTGGGGGGATGGGACACTTCATCGCGGCTGCTTTCGCCCAGCCGCTTCACCGCCGATTCTACAGCACAAGACAGATCGTCGCTGGAGATTTCATCGCTGGACATTTCATCGCTAAAGGTAAGTATTTTACTGATTTTAGTTTGTTTAGAATTAGGGTTTAGGGGGTTAGAATTAGGTTTAGTGTTTAGTGTTAGGGGTTAATTTTACTATTAGGGGTCGGGGGTTAGTATTAGGGGTCCGGGGTTAGTATTTGGGTTAGTATTAGGGTTTAGGGGGTTAATTTTAGTATTAGGGGTCGGGGGTTAGTATTAGGGGGTTAATTTTAGTATTGGGGTTAATTTTAGTGTTAGTATTGGGGTTTAGGGTTACTATTGGGGGGGGGGAATCATTTATTAGGGGGGGGGTATTTTAGTTTTACTTTTAGATTTGTAAGAGCTGACAGTTCAGCGCTGAACTGTCAGCTCTTACATAGCCGCGGTGAAACGGCCGCGTTATTCTTCATTGCTGACAGTTCAGCGTTCTAACTGCCGCGCTGAACTGTCAGCGATGAAGATGCGGCGAAGAAGTGTCCTAGACCCCTCCCTGGTTCCTAGGGTTTGTCAAGCCATAGAGGTAGTATTTCCAAACTTAAAAACAAAACAAGCTGCTAGACCAGAACGCTCTGTACTTCACCTCTTACTATGTGTTTCCCCAGATTACCAAACATTACAATCACTAATCTAGCAAGCTATACAAACATAGAAGCCTTGTTTGCAAGCTTGTACATTGATATGTCTACACCCACTCAGAAGATTATCATGGGGTGTGCACATAAGGAATAAATGATCCTTCACATTAATGGAACATATAACTGTAAAGCTATAGTACTGATGTTTATATTTAAGGTAAATTTAAAGATGTAGTTATACCTAAAATGTCCGAAAAGCTAAAATATTGATGGATATAGGAAGTGCTGTATCATGTAAACAGGGACTGTCGTTGTTATAGCAACACTCCTTGCCTATCTCTCCAAGCTCCTCCTTGTTGGAATGTCACTGAATACAGAAGCCCCGCCTATCTCTCCAAGCTCCTCCTTGTTGGAATGTCACTGAATTCAGAAGCCCCGCCTATCTCTCCAAGCTCCTCCTTGTTGGAATGTCACTGAATTCAGAAGCCCCGCCTATCTCTCCAAGCTCCTCCTTGTTGGAATGTCACTGAATTCAGAAGCCCCGCCTATCTCTCCAAGCTCCTCCTTGTTGGAATGTCACTGAATTCAGAAGCCTCGCCTATCTATCCAAGCTCCTCCTTGTTGGAATGTCACTGAATTCAGAAGCCCCGCCTATCTCTCCAAGCTCCTCCTTGTTGGAATGTCACTGAATTCAGAAGCCTCGCCTATCTATCCAAGCTCCTCCTTGTTGGAATGTCACTGAATTCAGAAGCCCCGCCTATCTCTCCAAGCTCCTCCTTGTTGGAATGTCACTGAATTCAGAAGCCCCGCCTATCTCTCCAAGCTCCTCCTTGTTGGAATGTCACTGAATTCAGAAGCCCCGCCTATCTCTCCAAGCTCCTCCTTGTTGGAATGTCACTGAATTCAGAAGCCCCGCCTATCTCTCCAAGCTCCTCCTTGTTGGAATGTCACTGAATTCAGAAGCCTCGCCTATCTCTCCAAGCTCCTCCTTGTTGGAATGTCACTGAATACAGAAGCCCCGCCTATCTCTCCAAGCTCCTCCTTGTTGGAATGTCACTGAATACAGAAGCCCCGCCTATCTCTCCAAGCTCCTCCTTGTTGGAATGTCACTGAATACAGAAGCCCCGCCTATCTCTCCAAGCTCCTCCTTGTTGGAATGTCACTGAATACAGAAGCACCGCTGAAATTCATTTATCAATGTAAAACTACAGGAAATCTTGAACTTGTTTGAAAGTGAAAATAAGTGCCTTTCACATCCATTAAAGATATGGGCAACACACAGAAAATAGGCTGCGAGGAGAAATGCCGATGAGAAACTGTCCAAACTGGTGTAGCCAGATTCTCCGTTTAAAATAAGCCCTCAACCCCAGCAGTTTATGGGATCTGATTTAATTCGTGTCTCCAGTGTAGGGCAGAGCTTGACAAATCCCTGTAGTTAGTTCATTTAGCTGAGCAGGGGATCCTATATAACCCGAGTGGGTGTTTTAGGAAGCAGACCAACATACAAAGACGCAAGATCCTTTTTTTATTTGTTTTTTTTTTTTACAATCGAGGAAGTGCAGAGTGTGCTATATAAAAACCAGGGGTAACAGATCCTAGCCCTGGCTCCTAACTTGATGGTTTTACACAGTACTCTATATTAGTTCCATACCCCTGGCACCTGAATTGGCCGGAGTGTCTCCTAAAAGTTCTATCAAAGAAGCAAAAAGTCTTTTTTTTTTTTTTATAAAAAACTTTTTTTTAAAGGAACATTGCACCTTTTTTTTTTTTTATACCCTTGCTTCCTTGAAAAAAACATGTCCCGGTCTTTGAAGTAAATCCGGCATGTATCTTAACAGACACACGCGGGTTTACTATCTGCTGTGTCTCACATGCGAGACACAGCAGTTCCCGGTTGTCGCACGCACAGCCGATCGCCCCCACTCAGATTGCGGAATGCTAGAGCAGCAAGAGACCCTCGTTTTTGCATGCGTTCAGCAGGGGGGACTAAGTGAAGCATGGCGGCCGTCTGTCAGAGGATAAACTGGCGCGTACTATCAAAAGTATGTTTATCCTCACACTAGGAACAACATGTCACTTGTGCCTCTATATTAGAAACAAAGTTTAGTGTTCCTTTAACTTTGTTAAAGGGCTACTTACTAAAAAAAAGGGCCACCTAAAGTCTCTACAAGACCCCCTATGTTTAGTGCATGTATTGGCGTTTCCAGGGAACCTCTGTCTGAAATGGCACAGAGCTCTGACGCTGGCCTCCAATTTGTATCCTGTTTGCTCTCTCCATAATAGAGGTTGTAAACATCTTAGTAATCTTCACAATGAAAAGAAGAGCCGACAGAAAGAGAAAAAAAAAAAACAGGTGTATCCTTTCTTCACATCCTGTTAGTACCACAACTGCAGCTGGCTTGCGCTGTAAATAAGTAATAGAGGAGTGCCTAAAG
This sequence comes from Pelodytes ibericus, assembly GCA_036172795.1. Taxonomy (NCBI): domain Eukaryota; kingdom Metazoa; phylum Chordata; class Amphibia; order Anura; family Pelodytidae; genus Pelodytes; species Pelodytes ibericus. The sequence continues at coordinate 8,871,995 of CM069868.1, read as the reverse complement.
AAATTCAACATTAACTCACTCAAATGGGCTACTCAAGAGAGAACTGCAGGGAACGGACACGGGAATTTCAAACTTGAAGTCAAGGTTGCGGAAATGGAAAAATGCACCCATTCCGCTGCATTGGATAATTTCTACAACTCGACTGCATTGGACTAACGTTTGCAGTACTCTGCCATTCTCTCTTCATTGAGTGTACCCTCAAACATCAGACATTCCAGACGTGTCTCTCCAGGAACCAGTGAGAATAACTTTCATTAAAATGTATGGAATTTCCTGCCTATCTGGAGAGGTCATCAGACAATGTGTTGCACTGTTAAGAGAGCCTACCGTGTACAAGAGCAAGTCTATTACAGTGCATATAAATGTATTCTATTCCAGCTGCAGAAGAGGCGACTAAATGAAACAAAACTTTATATGCTCAGTGTCTATATAAATCAGCGCTGCAGCACCTGCAGTAAACATGCAGAGTAATCACTGGGGGAGAGCTTGAGTCAAATATTAAAAATGGGATTTATGCAGAATGCCCTTCACCTAAACATTGCCTACACTGTGAATGTACAGATTTAAAAAAAAAAAAAATCAAGCAAATGCATAGATAAAGAGAGAAATATGTCTGGGGTGTCTACTACTTTGTGTAATTTTGCATATCAAACCGCAAGGTGATGTCATAAGAAGCAGACACCCCAGCCACATTTAATACATCCTATCTCATTTGTTTTATGCATTGGAAATTTGCTAACACAATGTATAGAACTTGGGTTTTTTTTAAACTTATTTTATTCTTCTCATTCATAATATATAGTGTTTCGTTGTTACAATCCCTGCACCATGAAGCATCATGGGTTGTTTAATATGTAGTAGTCTTTATAATGCAGTAACTTTCACTGCACTGGCTTGCAGAGCAAGATGTTTAAAGCTAGGAGACGCCTTTAAATGTTTTAAGGAAGGACCAAAACCAAACAGATCAATAATCCAAAGTACAAATGAAGTCAGTTGAGTAACAAGATCTGCAGATCATTCAGCGCTACCTCTGCCAAGTGTTATCATTCTGAGAAATGAGCCCAGTGTATATATATGTTATCTCAAGGGGTATTGAGCGAACCTCTGAACCCATGCCCAACCTCTACTAATCACCCTGCTCAGCAAGGAAGCCACTGTAATGCTGAGATACCTTCTTTCTCAGGACATTTGGGATCTTAAACTATTAAAAGACAAATATCAGCAAAAAAAAAAGTATTGTATCTTCAATAAAAAGATTGCATCAAATGCAGACATTGTTAACGTGAATGCTTTAATAAAAAGTACACAAATGAATTACCTTATTGCAGGATTTGACAAATTTAATTTGCCGTTAGGAACCATTCACATCAATTCAGTAGCTAGTCTGGTGGTTTATTGGAGCTGGTGCAACTCAACCTCCATAGAGGTCAATGTAAAACAATCAGAAAAGTTAGGTGCCAGGACTTTGTGGATTTGTCAAGCCCTGAATATGAAGCCCACTAGGTTGTTGTTTGGAATCTTGAGTCAGAAGACAGAAGATGTGACCCAAGATTCTAAACATGACCGCCCTGTGATAGAGCAAAGAGTACAGTACTTCATGTTTGGCATCCCAGTGACATTATCCTTAACGGTGATTATGACAATCCGAGAAGAGTTATCCTGACCATTTTGTGGGTGCAAGATAACCCTATATTTTTACTTAAGTAATTCATATTTCCCAGTCAATATCACCACGTACTCCGAATAGAAACAGCATTATGTTTGACATAAAAAATAAAAAAAAAGCAATTATTTCAAACAAGGTTGACAAAGTAATTGTTAAAAGGCCAGGCATGAAAAAGAAAGCCTGCTGGCCAGCTCCGATCAGATCCAAATGGCATTTCTCATTTCCCCAATTAACTCTTGGGAAAGGTCTAGTCTCACTGTGGTCATGCAGATATTAAACCACTAGTAACCAAAGTAGAACAGTATTCTGATTATATATAGTTTCCATTTTTTATATTATCTAGGACAGTGCTTGACAAATATTTGTAGAGTTTGGGGGTCAAACAAACCAATTCAGAAGCCAGCGTAGTTGGTTTTTTTTTTTTTTTAGGAAACCAGGGAAATGGTACTTCCATGTAAAATAAGAGTTAGGAGCCAGCATCGGGAATTATAGGAGCCATGTCCAAGCCCTGCGCTACACCCATTACACCTACTGGGAGTGCCGAGTGATTGATATCTCTGTTTTCTTGTAAAATGTGTTCCGAACAAAACATTTTTAAAAAAAAGGAGTACCTCAACCAGGGAGTTCTTATTGGCTGCAGAAATCACTGCCAAGTTAACTGCAAAACCAAGCATTAATACCCGAGCTGGAAAGAGTGTCAAGTTGGAGAATTATTTCAGCTTGGCTAGTAACGCCTGATTTTGTAATTCACTTGGAGGTTCGCTTTCTTAGTGAATAGTCCTACCTGGTAACTGATCATTCCAGGATGGAATATCTAATATTAATACAACTTTCCTCTGCTTGGAAATAAATAATCACTTGACAATTAGCTATTCACCTGATACTGCGCTACAACGAGCGGGGAGCAATCAGCAGGAACATTTCATGGCTTTCCATAGTGACTGTTCCACTTTTAGAACTTTACCCCAGATTTGACACTATATACACACATATATATATATACATATACACATACATATCCGTAACGCCCAGCCCCCTTGTTAGACATATAATGGAAGCACAGATAAATAGCGAACTTTACCTTCTCTGGACTGAAATAACCGATATCCATGCAGGTACAGCTGGCCATATCTGGGCCCTGCTGTACGTAGGGTTTAATTGTATGTCCCATGACCTACATGCATTGCACAATGTGCGGCCTGATCCCACCCAGCTAATTACAGCTCTGTTAATGAAGAATCACATTCCTCATACAAGCATTTGGACATGAATAATGCCTATTAAAAAAAAAGGAGTCTAATTACCCCAACTGCAAGATGATTAGATGCATTGTTAGCAACAAATAAAATAAAAACCCAAATCACTCGACGTGAATCAGGGCTTTAAGAAAGACCCCACAAAGCCACAGAATAGCGTCTAGTCACTCCAAGCTGAACTGGAAAATCTGCTACAGATATCAGGCGAGAACCAAACAGAGCAAAAGGAAATTCTACGTTGTCCTAACAGACATGGCCCAAATGACCATGCAGACGGCACAGAGCGTCCTTTACACTCACTGCGGACCCATCCCCCCGTGGTGAGCGGACCTGCAGCAGGGTGTCCTGTGTCAAGATAAGGCAACAGAGTGGCTTCAATCTGACAGGCTCAATGGAACCCATGCTTAAAGTGGGCACCAGTTTACTGTGCCCAAACTTCCGGGTGTATCTTGGTTTTGTGCTGCCCTAGGCAGACAAAATTTGGGCACTCCCCCACCTACCCACATTACACACCTACAATATGCCCCATCACCCACGTTGCACACCCACGACATGCCCCATCACCCACATTAAAATGTCCAATCACCTCATTACATGCCCCCATCATCTACATTACATACACAATAAATGCCCCATCTCCCCTATTACATGCCACCATCACCCTCATTTCATACCCCCACCACATCCATTAAATGCCCCCACCACCCCGATTAATTGGAAGCTTGCTGAACAGTGGGGGGAGGGAACGAAAATGTTTGAAGCACCAGAGGTGTGCTTTAACATCCTCTGGCAAAGTGCTGCCCAATGGCAAAGTGCCGCCCTAGGCGAGTGCCTTGTTGAAGACACACTAATGTGTGGACTCACCTCTGCGACATTGCGGGTTTCACAATATTTCAGCAGGGGCCTGTTCGGGTCTCAGCCCATGGTACATAATCTCTGTAAAAACAGCCAACAGCTTAGACCCAGTGTCTGTGCATTGTGGCTAAGGAGTCCCACCATGTAGAACTGTGGGGGCAAATTAATATCTGCCAACAGACATATTTCCAAATGGCAGTTTACAAGACGCTCTAAATCAGATGCTGTGAGGCTGCGAACTAAAAATGTAAAAGGACCAAATACTTAATTTATTACATTGAACAACTGGAATGTTCTGCACAGTCTCCTCAAGGATGAAGAAAGTGAACTGTACCGTTCATGGTTCAATGCATTGTAACCAGCACAGATCCTGGAACATACCAACCAGCGTGTGCACAAAACCCAATACACTGAGTTTGCAGATTAAAGTCCCACGCTTCTCTGAAAGTACTCAGCAACTACATCATACGTGTGCACCATCACACGCCATGAAAGACAATCTCAAAAACACTATGGATGATGTTCACTAAAAAAGGACTTGCAGGTGAGATGTACAATTCAGGTCACAGAGGTAACATTGTGCAGGGCCAACCAGGTGAGATTCTCCTACTAGAAGAGCTAAGTTAACCAGGATAATGCATTAAAAAAAAAAGAGTTTGTAAACATGTAACTCTGCATTATCCATGGCCAGCTGAGCTCTTCTATATATTCTTCTATACATTGTGCAGGGTCTGGTGAGTTTCTCCTGCTAGAAGAACAGAGTTGGCCCTGTATAATGCATTGTTATAAAGTGACAGTGTGTAAAGATGTAACTCTGCATTATCCATGGCCAGCTGAGCTCGTCTATATATTCTTCTATACATTGTGCAGGGCCTGGTGAGTTTCTCCTGCTAGAGGAACAGAGTTGGCCCTGTATAATGCATTGTTATAACGTGACAGTATGTAAAGATGTAACACTGCATTATCCATGGCCAGCTGAGCTCTTCTTTATATTCTATACATTGTGCAGGGCCTGGTGAGTTTCTCCTGCTAAAGGAACAGAGTTGGCCCTGTATAATGCATTGTTATAACGTGACAGTGTGTAAAGATGTAACTTCATTATCCATGGCCAGCTGAGCTCTTCTATATATTCTTCTATACAATGTGCAGGGCCTGGTGAGTTTCTCCTGCTAGAAGAACAGAGTTGGCCCTGTATAATGCATTGTTATAAAGTGACAGTGTGTAAAGATGTAACTCCGCATTATCCATGGCCAGCTGAGCTCCTCTATATATTCTTCTATACATTGTGCAGGGTCTGGTGAGTTTCTCCTGCTAGAAGAACAGAGTTTGCCCTGTATAATGCATTGTTATAAAGTGACAGTGTGTAAAGATGTAACTCTGCATTATCCATGGCCAGCTGAGCTCCTCTATATATTCTATACATTGTGCAGGGTCTGGTGAGTTTCTCCTGCTAGAAGAACAGAGTTTGCCCTGTATAATGCATTGTTATAAAGTGACAGTGTGTAAAGATGTAACTCTGCATTATCCATGGCCAGCTGAGATCTTCTATATATTCTTCTATACATTGTGCAGGGCCTGGTGAGTTTCTCCTGCTAGAAGAACAGAGTTGGTCCTGTATAATGCATTGTTATAAAGCGACAGTGTGTAAAGATGTAACTGTATCCATGGCCAGCTGAGATCTTCTATATATTCTTCTATACATTGTGCAGGGCCTGGTGAGTTTCTCCTGCTAAAAGAACAGAGTTGGTCCTGTATAATGCATTGTTATAAAGCGACTGTGTAAAGATGTAACTGTATCCATGGCAAGCTGAGTTCTTCTAGCAGGAGATACTCCCCAGGTTAAGCCCTGGACAATGGGGTTTAAGTATAGTGATCAATTGTGGGGCAAAGTTGAACAAGTGAAGTAGTCACCAAGGAAACCAACAGAATGTTCCTGCTGATGACATTATTTTTTTAACTTTGTCCCAGAAACTATTATAGACTATATAGAACCCCCAATGTGTCATCACTGCCCAAAACCTTTCTGGATCAGACACTCTGAGCTGGGGTTTAATTCATTCTTAAATTTTTCAACGAAATAATCTATTTTTTGTTTTGCATTAAATTAATAAGCACTGAATAATTATCATGCTACATAATGCTCAAAGAGCCCCAACGTGTTGTATTACAGATTTAAACGCAGTGAGGAGTTGAGAATTTATTTCAATCTTCCAAGTATTTTTTTGCATTATACAGGGCCAACTCTGTTCCTCTCCTAGCAGGAGAAACTCGCCAGGTTTGTCCCTGTACAATGTATAGTTACGTCAGTGACATGAAATGCTCATCTCACCTCACTCTGCAGAGATTTAACATTTCTACTTTATTAGAGCACTTAATTGTCACTTGTCTCATTAAACGAATGCGCTTCACATTTACAGGTACTTGGAAAAACTAATAAATACCACAAAATAGGAATAAGATCTCTAAAACAAAACCACAAGAATGTCAATGCAACTGTGTATAGTCATATGCCATAGGGGAGCAACAAACTAAAATAAAATAATAATAAAGGAATAACCCTCGAAAGGCTTGGACTCTGCTCGATATATTTTCTGGCTGGATTAGACAGGCTACATTAGAAATCCACAATAGGCAATCACACGGAATCACCATTAAGCATGTTAAATAAATCACAAGTGCTTTTGGATTATGCCATCGCACACATTTTGAAGCAGGGCTTTTAAGACTGTAACTGTAGCATCAATTAAGGCCCAGTTAACAATCGGTACATTCCGGGAAGAGAAGTTTTTTTTTGTTTTTTTTTTCCCTTTTCATCTTTTCAAAGCCAACAAGTGGATGGCACATTTTCCAAATTAACTGAGAGTCACAAAGCAGCCCCATTTAAGACAGACAGGGGATTTGCACTCTCTCTCTCGCTGGTTTTGCAAAAGGATAATGAAGCGGACTAATAATTTGGAGATCAAGGTCACAGGGATTTAGAATGGTTTCTAGGATGCTATAACCGTCACATATGCTTTTTTCCCCATTGTATTTCTTTCTTCAGCTCTGTGAGAACCTTACAATGTGTTTTAATGATTTCATAGTAAAACCTTACTAATAAACTTCAATTTCAAATAAACAGTCATATAGTAACTGTATCCCATGCAATGTTGCTATACATGTTTTCAGCAGTCTGCAAAACATTTGGAATAATTAAATACAGAGGATATGATCAAAGTATTGCAAATGTGCTCATGCTTTTGTAAACATTGCAAGCATGTGTACAATGTTTAATAAACCTTGCTGCAGTCGTACCAAATTATACTTCATAAATGTTTTAAAGGATAAATATTTAAAGGGCTGAAAATCAATTGTGTAATGTAAGTATTTTAAAGGGGCTGTATCACCTAAACAATGATTGAAATTGATCTATACATTGTGTTAGCAAAACTGCAAGTAAGAGTCTAAATTAGGGGGGGGGGGGAATGTTTTAAATGTGTCTGTGGCAGTCTTCTGCTTATGACATCACCTGCGGCATGGTATGCAAATGAACTGCATTTCAACGGCAAATGTGTAATTTGCATATCAAGCCACAGGTGATGTCATAAGCAGGGGAGATGCATTTAAAACACATTTTCCCCTAATTTAGGCATTTGATTGTATTGTTTAATGCACAATAAAAACAATGTTTACGTGATACCTTCCCTTTAATGATCTTTTATATTATATATTGAACTCCAAAACCCTATTTGATATGTAAAAACAAAGCTGGGGGATATAATGCTTAACAAACAAACAAAACGATCACTTACTTATAGATAAGCTACAAAGGAATTATTATAATATGGGCATTTAGAAAAAACTTTTTGTCCCGATCATGCGGTGAATTTTGTGGATATGTTTTGTCTACTGTTCTACAGACAGAAATCAGATGTTATTTGCAGTTAAAGGGACTATCGTCTCAACACGGCTTATACTGTGACTATAGAGAATGAAAAATGACGAGAAAATCATCTATTTATCAAAAGTGAGAGACAGGAATCAACAGAGAGACATGAGGAGATCAATAGAGAGACAGGAAATTCCATTCATTTGAATAAAATTATTCTGATTGGTTCTTGCAGCAAGAATAAAAAAAAGGAAACTGACTTTTACTCAGCTAGTGTGGGCAGTCGTGGTTTCTTGCAAACTGCTGTAATTTCGTTTAGCTGTAAGTATTTTATATTTTAAGCGAAGCAAAATGTAAAACACACATTTCAAAGTACTTTGAAAGCACGTTTATATGGATTAATATTTGGAAGGTGCGTTTTGGGCACCAGAGAGTCCCTTTGTTACGCACTACATGCAGTTTAGGGCTAGGAATCTACATAACAAACAGGGGATTTCTAAAAACAAGCACTCAAACCTGGTAATCTTCCAATTTTACCCAGAGGTAGAAATAGTTCACATAATTTGGATTCTGCACTTTGAAGCATTCGCCATGATAATGAATTCCTGAGAAAGGCAGTAGCTGTGGGTACTACCTCAGGGTATGATTTCTTCATGAGGGTTTCTATTTGCACAGAATGACCAATCAACCGAGTGACTAAACTCTGCTTAGCAACGTTTAACCTGACAGAATCCCGCTCCCCACGCGGCTTCTTAACTGTGGGAATTAACGCTGGATATAGCATGTCTATAAGGGAAGGTGAGCGATGTCTGAGCCACTGGCAACGCCTTTGGGAAGCATTTATATATATTTTCTGTTTTGGGGCATATTTGTATGATTTGCATATTGTGATCATTTCTGTTTTCTTATATCCAACCTGTTTATATAAAATTCTATAATGAGGAAAAAAAAACAACTGAAAGTAACGTGCTTCAATAAAATCGTAATAACTCAGGAACTGTACATTTAGTCACTTGACTCCCATCAGCACCATGGACAGAGCACCATACATGCAGGGCTACTATGCTGACCAGTCAGCCCCTGACTCATAGCCCTCCAGGTACATCATTGCAACACAACCATGTATCTTCAGTATACATCACTCATAGAGTTTCCCCTACATACAACTTCCCACACATCCTTGACTGTACTTTAACAATGGCTGACTAAAATGTGTTAAAGTAAGCTTGCAAATCCAGCAGAGTAGCCTACCAGATGCAAGGTTTATACTTCAAAAATACTGCACAGCTCCAAAGGGCCACTAAACCATATTTTTCTTTTGTGCTGCTAATATAGAAGTGAACATGAGTGGCCCCTAGTATGAGGATAAACAGGTACTTTTCATAGAGTGTAATGCTCGGCCTGCAAGCTGCCATGCTTCCCTGGCAGCACGGTCTGGTCGGTACAGAGAGAGACCTTAGTTTTTTGCATGGAATCAGCGGGGCGCGCGGGGGGGGTACCTCAACTAGGTCCTGACTTGCGCACACTCCCATGCCCCCCAAAAAAAGCAAATCAAATAATGATTGCAAAAGCTAAAAGTTAAATAAAATAGATAAATAGGCTCATGTCTGAAACAATAAAATAGAATAATATGAGAGGATATAGGCTGGTAAAACATGTATGTTAACCCTTGCTTATTCAACATTTTAAATAGAAAAGTTTTAATGAGAGAATCCAGATAAAGAACCATACCAGCTTGAATAGCGCTAGCAGTGGAGGCTGAAATTTTGATAGATAGAGCTATACAGAGCCAAGATTCTAAACAACATGTCCGCCCCCTGATAGAGCTATACAGAGCAAAGATTCTAAACAACATGTCCGCCCAATGATAGAGCTATACAGAGCAAAGATTCTAAACAACCAGTGCGACCCCTGATAGAATCTTTTCCCTGTATAGCTCTATCAGGGGTCGCACTGGTTGTTTAGAATCTTTGCTCTGTATAGCTCTAAACAACATGGCCGCACCTGATAGAGCTATACAGAGCAAAGATTCTAAACAACATGGCCGCACCTGACAGAGCTATACAGAGCAAAGATTCTAAACAACATGTGCGGCCCAATGATAGAGCTATACAGAGCAAAGATTCTAAACAACCCGTGCGACCCCTGATAGAGCTATACAGAGCAAAGATTCTAAACAACATGTCTGGCCCCGGATAGAGCTATACAGAGCAAAGATTCTAAACAACATGTCCGCCCCCTGATAGAGCTATACAGAGCAAAGATTCTAAACAACACGTGCGGCCCCGGAAAGTGCTATACAGAGCAAAGAATCTAAACAACATGTCTGGCCCAGGATAGAGCTATACAGAGCAAAGATTCTAAACAACACGTGCGTCCCCGGATAGAGCTATACAGAGCAAAGATTCTAAATAACACGTCCGCTACACAGAGCAGCGAGGGCTCAATAAAGATACTTCATTTGTATTTTGACATTAAAGCATTTCTATTTAAAACGCCTACACTTGATGAAATCTCTCAAATAAACAGAACGTCACCGTTTGCCTTGAAACTACCTCATCAATATCCGCTTACACGTTGTGCCCGTTATTAGGTCTGTCTGATATCACTGCCTACGTATGCAGTATACACATGCCAGTGATATGGGCTGTGTTGTGCATGCCTGTGTGTGTCGGCAGCAGGTGTGTGTGGCAGGTTAGTTTCCCTTTTGATGTACAGTGTTTGCATAGCAGACCAGACTGAAATAATTGCGTCTGTCTCGCTCATGTTACCTGCCAAACAATGCTTTGTATTCGCCAGTTACTACCAGCAACAAGTGCAAAATCTCAGATACTCAGAGAGAGTGGGGATCACTAGGAATCCAGACAATTCAATCACCTACACTTCCCAATAAGTGTCAGTGTCTCCCCCCCCCCCCCGTCTGTAAAGTGTCAGTGTCTTCCCCCCCCCCGTCTGTAAAGTGTCAGTGTCTTCCCCCCCCGTCTGTAAAGTGCCAGTGTCTCCCCCCCTTTGCACAGTGCCAGTGTCTCCCCCCCCCCTATACACAGTGCCAGTGTCTCCCCCCCCCCGTGCACAGTGCCAGTGTCTCCCCCCCCCCTTTTGCACAGTGCTAGTGTCTCCCCCCCCCCTTTGTACAGTGCCAGTGTCTCCCCCCCCCTTTGTACAGTGCCAGTGTCTCCCCCCCCCCTTTGTACAGTGCCAGTGTCTCCCCCCCCCCTTTGTACAGTGCCAGTGTCTCCCCCCCCCTTTGTACAGTGCCAGTGTCTCCCCCCTTTGCACAGTACCAGTGTCTCCCCCCCTTTGCACAGTGCCAGTGTCTCCCCCCCTTTGCACAGTGCCAGTGTCTCCCCCCCTTTGCACAGTGCCAGTGTCTCCCCCCTTTGCACAGTGCCAGTGTCTCCCCCCCTTTGCACAGTGCCAGTGTCTCCCCCCTTTGCACAGTGCCAGTGTCTCCCCCCCTTTGCACAGTGCCAGTGTCTCCCCCCCCCCTTTTTGCACAGTGCCAGTGTCTCCCCCCCCCCTTTGTACAGTGCCAGTGTCTCCCCCCCCCTTTCTACAGTGCCAGTGTCTCCCCCCCCCTTTCTACAGTGCCAGTGTCTCCCCCCCCCTTTCTACAGTGCCAGTGTCTCCCCCCCCCTTTCTACAGTGCCAGTGTCTCCCCCCCCCCTTTCTACAGTGCCAGTGTCTCCCCCCCTTTGCACAGTACCAGTGTCTCCCCCCCTTTGCACAGTGCCAGTGTCTCCCCCCCTTTGCACAGTGCCAGTGTCTCCCCCCCTTTGCACAGTGCCAGTGTCTCCCCCCTATACACAGTGCCAGTGTCTCCCCCCCCCTATACACAGTGCCAGTGTCTCCCCCCCCCTATACACAGTGCCAGTGTCTCCCCCCCTTTGCACAGTGCCAGTGTCTCCCCCCTATACACAGTGCCAGTGTCTCCCCCCCCTATACACAGTGCCAGTGTCTCCCCCCCTTTGCACAGTGCCAGTGTCTCCCCCCCCCCTATACACAGTGCCAGTGTCTCCCCCCCCTATACACAGTGCCAGTGTCTCCCCCCCCTATACACAGTGCCAGTGTCTCCCCCCCCCTATACACAGTGCCAGTGTCTCCCCCCCCCTATACACAGTGCCAGTGTCTCCCCCCCCTTTGCACAGTGCCAGTGTCTCCCCCCCCCTATACACAGTGCCAGTGTCTCCCCCCCCCCCTATACACAGTGCCAGTGTCTCCCCCCCCCTATACACAGTGCCAGTATCTCCCCCCCTTTGCACAGTGCCAGTGTCTCCCCCCCCCCTATACACAGTGCCAGTGTCTCCCCCCCCTATACACAGTGCCAGTGTCTCCCCCCCCTATACACAGTGCCAGTGTCTCCCCCCCCCTATACACAGTGCCAGTGTCTCCCCCCCCCCTATACACAGTGCCAGTGTCTCCCCCCCCTATACACAGTGCCAGTGTCTCCCCCCCCTTTGCACAGTGCCAGTGTCTCCCCCCCCTATACACAGTGCCAGTGTCTCCCCCCCCTATACACAGTGCCAGTGTCTCCCCCCCCTATACACAGTGCCAGTGTCTCCCCCCCCTATACACAGTGCCAGTGTCTCCCCCCCCTATACACAGTGCCAGTGTCTCCCCCCCCTATACACAGTGCCAGTGTCTCCCCCCCCTATACACAGTGCCAGTGTCTCCCCCACTATACACAGTGCCAGTGTCTCCCCCCCTTTGCACAGTGCCAGTGTCTCCCCCCCCCCCCTATACACAGTGCCAGTGTCTCCCCCCCCTATACACAGTGCCAGTGTCTCCCCCCCCCTATACACAGTGCCAGTGTCTCCCCCCCCCTATACACAGTGCCAGTGTCTCCCCCCCCCTATACACAGTGCCAGTGTCTCCCCCCCCCCTATACACAGTGCCAGTGTCTCCCCCCCCCTATACACAGTGCCAGTGTCTCCCCCCCTTTGCACAGTGCCAGTGTCCCCCCCCCCCCCCCCCCTTATACACAGTGCCAGTGTCTCCCCCCAGTGCACTGACCAGGCTGTGCTCCTCGCTGTGCTCCAAGTCCACGTTGCCCTGGCTGCGGCTCTCGGAGTCGCTGAGCAGGTCGTCCTCGGAGTCCTCCAGGGCGGAGGAGGAGGAGCCGGTGGAGGTGAGGGAGGTGGTGGAGCCGGAGAGGTGGCGGCGGCCAGCGAGCTGCAGGAAGCCGTCCCAGGCGGCAGCGGGACTGGCGGGTGGAGGCGGCTCCTCCTCGGTGCTGGTGACGGTCAGGCGCGGGATGACGTGCGGCTCCCCGTTACTCCTCCGCGGCCGCTCCGCCGAGCTGCAAGCCTCGAAATACAACCGCAGCTCCCCGACGCTTAGCCGCTTCCTCCCGCCGGGAGAGTGCTCCCCCGAAACCCCGGCATGGTACATCCCAGAGCGGCGGGGAACCTCTGCCGGAATCATCCAAGAGGGGATGGGGGGGGGGGGGGGTCTCGAGGCGGGCAGCGTGCTGCAGTGACAGCCGCCGCTGCTCTGAGTCAGTCAGTCAGTCAGTGAGTTACATGAAGTGAAACTTCCTCCTCTGTCAGCCTGGGACCTGAGTGAGTGGGAGGGTCTGGCTGCACCATGCTCTGCAGACAGGTTCTGCAACTTCACCTGCTCCTCCTGCATGCAACAGGCATACCTGCCAAGTGTCCCTAATTAGGAGGCACAGTCCCTATGTTGCACCCAAATCCCCCTCTCCTCCTCTATGGCCCCTCTTTTTGGGAAAGCTCAGCATTTTTGGTTTGTATGAGTGGATCACAGACTCCAAGGCAATAAAACTCACAATAAGTGACTTCAAACTGCAGTAAATGTGGTTTTATATTATTTTGTGTAAATAAAATACTTAATACTTAAGCTAAATGACTTATCAAATGGCCATAAAGTCGTAGAAAAAGTTCCGACAAACCCCCGCCCACAGCCGCGCTTACAGCGGCAAAAAAAAATACTAAGGTCCCTCTGTGGACATTTGAAATCATGGGAGGTATGGGAATGCAAACGTATTTTTAAAAAACCACTGAAATCGCGTCTAACAGTGGCGCAGTCGAAGCAAGTACCGCTGTCCCAGTTACAAACCTGTTTATGACATCACCTTGTGGCTCGATATGCAAATGGCGCCTTTCCTGCAGGCATTGTGTTATTTGCATATCAAGCCCCGTGGTGATGTCATAAACCGGAGACACCAGAGGAACCTTTAAAACCATATTTTTGCTTTTACATATTAAAATCACTAGCAGAACTTTAGCAGGATTTGTTCAGTGTCTAGGAAGGGGCTCAGTAATTACTAAAGGGACACTGTCACCTAAACATTGTTTATACCATAAATGTGGGGGATAAAACATTATTTAAAATGATCTCTACATTGTGTTAACGAGAAGTTCAACAATATGCATGAATGAATCTGTGGATAAAGTGTCTGGGGTGTCCCCTGCTTATGACATCACTTTGCAGCTTGGTATGCAAAAGAACCAGAATGTCAAAACACCAGACACCATATAGATTGGTTTCATTGCACTTGAATTATATATTCTGCAGGGTATGTTAAATGTATGTGTCCGGCAAAAATATGGCTGGCCTGGCAATCCTAGCTGGTGGCAATATGTGCAATATCTGTACAAATATACACACACACACACCAAGTATAGTTATCGTTTGGGAGACTTTGCTTGTACAAAAACTATAAAATTGGGGTTTTTTTCACGCTCCTCCCAAAACCTCTAAGGTGAGTGGCAGAATCAGAACAAGCTGCAAGCCTGATATTTGTGAGTATTTAGAATGCAGATATTCAAATTTGAATGCAATACATATGTTTTTTTTTTATGTTTATTTACCTTTAATATGAATGAAACAGTAGGTAAATCATTTTCAAGTCAGAGAGGTTCTCTTTCTATCTGTTGTATTTTAGGTATGGATGAACAAAAATGGGGAAATAAAAGTGTAACGGCATGTGTGTTTTAAGATGTTACCTATGGGTTGGAGAGGTTGAAAGGGACCGTATCACCTAAACATTGTTTTTACTGTGAATGTAGCGCATAAAAAATGATTGAGAATGATCCGTACAATGTATTAGCAAACCTACAAGCAAATTCCTATATTATGAGAAAAAATGTATTTTAATTTTAATTTGTGTCTGTGGAGTCTCCGGTTTATGACATCACCTGTAGCACGGTATGCAAATTAACTCTTTTTTTTTTTTTAATGGGGAAAGGTGTAATTTGCATACCGTGCCACAGGTGATGTCATAATCAGGAGACTCCACAGACACATTTAAAACAAATAGTGTTGAGCGAAACCCGAACCGCACTGTTCGGGTTCGTACCGAACATTACGGTTTTTGGACCCCGGACCCGAACAGGGACATTTCACTGTATGTTCGGGTTGGAGTTCGGGGTTCGGCGATTATGTTGTATGTAATGCTATGGGCTTTCTATAAACCGAAATAGAGTCCTCATTCATAAGAATACGGACTCTATTTCGGTTTATAGAATAGCAATAGCATTACATGTATTCCATAAACCGAAAGTCTATAAACCGAAAGACATTCGGTTTATGGAATACATGTAATGCTATTGCTATTTTATAAACCGAAATAGAGTCCCCATTCATAAGAATAGGTCAATTGACCTATTCGTATGAATGGGGACACTCTTACCCACATTTTACTTCATTTTTTTAAAAGGCATTTTAGTGGCCAAAAGTTTGTGTCCCCATTGACTTCAATCGGGTTCGGGGTCAAGTTCGAGCACGGACCCGGACATTTTTTCGAAGTTCGGCCGAACCCGAACATCCAGGTGTCCGCTCAACTCTAAAAACTATTTTTTCTACTAATTTAGGCATTTGCGTGCAGTTTTTCTAATACAATGTATAGATCATTCTCAATCATGTTCAAAGCTCTATATGCACAGTATAAGCAATGTTCAGGGGATACCGTGCCTTTAATATTGTGTCACCGTTTTTTAGTGCATCAGATCTTGGGAGTAGTGACACCTGCTGGTGAGCAAGGTGAGGCTAAACACGGCTGTGGTTATGACTTTCCCATCTGTGTTTATTCTAGATACAGGCTGTTTGGATGCCCTTGGGTGAGCATCTGACATCACCCGTGATTCCACTCCTTATTAAGACATTTAGTATAGCAAGGAAGTGGGAGAAGGGTGTGAGCAATATTTTGCATCCAAATAATTGTTGAGCAATTATGCCACATTTTAAATTGAGTTGCGCTATGTGGAAAGTCTCAAGGGTGCGCTTCAGGGGCTGTTTAGATTCCAGATGTTCAAATTGTAACAAAGCCATACATTTTGATGCAGGATTCCAGACATAAAAGGACTTTGTTAACCTAAAGCGGGGAAAAAACCAACTATATATTATGTTAGCAGTATAATCAGCAAATAATTAAGTAGAAAAGTGTGTTTTAAATGTTCTTGTTATACAAAATACACATTCCCCATTGAAAATGTGTTCATTAGCATATCAAGCCCCAGGTGATGTCATAAACAGGTGACCCCCAAGACACATTTTCGGGACCTAAATTTGGGTCGTTTTGGACAATGGCTGTTTGAACACTTCTGTGGTGTTTGTGTTTAGCTGTAATTTACGTTCTCATTTACTGCACACACACACATTTCATTAGATGCCATTCTTCTGATGATATCATATAATTTACAATAAAAAAGTGCCATTGTAGCTCAAACCCTAACCATAGCCGTAAAAATATATATATATTTTTTTTTTTTTTTAACCCTTTCATGAGGCATGGTGTTTGCGTCCCAGACGACGCCAGCACCAAAACGCCTTGCTTTGTTCATGGCCACCGATCACTGATCTGTAGCCAGGAACACTATGGCAGAGACCCAATCAGGGTCTTAATAGACCCTGTGGGTCCCGGCCAAAAGATGGCGAGAACCTCCCGACGTCACGTGTGACATCACGCAGGCGTGCCCAAACCCGTAAGTTCGGGCACAGCGTGATTTAGTCAAAGGTAGCCGGTTACATTTTCCATGTCAGACTGAGACCACTCAAAGTGGCCTCAATCTGACAGGTGGGATCCCGCTGCAAGTCCCTGCCGTGGGATCCGAGCATAGCTCATCACGGAGAGCCGCGATGAGCAGTGTAACGCTGGCCGTTCTATGCCGTCCTAGCGTCTTTTAGGTTCTCTAAAATCCGGACGGGATAGTACGTCCTAGCGTCGGGAAGGGGTTAAAACAAATCTGGGGGACTGGGAGGTGCTTGTGGAACAGATCACACTGCAATTGGAACTGCAGGATGCGTCAGGTACCTCCTTTGTCTAATCTTAGCAGCATTGCAAGCCAATGCATAAAATAACACAATATACACATCATTTTGCATTCCCTACATTCTCCGTACAAGCAACGTTTAGGGAGAATTGCAGGGAACCGAGAAGGCAAGTTCAAACTTTAGGCCAAAGTAGCTGAGTTTAGAAAAAAATCACCCATTTACCTGCATCAGAGAATGTTTCCATCTCGGTGACATTGGCCCAAAGTTTGAAATTCCCGTCTCAATTTCTTCGATTCTCTCTTTATCGCCTATAAAGTAAGAGCAATGGCAAATACATAAACAATTGTCCTGTCTTTTACCATGAAAGGGGTCATGATTCTCATGGGTAATTAGGTCCCACCCCGCTAGTAAAAAAAAACCGATCCTGTTGTAACAGTGTGTGTGCATATATAATATTAACATTCTAAAAGGATCCACCTGATGGAACGATGTACTTGATGTATAAAATGGAAAGATATCCGCTTCGTTTACATTGCACTCTCATTTCCATCTCTGGGGCTATATAAACAACAAGCTTTTACACACCATGTATAGGTAAAATGTAAGCCCTGTCAGGTATCTTCATTGGCCGGCAGGTTTACTTTAAGGATCACAGCTGTCGGTTATCACTATTCGTGGCTGTGGTTCCTGCAAATATGCGAAATGACTGCGTGGAAAGAAAAATGACAAGCTGAACTATTGCATCGAGTGAAGGCATTTTAAATAGAAATGCTTTAATGAAAGAATAAAAAGAAAGTGACTTATTGAGTCCTCTTTGCCCCTTATAGCTCTATAAGGTGGCGGACATGTTGTTTAGAATCTTGAATAGGAGCGCTCAGATGTTCCGCCCTCTGTTGGTGTTCCGCAACTATCGGTCCTTGGCGCACCTGTACACAACCTCTCTGGGAGAACTCATCCGCTCTTTTGGCTTCCAATAACACCTGTACGCGGATGATACTCAGATCTACCTCTCCTCCCCTGACCTCACTCCCTCTGCCATGTCACGTGTAGTTGAGTGTCTGTCGGCCATCTCCACTTGGAAGTCTGATCGCTCCCTGAAACTTAATCTTTCCAAAATGGTGCTGATCATCTTCCCCCGCTCAAACTCTGTCCCTACACCAGCTGACCGTGTCCGATGTCTTGGGGTCACTTATGACACGGCTCTCTCCTTCGTTTCTTCATATTCAGTCTTAAGCCAAATCCTGTCTGCTGCACCTAAGGAACATCGCACCCATTCCTCAGCGCAGAGACCGCCAAAATACTAGCGCACTCGCTTGGGATGTCACACCATAACTACTAGAACAGCCTCCTGACTGGGCAACCTCTGGTTCGTCTGTCTCCCCAGCAATCTATCCAAAACACAGCTGCCAGACTCATCTTTTTCGCTCGTCGGTCTGATTCCCCAGCTCCTCTCTGCAATGCCCTCCACTGGTTCCCCATCTTCTCTATGATAAAATTTTAAATTCTGTCTTTAACCTACAAAGCCCTCCACTCCTCGGCCCCTCCGTACATTGCTTCCCTTGTTAACCGATACTTTCCTGCTTGACCTTTGCGCCCTCAGTTGGTCTACAGCTCGCCTCCAACCTCATCACCACTTCTCACTCGCATCTCCAAGATTTTGCCCAAGCTGCCCCCTCTCTCTGGAACTCCCTTCCGCAGAGCATCCAGCTCTCTCCCTCCTTTTCAAACTTTAAAAAGTTCCTAAAACCTCATCTCTTTAATGAAGCTTACTACCCATCCAACTAGCATACCGGTTGATCTACCTCTAGCTCTCGCTGTCCTCAAGCACTGTTGGGATCAGGGAGCTTACAGCTAATTAACCCACCTAGTGCCAACCTTCTACATTACTGTCTCTACCTCATGTACCCGTCTGTTCTAGTTTGTCTAACTTAGTATGTAGTCTTTGCTCTGTATCTAGCACTACGTAAATTGTTGGCGCTATATAAATATATGTAATGATTGGAACATAGTAATACATTTACAACTTCCCTGTGTTCATATTGTGCAGAACTGGAACTTGAAATAATAAAAGTAAAATGTAATTATTATTTAAGTCTCTCATTCCAGAGTTTCCCATCTGCTTAAATAACAGTATTTCTGTCATGTGTAATATTATTCCAGCTTTTGCAGTTTTTTTTTTATTATTATTGTGCAAGTGAAGGTGGCTGATAAAAAACACCCCCTCTATTCAGCTACTACTAATGTTCCTATGGCAACTAGCAATACACGTTCTTCAATGTGGGGGCGGCCATTTTTTTTTTTTTTTTTTTTAACACCCACTCGCTGTTTTTTTTTTTCTTCCTACATGTGGGGAGGGGAAACAGTTTGTTAACTGGAGAAACTTATTGTAAAGCTTCGTACTATTTTTTTTTTTGTAAAAGAAGTGGTAAACGATTTCAGCATGATCCGGATCTCTCTTTTCTGTGAAATAAGCTCAGTATAGTTAAAAATTCTCTTGAAAGTTTTTTTTGACTCTTTCTTATCAGACAGGAATAGGTAAAGCGATACATTGGGGATTCTGCACCGGGGAAGGGGAATTGCGCGAGAGGTCATCGTGGGACAGTTCATCACAGGATTGCGTGCAAGGTGAGTATTATTAGGGGTTAGGTCTTGGTATTAGGGTTTGGGGGTTAGTGTTAGTATTAGGGTTCAGGGGGTTAGTATTAAGGTTCGGGGGGTTAGTATCATTGTTCGGGGTAACTTTAGGAGGGGTTAGTTTATATAGGGGGGTTTATGTTTGTGAGCGCTGAACTGTCAGCGTTTACACTGCCGCAGTGAAGAAGCCGCATTGCCTTTCACCGCTGACAGGTCAGCGTTCAAACTGCCGTGCTGAACTGTCAGCGGTGAAACCGCCGCGAATAACTGTCCCTGACGGTTCTACATACGACTCATTTCTAGGGCAAGGTTCTAAAAGTGATGTAACCGGCAGCAACATTCTATTGGTTTCCATGGAGACTGCACCACTTTATTTAGAAGTTTGGATCATGACTGTCCTGTATTTATAATTGAAATTGTGAGTGCAATTCCTTGCCTGAACTATTTAGGTGCCTTCTAAAGCTTGTACTGAAATTCTTAGGTGGCCAATATGATTGCCACCCAGGCTGACAAGGCCAGTGTTTGTGGCGCCATAAATTCCCTCCTCCAGTGATTACATTTTGGTCAAGTGGTTCCATTGGTGCCACCGCAACACCCTCTAATGACTTGAGCAGGAGAAGGGTTATTAACACACTTACCTTGCTTCTATCAGGTGGACATCCCCGTACTTCTAGCACTGGGTCAGGGGTCTTTACCTCTGCCCCACCCAATTATGTAGGCCATGCAACATAACAGGGACTACAATAAATAGATTATTTTATAAATATAATGGGTAGCTGGTGTGCGTTTGTTGCCAGATACAGACATTTCAGATCCCTGGCTCAGTGATAGTAAATGATTCTTATTACTTCCAACCAAAGGCATTGGAAATAGGTAAAACAGACATCTTTTGCTGGAGCGTGCGTGATTTTTGTTGTCACATTGTTAAAAAAAAAAAAAAAAACTAATAAGAATTGCGCAGACATGGACAGACAAGTGTTCTCAGAATATTTTTAAAAATTTTTAATTCCCTACGATGGTTTGCCTTCTGTTATCCTGCCCACTCCTTGCATGGTATAGGTCTCATTTTAATCTTAAATCTGCTCTATTCTTGGTGTTATAGCTAAAGGACTAACGTAGGCATAAAAGGTTAATTATGTTTGAAAGACGTTTTATTTTGAAATGCTTTAATGAAAGGATACAAATAAAGTACTTTATTGAGTCCTTTGCGCTCCATATAGTTCTAACAGGGGGCGGACATGTTTAGAATCTTGGCTCAGTTGAAGGATAGTCTGACCAATCTGACCCAACATTCTAAACAACATGTCCGCCGTCAGACATAACAATTTAATCCATTATTTGACAGTGGCTTGTTCTCAAACAATACAAACAAACAAATAATTACAGTAGACCCCAAATTAATATTTGTTAGTGTATTAAATGCTATAAATAACGCTTCACAGATAAGGCTACGAAGCGTAAACTACTTATTCATAAATGAAGACAGCGATCAACAAACAAACAATGTGCCAATTTATGATAGAATTTATTATATTAATTAACACAATTCATTTCAAAATGAAACAATAATTAAGCCCCCAAAACAAAAATAATTAAAAACAAATATTAAAAAAAAAATACTAAAAGTATTGTAATAAATTGGACAAGGAAATACCAAATCGTTGAGTAGAAAACCATACATGACAACGATCTGGGGCTCCGTCCTGTGAGATTCTGGGGGTGGAGCCTAAAGTGAACACGGTCATACAAAGCAATCACAGTACAAACAATGTTCTAGGGTGACGGGGTCCCTTTAACTGGTTTCTAAAATAGAGACAGAATTTTTTTAAGCAAAGGCAATGCCAGTAGGTGATAATGTAGAGATTAGATGTACTGCAGATAGAAGTCCAGGATAGTGACATGCAAATAAATACACTTACTTACCATGTTGTCTTTCCTTCCTGTTTTGCGTGAGCAAATTAACACGTGTATTTTGACTTTTGGCTGCTTAGCTCAGCTAAGCCTGGATATTAGATGTCAAGAGTAAGAAATCCCAGCAGAGAGCATGCCAAGCCAATGAGGGCACTGTACAAAGGCAGGTTCTAAAAAGTGATGGAATTAGCAGTAACTTTGCCCCACATACGGTGTTCCCACGCAGCCGGTATTTTACTGGCAGGTCGGTAACAATTGGCTACCGGCCAATGTTAACCCCTTCGTGACGTTGGGACGTTCTATGCCGTCCTGACTTTTAGTGCCTTAAAGTCGTTAGGACGGCATAGTACGTCCTGTACTAAACAGCTCATCGCGGCTCCCCGCGATGAGCTGTTTTCGGATCCCGCTGCAGGCACTTACAGCGGGATCCCACCTGTCAGATGAGGCCACTTTGAGTGGCCTCAGTCCGACAGGGAAAATGTAGCCGGTGCTCAAAGTGAGCACCGGCTACATTTCTCTAAATCGCGCTGTGCCCGAACTGCCGTGTTCGAGCACGCCTCCGTGACGTCACACGTGACATCCGGAGGTCTTGCGATTTTTTGGCAGGGACCCACAGGGTCTATTAAGACCCTTATCGGCTCTCTGCCAGAGTGTTCCTGGCTACAGATCACCTTGTGATCGGTGGCCAGGAACAAATCGTGACGTTTTGGTGCTTGCGTCGTTTGGGACGCAAGCACCATGCGTCACGAAGGGGTTAAAGGAACGGCATCACCTGAACATTTTTATTACTGCATGTAGAGCATAACAAAAACATTGAAAATGATCTAGACATTGTATTAGAAAAATCACAAGCAAATGGCTAAATTGGGAGAGAAAATGTATTTTTGTGGAGTCTCCTGTTTCTAACATATTTGGCACGGTATGCAAATGACACATTTACCATTGAAAAACAGTTCATTGGCATACAGTGCCACAGGTGATGTCATAAGCAGGATACTCCACAGACACATTTAAAACACAATTTAAGGCTGTGCTTGCAGTTTTGCTAATACAAAGTACAGATCATTTTTTTTTATGCTCTACATGCACAGGAAAAACAATGTTCATGATACTGTCCCTTTAAAGTTCAATAATAATCAATGTAATGTTTGTATTTGGTCCCAAATGTTGCACATCTCCCCAAATGTTACCTAGGCATATATAGTTTGTAGGCATTAGAAAACAGGCCAGTAAAACACTCAACACGGTGTCTCAGCAGCAAACAACCATAACAAATATGACAAGCAATTGTGCGTACAATTTGCAAGTGTTAATTCTGTTCCAGTTTTGATTATTCAGTCCGAAGTGATGCAGAGAAGTTGATTATAAGGAAATCCTTTTTGTACCAGCGTCAAAGAACTTCGACTGCATTGAGACAGACAGGCTGGATTACGTAAAACCCTTGGTCACATCCTGATGAAGGGCAGATTTGCATCCCGAAGTCGGCATAGACTGGGATCTTCTCAGAGAAAATATTTCAGCCCTTTTAAGTCTAATTATAGAGCCGTGAACTTTACTTAGAGTAATGTTTTGGTCAACAGAACATGCCTCAGTTAAATGCAGGCAAATATCTCCAGGATGCTACTGATCCTGTCCTGCAGTAGATATCCCGTCGTACAACGTCTTTATTTTCCACATAAATGGAACAATTTACATTTTGAGCCAATTTACTTGAGTTTGGAACAGGTTTTTTTTGCAACAAATAAAAACAAAAACATTATAAACATGTTATCAGTGAATTAACCGACAACATAGGTTTTATAATCCACTGGACGAATGGGTCAGCCAGCTTGCCCTGTAGACTCTCCCTATTTAAAGGGACACCCTGAACAAAAATAAGTTCCTCCTGGCTTAGTTTCTGTATAATGTACACATGTTTAATAGATGTGAAATGCATGTTTTTATTTTTTTTTTACTTTACAAAAATGTCCAGTTCTCCAGCAGTTTTACATTGAAAATAATTTCACCGGGGCTTCTTAATTCAGTCACATTCTTCAAGGAGGGGCTTAGAGAGAGAAAGGCAGTACTGTTGATATTGCAATAACACAATTACACATAATGAAGTAACACAATATTTCTTCGGACACTGTAGCTGTCCCTTTAAACAGTCTATTTAATATTATTCATGCAGATGCTGACCGCTCCGTCCCTTCTTGGGATGTCCCCACCGCTACCCACACACCATCGGCACCTAGCTAATTAACGCAGGTCTGCACCATTTGGATCTGCATTGCATTTTGCAGCACAGCGGTAAATTCCCCAAATCACCGGACAGACCGTCTATTGTTACCATATTCCAGGTGTTTTTTTTTCCCTTCTGTTGTGTATATATATCATTTAATGTCATCCTAGAGCTTCTGACTTAAAGACATGTTGAATGCTATTTGTTTCCCATGCAGTACATATGACTGCTCCTGGCCAGGGAACAATACGCTGCTTTGTTGATAGTTTGGAGGTCGATGAAAGATCCGATTTTGGGGGGGGGGGGGTGTGAATTGAAAGGTTCTATTTTCTACTTTTACAGGGCTCCTGCCAGCTAAACATGATTAACTCGTGCAAACGTAGAGACAGACCCTTTTTAAATGGCGCAAACGCTGTGTACGCTAATGTATAGCGATACTTGAGGTGCTGCCCTACACCTTTCTGGCTTTTTAAAAATCATTTCCCCATTGGGGATTTTTTTTTTATGAAAAGAAACCACTGCAGGAGATTGAGATGAGAATTTCAAACTTAAGGCCCTTTAGGATATATTTAAAATTGACATAAAAAAATTGGCTATAAAAAAAAAAGCTAAATCTGGGAGAAATGGCTTTTTATCGATAAAGGTATAGACTCCTACTTCATTTTAAACAAGCAGAATGCGTGAATATATCATTCAGTATTAACCAAAAGAAGTACGTTTGCTGCTGGTGCTCGTGTTGCATCCTGACAACTTACTTCCATTCAGCTGTGACCGGCTGTGCTGGGGAAGAAGAAACATGTCTATTGTACATAACATGCCGCTTCTCCCTTGGAATGGCAGCAACCAAACGCTAGATTCTGCCTCTCTTTCTAACTTTTAACTGAGCAGCATTGAAATAGACAAGTGTATGTAGCAAACTTTCTTCCTTGTCTTAAATATCCCATCACCACTGACCTTACTTAACGATAAGAGCATAATTACATCCTCCTTAGAAAATGTGACGGATCTAGAGAATTATGTTATCTCTTGGGTGGATCAGTTAGCCGGCGTTTACATAATAGGTCAGTCCTGTCCTTTCGGGTTCTTCCAAGATCTCCAAATAGCCCTCAAACATACAGATCATAGTCTAGAACGTAAAGGTTTAATTTGGCCTAATAAACAACACAGAATGTCATTACGTTTCACTATTTTCTCTCTGGCTCTTAATATAGAATAGCTTCTTTCAGCTAAGGTTACCACCTGGCTTCTGTATAAAACTTACAACATACAAGCTGTACATATGTTGTGATATACAAGCTGTACATATGTTGTGATATACAAGCTGTACATATGTTGTGTTATACAAGCTGTACATATGTTGTGGTATACAAGCTGTACAAATGTTGTGATATACAAGCTGTACAAATGTTGTGATTTACAAGCTGTACATTTGTTGTGATATACAAGCTGTACATATATTGTGATATACAAGCTGTACATATGTTGTGATATACAAGCTGTACATATGTTGTGGTATACAAGCTGTACATATGTTGTGATATACAAGCTGTACATATGTTGTGATATACAAGCTGTACATATGTTGTGTTATACAAGCTGTACAAATGTTGTGATATACAAGCTGTACAAATGTTGTGATTTATAAGCTGTACATTTGTTGTGATATACAAGCTGTACATATATTGTGATATACAAGCTGTACATATGTTGTGATATACAAGCTGTACATATGTTGTGGTATACAAGCTGTACATATGTTGTGATATACAAGCTGTACATATGTTGTGATATACAAGCTGTACATATGTTGTGGTATACAAACTGTACATATGTTGTGATATACAAGCTGTACATATGTTGTGATATACAAGCTGTACATATATTGTGATATACAAGCTGTACATATGTTGTGATATACAAGCTGTACATATGTTGTGGTATACAAGCTGTACATATGTTGTGATATACAAGCTGTACATATGTTGTGATATACAAGCTGTACATATGTTGTGATATACTACTTTGCACAATAATAATACGATCCCCACGAACACGGGCTATTGGCCCAGCTGAGACAGTGGAGAGAGTGTGGGAGTGAAAGGGTTAATGACACCAGACCCCTGGTTACCTGTTGCTAGTCCCAGCAACCACTAAATTAACCCCATGCAATACCACCTACACGATTACCCTAGTACACAATTTGCTGCCACTGTTCTGACAAATTTCTGGAGCAAATTCTCCTGCGCAATCGCAGGAGAATTTGCTCACTGCGCATGCCCATAAAGTTACAGCTGATCACTCAGCTGTAACTTTGTGACCACCGCGCATGCGCCAGCTGCGCAACCCACATCCCGCCCCCCGCACACCCCTTCTTACCAGATGATCGGACAACGGCGGTACACAGCGCATGCGCGCGGCTATCAAGCCGTGTGGGAATGCGCGCGTCCGTTGAATTAAAAACGCTGGTAAGTAACACGGGGCGGGGGGGGCATAAGGAGCCAACAGAGAGGTAAGAACCCTGGTGAGGGCTGCCTCATCTTCATGGGAGTTGTGATCCTCCTGCTGTATTATTGATGCAGCAGGGGGATCACAACTCCTATCAAGATGAGGCAGCCCTCACCAGGGTGCTTACCTCTCTGTTGGCTCCTTATGTCCCCCCCGCCCCGTGTTACTTACCAGCGTTTTGAATCCAGCCACGGACGCGCGCATTCCCACACGGCTTGATAGCCGCGCGCATGCATCTGGTAAGAAGGGGTGTGCGGGGGGTGTGCGGGGGGCGGGATGTGGGTTGCGCAGCTGGCGCATGCGCGGTGGTCACAAAGTTACAACTGAGTGATCAGCTGTAACTTTATGCGCATGCGCAGTGAGCAAATTCTCCTGCGATTGCGCAGGAGAATTTGCTCCAGAAATTTGTCACAACACCACCACCAAGACTTTATATCCGGGCATCTTCGGTTACCCCAAACACAGTACAATATAGTATCACACTTTACTTTTCAGACACATATATAATTAACCCTCTGGTAACATGTTCTACCTGAGCTATCCTCAGAAGAGTGAGTTCACTTTAGAGAACAAAGACAAGAGCTGATTAAGTAAACATTTAATCTGAAAAAAGGCTTCACAATGCTGTGTACAAAAATACAGAAATAGATGACATACAGAAATACAAAGTACAAGTGCAAAACAGTCCATAAAATAAAATAGGAGAAAACACAAGAAATCCTTACATATAATTACCGATATATATAATCCTTGTGGGAGATTCAGATGGTAAAGTTCTCCATACAGTTGTTTAAAATAAAATACACTGATGATGTATAATAATATAACGTATTGATGATATATAATACATTGATGATGTATGATACATAATATTATTATATGTATTTTGATATTTAATATATTATATTATGATCATGTGTTTCTGATATATAATATATAAGAATATGATATATTGATGATGTATAATAATATGATGATATATTGTTGAAATATAATATATAATATGATATATTGATGATATATAATAAGATGATATTTTGGTGAAATATGATATATAATAATATGATGATATATTGGTGAAATATAATATATAGTAATATCATAATATGTTGGTGAAATATATAATATAATATATTGATATGATATATAATAATATGATATATTGGTGATTATATGATTTATAATAGTATGATGATATATTGGTGAAATATAATATATAGTAATATCATAATATGTTGGTGAAATATATAATATAATATATTGATATGATATATAATAATATGATATATTGGTGATTATATGATTTATAATAGTATGATGATATATTGGTGATATATGATATATAATAATATGATGCTACATTGGTGATATCTTACCGTTAACCCACATCCAGAGTTACTGTCAACCCACACCCAGGGGATGTTACCATTACCCTACATCCAGGGGATGTTACCATCACCTCACACCCAGGGAATGTTACCGTTACCTCACATCCAGGGGATGTTACCATCACCTCACAACCAGGGAATGTTACCGTTACCTCACACCCAGGGAATGTTACCGTTACCTCACATCCAGGGGATGTTGCCATTACCCTACATCCAGGGGATGTTACCATTACCCTACATCCAGGGGATGTTACCGTCAACCCACATCCACGGGATGTTACCATTACCCTACATCCAGGGGATGTTACCATTACCCTACATCCAGGGGATGTTACCGTTACCTCACACCCAGGGGATGTTACCATCACCCCACACCCAGGGGATGTTACCATTACCCTACATCCAGGGGATGTTACCATTACCCTACATCCAGGGGATGTTACCATTACCCTACATCCAGGGGATGTTACCATTACCCTACATCCAGGGGATGTTACCATTACCCTACATCCAGGGGATGTTACCGTTACCTCACACCCAGGGGATGTTACCATCACCTCACACCCAGGGGATGTTACCATTACCCCACACCCAGGGGATGTTACCATTACCCTACATCCAGGGGATGTTACCGTTACCTCACACCCAGGGGATGTTACCATTACCCCACACCCAGGGGATGTTACCATTACCCTACATCCAGGGGATGTTACCATCACCCAACACCCAGGGGATGTTACCGTTACCTCACACCCAGGGAATGTTACCGTTACCTCACACCCAGGGGATGTTACCATCACCCAACACCCAGGGGATATTACCGTTACCTCACACCCAGGGAATGTTACCGTTACCTCACACCCAGGGGATGTTACCGTTACCCCATACCCAGGGGATGTTACCATCACCTCACACCCAGGGGATGTTACCATCACCCAACACCCAGGGGATGTTACCGTTACCTCACACCCAGAGAATGTTACCGTTACCTCACACCCAGGGGATGTTACCGTTACCTCACATCCAGGGGATGTTACCATCACCTCACACCCAGGGAATGTTACTTTAACCCCACACCCAGGGGATGTTACCGTTACCCCACATCCAGGGGATTTTACCGTTACCCCACATCCAGGGGATGTTACCGTTACCCCACATCCACGGGATGTTACCGTTACCTCACATCCGCGGGATGTTACCGTCAACCCACATCCAGGGAATGTTACCTTTACCCCACATCCAGGGAATTCTACCATTACCCCACATCTAGGGAATGTTACCATTACCCCACATCCAGGGGATGCTACCATTACCCCACATCCAGGGGGTGTTACCATTACCCCACACCCAGGGGATGTTACCATCACCCCACACCCAGGGGATGTTACCATCACCCCACACCCAGGGGATGTTACCATCACCCCACACCCAGGGGATGTTACCATCACCTCACACCCAGGGAATGTTACCATCACCCCACACCCAGGGAATGTCACCATTACCCCACACCCAGGGGATGTTACCATCACCCCACACCCAGGGGATGTTACCATCACCCCACACCCAGCGGATGTTACCATCACCCCACACCCAGGGGATGTTACCATCACCTCACACCCAGGGAATGTTACCATCACCCCACACCCAGGGGATGTTACCATTACCCCACACCCAGGGGATGTTACCATTACCCCACACCCAGGGGATGTTACCATTACCCCACACCCAGGGGATGTTACCGTTACCCCACACCCAAGGAATGTTACCATCACCTCACACCCAGGGGATGTTACCATCACCCCACACCCAGGGAATGTTACCATCACCCCACACCCAGGGGATGTTACCATCACCCCACACCCAGGGAATGTTACCGTTACCTCACATCCAGGGGATGTTACCGTTACCTCACACCGAGAGAATGTTACTGTTACCCCACACCCAGGGGATGTTACCATCACCCCACACCCAGGGGATGTTACCATCACCCCACACCCAGGGGATGTTACCATCACCCCACACCCAGGGGATGTTACCATTACCCCACACCCAGGGGATGTTACCGTTACCCCACACCCAAGGAATGTTACCATCACCTCACACCCAGGGGATGTTACCATCACCCCACACCCAGGGAATGTTACCATCACCCCACACCCAGGGGATGTTACCATCACCCCACACCCAGGGAATGTTACCGTTACCTCACATCCAGGGGATGTTACCGTTACCTCACACCGAGAGAATGTTACTGTTACCCCACACCCAGGGGATGTTACCATCACCCCACACCCAGGGGATGTTACCATCACCCCACACCCAGGGGATGTTACCATCACCCCACACCCAGGGGATGTTACCATTACCCCACATCCAGGGGATGTTACCGTCAACCCACATCCAGGGGAGGTTACCATCACCCCACATCCAGGGAATGTTATCATTACCCCACATCCAGGGGATGTTACCCCCACACCCAGGGGATGTTACCATTACCCCACACCCAGGGAATGTTACCGTTACCCCACACCCAGGGAATGTTACCGTTACCTCACATCCAGGGGATGTTACCGTCAACCCACACCCAGGGAATGTTACTGTGGCTCAATTTTATGGCATTCATTTTATCCATCATTGAAGTATGAAGGTGGAGACGACCCTGGCAGGAAATGAACCTTTACTCCTGATGGATGAACAGATTCTAAAGTTGGTGCATTAACTCAATGTAGTTGTGAGATGTAAATAAAACCAGACATTTTAGAAAAATTAAATGATCTGTAAATGAGGTAAATGAATGACTTTACCACTAGGTGGAGCTATAATCTCTTTAAAGACTTGGTAGGAAATCATTTCACAAGGACAAGATTGGGATGTTATTTAGTTAAATAAATTGTAATAAAACAATGAACACGTTATCTGCTAAATGTCCCTCCAGATAACACTGTGATAAGGAAGCATTTTCACCTATAGATTGTTCTAGCCAAATGGTTAGCAATTGCACTGCTAAACACTTCTTGCTAGATCAGTGATGGCTAACCTTGGCACTGCAGTATGTTTGGGAACTGCATGTCCTATGATGCTCACACATTGGGCTGATGTTAAAGCCACAACTGTGGCTGCACCTTGAGTTGTGCAGGGATACCAACTCCCACAACGCTAATTAGGTTATCTGAGCATCACGGGATGGATTTTTCAAACATCTACAATACGGAGGTTAGCCAATCACTGTACTAGATGCTGGTAGCACTGGTGCAACAGTTAAAGCCACGGTCGAGTTGCGCAAGGATACCAACTCCCACAACACTCAGTGCGCTAGAATGTGCCCAGGCACACAGACACACTCTCCGGCGGCCTCGCACTGCCTTCGCAGAACAGCGCACAGACATCAAGCTGCCTCCCTCCCCCGTCCCCCTGCGCATTCTCAGATCCAGTTCCCGGTGTTCTGACAAATTTCTGGAGCAAATTCTCCTGCGCAATCGCAGGAGAATTTGCTCACTGTGCATGCGCATAAAGTTACAGCTGATCACTCAGCTATAACTTTGTGACCACCGCGCATGCGCCAGCTGTGCAACCCACCTCCCGCCCCCCGCACACCCCCCGCACACCCCCCGCACACCCCTTCTTACCAGATGATCGGACACAGCGGTACACAGCACATGCGCACGGCTATCCAGCCGTTTGTGAATGCGCGCGTCCGTTGAATTCAAAACGCTGGTAAGTAACACGGGGCGGGGGG
Source organism: Pelodytes ibericus (assembly GCA_036172795.1). Lineage (NCBI taxonomy): Eukaryota > Metazoa > Chordata > Amphibia > Anura > Pelodytidae > Pelodytes > Pelodytes ibericus. The sequence continues at coordinate 8,840,721 of CM069868.1, read as the reverse complement.
GACATAAGGAGCCAACAGAGAGGTAAGCACCCTGGTGAGGGCTGCCTCATCTTCATGGGAGTTGTGATCCTCCTGCTGTATTATTGATGCAGCAGGGGGATCACAACTCCTATCAAGATGAGGCAGCCCCTCAGGTACTGCCTTAGTTTCATTGGCTCCTTATGTCCCCCCCGCCCCGTGTTACTTACCAGCGTTTTGAATTCAACGGACGCGAGCATTCACAAATTGCTGGATAGCCGTGCGCATGCGCTGTGTACCGCCGTTGTCCGATCATCTGGTAAGAAGGGGTGTGCGGGGGGCGGGAGGTGGGTTGTGCAGCTGGCGCATGCGCGGTGGTCACAAAGTTATAGCTGAGTGATCAGCTGTAACTTTATGCGCATGCGCAGTGAGCAAATTCTCCTGCGATTGCGCAGGAGAATTTGCTCCAGAAATTTGTCAGAACACCGGCTTTATCCTTTTGTTTAACCCCTTCGCGACACAGGACGGACTAGGTCCGTCCTGTGTGGCGAAGCGTTAGTGACACAGGACGGACCTAGTCCGTCCTGTGTCAAAACGAGCACTGAAAGCGGAGTTTTTCCGCTTTCAGTGCTCTGATGGTATTGTAACGATGCTTCCGTGTGGAAGCATCGTACAATACTAAAAAAAATGCCCGTCGGCATTTCGATCGCTCCGGAGAGCGATCGAAATGCCGGTTTTAAAGGCACAGTGCCTTTAAAACGACGGGCATTAAAAAATGAGCATAGGAAGCGAATTTTTCGCTTCCTATGCTCAGAAAGTGTTCCTGATAATCAGGAACACAAAAAAAAAATGCACGATCTTGGTCACTGAGTGACCAAGATGGCGCTGCCCTTCTAAGGGCAAGAGCACAGGAGGCAGGAAGTACCTGCTTCCTGTGCTCTCTGGCTGTCACACGATTGCCTCTTCACAGAGGCAATCAGTGACTGCCAGGCACACTGACAGGCAGTGGGGATGTTCTGCTGAACATCCCCACTGACTGGTCAGATCAATATTAACCCTATATTGATCTGACCAGTTATGATCTGCCTTCCTCTCCTCACATTTTTTTAGTGAGGGAGAGAGACAGATCAAAGTTCTAAAAGTAAAAAAAAACAATAAACACCCAACACACAAATATTAAAACAATAAAAAAAATTTTATTAAAGCAATTCCCTGCGTTTAACCCCTTCCCTGCCACTGATCTTGCATAAGCAGTGATCGTGCACATCAGCGCATTTATTTTTGCCGTTTGTGCATTTTTTAGGGGTTAATTTTTTTTGTACTGTCATTTATTACAGTACTAAAAAGGCTCTTCTAAGAGTTATTAACCCCTTCTTTGCCGTCGATCACTGCTTACGCAATGATATTGACGCCAAAGCAATTTTTATCTGTCTGCATATTTTTATTTTATTTTTTTTACACATACCCGCTAGGGGATTACATGTAAAGTAAAAATATTTGAGTTTTTTTTTTTTAAGCTGCCTGAGCGCATAGCGATCAGTAACAGCGAATTAGTGGCAAAGGCGGTTTGGTGATTTCTCAATTAAGCTCACCATTCGCCCTGGTCAGATCAAAATTGGTCGGATCAATATTCACAAATATTGATCTGCCTCCCTCTCCTCACTTACATTTTTGTGACGGAAAGAGACAGATCAGTATTAGTGATATAAAATAACATTTTATAAAATTGTCTTTCACTGTGTATTAACCCCTTCCCTGCCATTCATCACTGTGTAAGCAGTAATCTTGCACAGCAACAGTATGTTTTTCTGTCTGCACTGTTTTATGGATTAATTTCTTTGTACTGTAATGTATTACAGTACTAGATAGGCTCTTCTAAGAGCTATTAACCCCTTCTTTGCTCGAGATCACTGCTTACGCACTGATTCTGAGGCCGCGGACTCAGGGTTCGATTTTGACCCTATTCAGCTTTCTGATACATCATCTAGCGATGTATCGGTGGCTGCTGAGCCCTTGCCACAAGTAGTGATGGGGGTCTACCGATAAAAAATATATGGTTTGGTGGGGGTAAATTACATTGGCTGGCTTCAAAGATATATCCCATAAAGGACACGTACGCAGGTTGACTACATGTCAAAATTCCAAGTTGGAATTTTGAGATGCGCATCTCACAAATGTTGCCTTCTAGCCAAAAACAAACCAACAAACCTATGCATGGGTGCTATCCCTGTACTCGGGAGATGTTGCTGAACACATATTGGGTTGTTGTTTGGCAGTGACATATACCAGAATCTGTGAATTCATGCCTGAAGTACAATGCATGTGGAAAAAAACCTCCCAAAAAAGTACTACCACAAACTTTTACAAAGGCTGGTGGTAGAATTAGTACCTATACAGTATTAAAATACCACCATTTGAAATACCTTAGGATGTCTATTTTCCAAAAATATATGGTTTGATGGGGTAAAATTCATTGGACGGCTTCAAAAATGTTCCAAATGGAACATGGGCGCAGGCTGACTACATGTCAAAATTCCAGGTTGGAATTGCGCACCCCCTAAATGTGGAATTTTAGACCCAATACAAACCAACAAACCTATGCATGGGGGGTATCCCTGTACTCAGGAGATGTTGCTGAACACATATTGAGGTGTTGGTTGGCAGTGGCAAATACCAGAATCTGAAAATTCCTGCCTGAACTACAATGTGTGTGGGGAAAAAATGACATCCCAACCCTTTGACATAGGTTGGTGGTAGAATTAGCACTTGGAAAGTGTTAAAATACCACAATTTTAAAAACCCTAGGATGTCTAGTTTTCCAAAATATATGGTTTTATGGGGTAAAATACTTTGACAGGCTTCAAAAGTGTCCCAAATGGAACATGGGCGCAGGCTGACTACATGTCAAAATTCCAAGTTGGAAATGCACCCCCCCTAAACATGGCCTTTTAACCCCCAAATAATCTAACTAACCTACACATGGGTGGTATCCCTGTACTCAGGAGATGTTGCTGAACACATATTAATGTGTTTTGTGGCACTGACACATAAAAGGATCTATGAATTCATGCCCGATGTACAATGAATGTGAAAAACAAATTACTATCCATAACATTGACATAGGCTGGTGGTAGAATTAGTGCATGGAAAGTGTTAAAATACTACCATTTGAAATACCCTAGGGTGTCTAGTTTTCAAAAATATATGGTTTTGTGGCATAGAATACACTTTTTGGCTTCAAAAATGTCCCAAATGGGACATCGGCGCAGGTTTTCTGCACGTCAGAATTCCAAGTTGGAAAACCAAAAAGCGCACCTCTCAAATGTGGCCTTTTAACCCCCAAATAACCTAACCAACCTATACATGGGTGGTATCCCTGTACTCAGGAGATGTTGCTAAACACATATTGAGGTGTTGTTTGGCACTGACATATAACAGGATCTGTGAATTCATGCCCAAAGTACAATGTATGTGAAAAAAAATTACTACCCAAAACATTGACATAGGCTGGTAGTATAATTAGTGCATGGAAAGTGTTAAAATACTACCATTTGAAATACCCTAGGGTGTCTAGTTTAAAAATATATATGGTTTTGTGGGGTAGAATACACTTTCTGGCTTCAAAAATGTCCCAAATGGGACATGGGCACAAGTTTTCTGCATGTCAGAATTCCAAGTTGGAAAACCAAAATGCGCACCCCCTAAATGTGGCCTTTTAGCCCCAAAACAAACCAACAAACCTATGCATGGGTGGTATCCCTGTACTCAGGAGATGTTGCTGAACACATATTGAGGTGTTATTTGGAAATATCCCTTCACATTTTAAGGTAATGTTTACCTAAATTGCAATATATGTGAAAAATTAAAAAAAAAGATTTTTTGCTGCAAACTTTGGCATAGATTGGTGGTAAAATGGCTACATGAAATGTGTCAAAATACCCCAAGTTAAATGCACTGAGTTGTCTAGTTTTCAAAAATATGTACATGTTGGGGGTCATTCATGGATTTAGTACAGAAATCAGTGTTACAATGTCACTATCGCTAATTTTGAAAGAAAGGATTTTAAAATAGCTTTGCACCACTTATAGTTCTGGCCCTGTAACATGAATAAAAAAGCACAAAAACATAAAAACATGGGCTATTTCTGAACTCAGGACATATATTAGAAACTTTTTAGCAGTGTTTTTTTGTTGTCTCTTGTACATAAGTATACGATTTTTCAAATAAAAGTCATAAAAAAAGTATTTTTTCAATTTTTTTGCCATATTTTATTATTTTTTTTACATCAAATTATATGCTATTATCAAAATAATGGTATCAAAAGAAAGCCCTTCTTATAACGATAAAAACAATATATAGTTTGTGCGGGTACACTAAATGAGACAGAAATAAATTACAGCAAAACACAAACACCTCAGAAATGTTAAAACAGCCCATGTCACCAAGCGTCGGACAAGCCAAAAAAGTCATGTCACTAAGGGGTTAACTGATCCAGCGCTTATCTACAAGCATTGTTTACATTTGAGGAAGGTCAGTAATAAAACCAATTGAAGGAAAAGCAAACGTCTCTTTATTGCATTTTTTGGCACAGGCAAGCTGTACTGTGACTAGGGTTGCCACCTGGCCGGTATTTTTTCCCGGCAGGCCGGTAAAAGATTGGCATCAGACCAATGTTAAGTCTACGGACACAGTGCCAAGGCTGGTATTTTTTTTTTGGAAGAAAAGGTGGCAACCCTAACTGTGACAGCAGATAATGTAACTTGCAAGCGGGATCTGAAGTTCACCAGTGAGTGTATTATCAGCTGATACCGTCCCTCTGATTCAAACAGTAAGGCGACAAGAGCCCCACACCTCTTCAGACCCATTGTTTACCTTACATGGGTGGCTTACAGAATAAACCCCACGGCTGATTTCCCCTGAAGTAAAAATGTAAGTGGCCCACTCCAACAGCACTGCAAGCATATACATTAATAGACATTTTCCGCGAGACTGTGGTGTCTCTTGTGTAAGACCTGTGACTTGACAAATGAACTACTTTCCATGGGAAACAGCACCTCACAAGATGATGTCATAAATAGATGCTTTTTAAAAATATATATATATATATCCTTACATTAATGTAAATACACCATTATGATATATAACATTAATATATTTTGTGTATGTTTCGTGAATTCAGAGTGTGTTCGGAGGTGATTGGTGCATTCTGCCTAGCGAAAAAAATCGAAGGTTTTCCCTAGCGAATTTGTCCTGATAACAATGATGTTGATGCTTTGGTTTCCAAATGGCCCAAAAAGCCGATTCGGACCCCAATACAAGGATACTGAGCAGTCGGATTTGGGAGGGGGGGTGGGTGGGTGGAACTTGGCTAACTTGCCCGATCCCAAGCCATTTGTCGCTCGATCGCTCTATATTGGGTAGACTCTTTGTCAACGACTTGACTGTATTTCCCGTTCAATTTTGCTTCTCATTGGGTGCCCATGGAAAACAAACAAATTCTGATTTAACCCCAAACTTATCACCAAAATGGATAATACTAAATAAGTACATAGACTAGAGGGAACCACTAGACGGTCCAACTGTGCGTTTTTCGCAAGGCATCTGTTATTACGAGCCAAATAACAAAAGTATCTTGATTGAGACCTAATATCAAGCTGTAATATAGCTGTATGCAGAGTCGCGACATCCATCAAGGTTACATAGAAACATAGAATGTGTCGGCAGATAAGAACCATTCGGTCCATCTAGTCTTCCCAATTTTTTTTTAGTACTTTTATTAGTCCCCGGTTCCCAGTCTTATAGCTAGGATAGTCTTGTGTCTATCCCACGCATGCTTAAAATCCTTGACTGTGTTTACCTCTACCACTTCTGCTGGCAGGCTATTCCATACATCCACTACCCTCTCAGTAAAGAAATACTTCCTGATATTACTTTTAAATCGTTGCCCCTCTAATTTAAGACTATGTCCTCTAGTTGTGGTAGTTTTTCTTCTTTTAAATATACTCTCTTCCTTTACTGTGTTGATTCCCTTTATGTATATAAATGTTTCTATCATATCCCCCCTGTTACGTCTTTCCTCCAAGCTATACATGTTAAGATGCTGTAACCTTTCCTGGTAAGTTTTATCCTTCAACCCATGAACCAGTTTAGTAGCCCTTCTCTGAACTCTCTCCAAAGTATCAATATCCTTCTGGAGATACGGTCTCCAGTACTGCGTACAATACTCCAAGTGAGTACAATACTCCAAGTAGTTCTTTCTATGCATGCTTCTTCCTCCTCAGTAACTAAGCCTACCATAATGACCTCCCAATATAAGGAAAATAGGTCTGTCCAAGGCAGAATAAAACAATATAGCCCAGATCAGATTTAAAAGAGTATAAACTATCATTTGTACACCTTGTTCATGGTGCACCAATAAAAGAGTCAAGCCACATACTATTCTGCCATAGAGTTATATAAGTGTTTGTCTAGTCAGGATATAAAATAGAAAACAAAGCCATATAATTCAACTCTTGACAAAAAAATAATCAAGTTATTTTTCATTGAAAGATGGCATCAAGTGCAGGCATTTTCGATGGAATTTCTTTAATGAAAGAATACAATTAAAGTACCTTATTGAGCTCTCTTTACATAGCTACACAGCTCTAATAAGGAGGCGGCCATGTTGTTTAGAATCTTGAACCAGATAAAGGAAGAACTCACCCCTCTGAATCAAGATGTCTGCCCCCTGATAGCGCTACAGATGTGAAGCGGGCTCAATAAGGTACTTTATTTGTTTTGTTTCTATAAAACATTTCTAGTTAAAATATTTTCAATTCATACACACTTTCGATTAAACAGATTTTTTCGTTGACAGTTGTCCCTTTTTTACGAGATATAACAAGTGACCAAACAGGTTGTGCTTGTTGTGTTACAGTTTATATAGTTCTTATTAGTAAAAGTCTAATTTTTAGCAGAGGAATTAAATGTGCCCAGTTATAGCTATATCCACATTTTAGGTCCACCTTCACAGATAATCAGGTTTGGTCCTGTTGAATTTCAGAATTATACATTCCTGGGGGGGAAAAGAAGATCATTTAAAATCATGACTTTTTATTTTTATTTTATTGGTTTCTGTCATGTTCCAAAATCAGTTGCCTTTACATTAGTATATGTATACACCGATCAGCCATAACATTACATATATACACACCGATCAGCCATAACATTATATATACCATGTTTTCACTCCATAAGATGCACCTGACCATAAGACGAACCTAGTTTTTAGTGGAGGAAAACAAGAAAACCACTCAGTATGCCAGGATTTAGCCCCTCAATATGCCAGGATTTAATATACCAAGATTTAGCCCATCAGTATGCCAGGATTTAATATGCCAGGATTTAGCCCCTCAATATGCAAGGATTTAATATGCCTGGATTTTGCCCCTCAATATGCCAGGATTTAATATGCCAGGATTTTGCCCCTCAATATGCCAGGATTTAGCCCAATATGCCAGGATTTAATGTGTCAGGATTTAGCCCAATATGCCAGGATTTAATATGCCAGGATTTAATATCCCAGGATTTAATATGCCAAGATTTAGCCCTATATGCCAGGATTTAATATGCCAGGATTTAATATCCCAGGATTTAATATGCCAGGATTTAATATGCCAGGATTTAATATCCCAGGATTTAATATGCCAGGATTTAATATCCCAGGATTTAATATGCCAGGATTTAATATGCCAGGATTTAATATCCCAGGATTTAATATGCCAGGATTTAATATCCCAGGATTTAATATGCCAGGATTTAATATCCCAGGATTTAATATCCCAGGATTTAATATGCCAGGATTTAATATCCCAGGATTTAATATGCCAGGATTTAATATGCCAGGATTTAATATCCCAGGATTTAATATGCCAGGATTTAATATCCCAGGATTTAATATGCCAGGATTTAATATCCCAGGATTTAATATCCCAGGATTTAATATGCCAGGATTTAATATCCCAGGATTTAATATTCCAGGATTTAATATCCCAGGATTTAATATGCCAGGATTTAATATGCCAGGATTTAATATCCCAGGATTTAATATGCCAGGATTTAATATGCCAAGATTTAGCCCAATATGCCAGGATTTAGCCCAATATGCCAGGATTTAATATGCCAGGATTTTGCCCCTCAAAATGCCAGGATTTGCTCGTTTTTGCCACCCTCCTCCTCCATTCCCTAGTACTTACCTCCTTATTGCTGTACCTCCGGTTGTTTCCATCGTGCAGTCTAAACTCCTGCATGGAGGAAGGCATCATTTCATCATTAACTCCGTGCCTGGCATGTCCTGCAGTGAAAACAAGGTTTCACCACGGGACATCGATAGGAAAAAAACCCACTGTTTTTGTTTTTTGCGCCATAACTCGCCCAAAAATATGGAAACATGCATATTTCTGAATTCGGACAACATTTAGAAACTAATTAGACAGGGTCTTTTTTTAATGATTGTATTTGTGTAAATTATATTTTAGGTCAAAGTTAGAAAAAGTTTTTTTATTTAATTTATATTTTATGATTTTTTTGTAGTAAATTATAAGATATGATGAACATAATGGTATCTAATGAAAGCTTTTCTTATGACGATAAAAACAACATATAATTTGTGTGGGTAATGTATGTGAGAAAGAAGAAAATAACAGCTAAACACAAACACCCCAGAAACAGCCATTGTCACCAAGGGAAAGTCAAGGTAAAAATGTCTTGTCACTAAGGGGTTAAATACAGACAGCACAATGTCTTGCACTGGCTCTGCCCATGCGTACCATGGACATGACTGCATATAGAAAAAAGGTCAAAAAAAGGGAGAAGAAAAAAGGGGGAAAAAAAAAAAAAAAGGGAAGGGGAAAGGGGAAGGAAGGGGAGGAGAAGAAAAGGGGAAAAGAAAAGAAAGAAAAACCATAAGAGATAGGTTGATGGAAAGCTGGGTGCTCGCTGGGAATAGGACCGTTTGGTCCAAGTTGATCAAATTTGAAGACCCTAAAACCAAAGCAGCACATTATTCATCCCACGGGAGAGATAATGATAGAATACTAGAAAGAAAGGGGTCATAGAAAGAAAATAGAATCAATGAAGTAAATGACCATCGGTCCTATTTGTGTATTTATGTATGTCGATAATTGTTACGTGTGAGTTAATGTTTATTATATGTATTTTTGCATTTTCATAATAAAAAAAAAAAAGGAAAAAAAAAAAAAAAAAGAAAAAAGGTCAATTATATTAATCTACTCTTAGTTTTGGGAGAATACTTGCTGGAGTGTACTCAAACATAGAGAAATCCACTTCGTACACCTCCATGAGGTCCTTCAGTAATTGGGTTGGTAAGCTGCGGAAATATTCCATGCTTATCTTTTCATTAGTTCGGGATTCGCCAGCATAATGTTTGATGCTAGGGTAGGTGATGTTCTCCGGGGCTCGTATAGTCTTCAGTACTAAATCCGAATCCTTTGTCATAGTTTCTAACTTGCCCACAATGTCGTACTGGATGTTGCACGGGTCACACAGCTGGTACATGGGCATCCAATGGGTATCTCTGTACGGTGGGTTTTTCTCAATGACGTAGCGTGAAAACTCTTCGAAAGTGACCTGCTCGGTGGAATTTTCATCATTCCTAAATTTCCGCTTGATATAGCCTGCGAATGTCTTGTAGTAGTAGACTTCTTGCTTATGGAGGAACTTGTCCCTATAGGCCGAAACAAACCGTTGCAATGGGTCTCTAACAAACATCACCTTCGTGTAACTCTGGAGTAGCTCCTTCTGCTTAGTCGGGGGGTAGGAACTTAACCGGAGTAATGAAGGATGACCATGAACATCATCGTGCTTGAGATCTGTAGGCGAAAGGCTTTGGTTTAAGAGAAGAATTATCCTCTTCCAGTTAGTGCATCCGACTTTTGGCACTTCACAGTAGATGAATTTGTAATTGTGCTCCACAAATAGTAGTTTGGAAACCAAGCGGGGAATCTTGTACGAGGCATTACCAGTAAGATTGTGTTGTTGACACACCAACTTCACGGTGTCTTTACGATGTTTCTGAGTGTCCAAATTCGTCGGGTAATCTACGAGAAATACGAAGATTATATGATGAGCAGGTGATATATAGTACAATTTGTTGTTGCTTTGTAGATAAAGAGACATTTCTAAAAAATTGGTTCTAGTAAATGGTTCTAGTAAAATGAACATGGAAGCCAGCACATTTGGAGGAATTCACCATTCCAAAACCACCATCCAAGGTTCAATATTGTGGTTAGATATTATAAATGTATTTGTATCTGTTCTTTTGTCAGGAATGGGGTCCTGGAGATTGGACCCAGAGTCCCCATTGATGGAATACAGGTGTTCAGTGTGCATAGTTGAACAACAGGGTCTGGTGTAAGGGAACCACACTCCCCTGAATACTTGAGGCCCCAGGCTGGTGCAGCGATATACCAGGGCCCTGATAGGTAGCAGCTGCTGTATCCACTAATGCAGAGCAAAAACCATAGAAAACCTGCAGATATCTTGAAACAGGCATGGATGATAGCACTGGAGAGTAGTATGCAGGGTACTGCAGGCTGAGAAAGGCAGGTAAACAGAGTGATGGAAGAATGGCAAGCTGAGATAGAACAGAACAGAATACATAGTACAAGGCTTTACATAACTGGAACAGGGAACATAGGCAAGGACCACAAGCAGAGTACTGAAGCAAAAGCAGATTTAAAATATGCATTACCAGGGCTAAGCAGAAACCACACAGGGCAAGAAATAATACAGAGCACAGGGCCACAGCCAAACACAAAAACATTGAAGGGGCAAACAGGGCACGACAAAGGACATGACTATAGAAGTTAAAGGCATACATAAACACTGATATAAACATGGAATAGACAAACAACAGGGCTAAGGTAATATAATACAGACATAAATACAGGAACTAGCCTATAACTCTGAAATGGAAATGATGAGGGTTTTGTTCACCTGATGGCCATACCATGGTAAGCTTGCCAACCAGCATCAAGGTGCCTCACAATATGGCAAGTCCCAGCACGATCCTTGCCTATAATAACTATCATAACTAATAACTGAATTAAACAGACACAGAGGAATGGGAGCTAGTATGTGGTAGAGCACATAATATGGGAGCAGGGAAAAAAATGTAAAAGGAAAACCAGGAACAGATCAGAGAAACCACAATAGGGATTAATCAAGCATAAAGCATAATATTAAGGGGACTCAGCAAGCACAAAGGGGCAACAGGGAGAGACTGGATACATAATAATCAGCCTGGACGAGCATTTCATAGAATGCTGGATGTTCAAGACTAGATGAACCGGACATCTTATGCTGAAGTCAACAAAGCCGCACATATAAGCAGAATAGTGTAAAATATAATACATACTGTCGAATAAACACTGTTTCTGTGTATTTTGGTAGAGAAGACCCAAGACACCAAGGAAAATAAGAAGAAGAAAGAGCTTGAGGACTCCCACCTTCCGCATTTCATGTGATGTGTCTTTACGACATCAAGAGTTACCATACACCACCGGATCCACGTGTCTGAATACAAAAGAAGAGCAGAGGTATAATATGTAACATGCATCATTTCAAGCATTTACCTGCATATCACCTGGCTCTAGCTGCACCTCATACTATAATGTATTCATGTATATGGAGAAGCGCAGAATCAAACATGTAAAAATAAAATAAAAAAAACACTTGATACGCTTGATAGTGTAATATATCTTGTAGAGAGAGACTACACAGGGGAGAGAGACAGTGCAGGGGGGAGAGAGAGACGCTTAAGGGTGATACAGATAGACACTACAGAAATGAAAGGAGGAGAGAGACTCTACAGAAATGAGATGGGGAGAGTGGCAGACACGATCGGGGGAGAGCAACGCTACAGCAACAAGAGGGGGAGAGAGACACTACAAGAGGAGAGAGAGAGACTACAGAAATGAGAGGGAGGAGAGAGAGAGACTACAGGGGGAGTGAGAGAGACACTACAGAAGTAATAGACAGGGGAAAGAGACAATACAGGAGAAGAGAGAGAGACACTAAAGATACAAGATAGGGAGAGAGAGACTACAGAAATTAGAGTGTAGAGAGAGACTACAGAAAGAGGCAGGAAGAGAGACTACACACATGAGAGGGGAGAGGAGAGAGAGACTAAACACAAGGGGAGAGGAAAAGACAGACCGACATGTGCAGTTCCCCTCCCGAATCTGGATGCACCCCTGCAGGCCAAGTCCTGTGGTACAATGTCAGTGCTGGGGCAAGTCCTGTGAGAGCAATCTCAGTGCCGGGGTAAGTCCTGGGTCAAATCTTGTGAGTGCAATATGGATGCTGGGGCAATTCCTGTGAGTGCAGTGTTCCCTTAAAATCTTTACATTTAATAGACAAAGGCATTGCAGGACAAACAAAGTATCACGCGTTTCGTCCGTGAGGCTTAATAATAGACAGCATAACAGGAGAGCTTGCTATAAAACAATGGAGGCACCGCTCCAAATGGTTGGTCATCAATCTCTACAGGTTAAAGTCACTAAGTCAAACATTTGATGCAAAAAGCATAAGTGTACATAATAAAGTTTACATAGGGGCATTATATATATATAATTTATACACTGTATAAACATGTCTGGTAACATACTGAATATTTATATGGAATTAAATAAAGTAGAGTACTATCCTAACCAGTTATCATGATACAAGAACATCACAGACATTAGGAGTATTAGGGATTTTTTTGGGGAGGGCAAATATACATACATATACACAGTGTCCCCCAGACTTTGGAAAGCAGAATTAACTAACACAGAGAAAATCATAGATACATTCCTACATCATACTACAAAGCAATTCAGCTGTCACTCTCTGTTTATGTCATGTGGGGATTATTTGCCCCTCTTAAAGATCCAAAAAACCTCTGTCTTGGCCAACAAAGTTTTAATGAATGTACCGCCGCATGTACCGCCGCATGTACCATCGCATGTACAGCCGCATGTACCGCCGCATGTACCGCCGCATGTACCGCCGCATGTACCATCGCATGTACAGCCGCATGTACCGCCGCATGTACCATCGCATGTACCGCCGCATGTACCGCCGCATGTACCGCCGCATGTACCATCGCATGTACAGCCGCATGTACCGCCGCATGTACCGCCGCATGTACCGCCGCATGTACCATCGCATGTACAGCCGCATGTACCGCCGCATGTACCGCCGCATGTACCGCCGCATGTACCGCCGCATGTACCGCCGCATGTACCATCGCATGTACAGCCGCATGTACCGCCGCATGTACCGCCGCATGTACCGCCGCATGTACAGCCGCATGTACAGCCGCATGTACCGCCGCATGTACCGCCGCATGTACCGCCGCATGTACCACCGCATGTACAGCCGCATGGTCCCGATCTATATTTCTCTATGCAATACAAGAAAAATGTAATTTATTTTATTATATTCCACACTGAAATCTGTAATGAATTCAACAGATGTATCCTGGATATTCTCCCCCTGGTCTGATTTCAACTTGTTTGTGTTTCTGTTTTTATTGCTCTTATTAGTACTGTCACCCAGAAAAGAAAACCTATGTTTAGCTTTAACATAAGCATTATATATGATGTGGTGCTATGGGGCTGGTATAATGATAGGATGTTATGGGCCTGGTATAATAATTTGATGTTATGGGGCTGGTATAATGATAGGATGTTATGGGGCTGGTATAATAATTTGATGTTATGGGGCTGGTATAATGATGGGATGTTATGGGGCTGGTATAATGATGTGATGTTATGGGGCTGGTATAATGATGTGATGCTATGGGGCTGGTATAATAATGTGATGTTATGGGGCTGGAATAATGATATGATGTTATGGGGCTGGTATAATGATGTGATGTTATGGGGCTGGTATAATGGTGTTATGCTATGGGGCTGGTATAATGGTGTTATGCTATGGTGCTGGTATAATGATGGGAGGTTATGTGACTGGTATAATGATGTGATGTTATGGGGCTGGTATAATGATGGGAGGTTATGTGACTGGTATAATGATGGGATGTTATGGGGCTGGTATAATGATGGGATGTTATGGGGCTGGTATAATGATGGGATGTTATGTGACTGGTATAATGATGTGATGTTATGGGGCAGGTATAATGATGGGATGTTATGTGACTGGTATAATGATGTGATGTTATGGGGCTGGTATAATGATGTGATGCTATCAGACTGGTATAATGGTGTTATGCTATGGGGCTGGTATAATGATGGGAGGTTATGTGACTGGTATAATGATGGGATGTTATGGGGCTGGTATAATGGTGTTATGCTATGGGGCTGGTATAATGATGGGATGTTATGGGGCTGGTATAATGATGTGATGTTATGGGGCTGGTATAATAATGGGATGTTATGGGGCTGGTATAATGATGTGATGTTATGGGGCTGGTATAATGGTGTTATGCTATGGGGCTGGTATAATGATGGAATGTTATGGGGCTGGTATAATGATGTGATGTTATGGGGCTGGTATAATGATGTGATGTTATGGGGCTGGAATTATGATGTGATGTTATGGGGCTGGAATAATGATGTGATTCTGTGGGGCTGGTATAATGATGTGATGCTATCAGCCTGGTATAATGATGTGATGTTATGTGACTGGTATAATGATGTGATGTTATGGGGCTGGTATAATGATGTGATGTTATGGGGCTAGTATAATGATGCTATGCTGTGGGGCTGGTATAATGATGGGATGCTATGGGGCTGGTATAATGATGTTATGCAATGGGGCTGGTATAACAATGTGATGTTATGGGGCTGATATAATGATGTGATGCTTTGGTGCTGGTATAATGATGGGATGTTATGGGGCTGGAATAATGATGTGATGCTATGGGGCTGGTATAATGATGTTATGCAATGGGGCTGGTATAACAATGTGACGTTATAGGGCTGCTATAATGATGTGATGCTTTGGTGCTGGTATAATGATGGGAGGTTATGGGGCTGCTATAATTATGCAATGCTTTGGTGCTGGTATAATGATGGGAGGTTATAGGGCTGCTATAATGATGTGATGCTTTGGTGCTGGTATAATGATGGGATGTTATGGGGCTGCTATAATGATGTGATGCTTTGGTGCTGGTATAATGATGGGAGGTTATGTGACTGGTATAATGATGGGATGTTATGGGGCTGGTATAATGATGGGATGTTATGTGACTGGTATAATGATGTGATGTTATGGGGCTGGTATAATGATGGGAGGTTATGTGACTGGTATAATGATGGGATGTTATGGGGCTGGTATAATGATGGGATGTTATGTGACTGGTATAATGATGTGATGTTATGGGGCAGGTATAATGATGGGATGTTATGTGACTGGTATAATGATGTGATGTTATGGGGCTGGTATAATGATGTGATGCTATCAGACTGGTATAATGGTGTTATGCTATGGGGCTGGTATAATGATGGGAGGTTATGTGACTGGTATAATGATGGGATGTTATGGGGCTGGTATAATGGTGTTATGCTATGGGGCTGGTATAATGATGTGATGTTATGGGGCTGGTATAATGATGTGATGTTATGGGGCTGGTATAATGATGGGATGTTATGGGGCTGGTATAATGATGGGATGTTATGGGGCTGGTATAATGATGTGATGTTATGGGGCTGGTATAATGATGTGATGTTATGGGGCTGGTATAATGATGGGATGTTATGGGGCTGGTATAATGATGGGATGTTATGGGTCTGGTATAATGATGGGATGTTATGGGTCTGGTATAATGATGGGATGTTATGGGGCTGGTATAATGATGGGATGTTATGGGTCTGGTATAATGATGGGATGTTATGGGGCTGGTATAATGATGTGATACCATGGGGCTGGTATAATGGTGTTATGCTATGGGGCTGGTATAATGATGTGATTCTGTGGGGCTGGTATAATGGTGTTATGCTATGGGGCTGGTATAGAATTTTTTACAGAGCTGGTTTTCATTCCCAGTCCAGCACCCGTTTCATCCACTCCCAAAAGCTCAAGTAAGAAAACATAAGGCTCACAAAAACAATCAAGGGAAGTCCCAAATTCAAGACACCGGTCATAAACAGGAAATTCCTTAACTAATTCTGAATCCTCTTACTATTAACCTTAAAATGACTTGAACACATTTATTAGAGACATTACTGTGAGAGTTCATAAGAGTTCTATGAAAAAGGAGATAGAACCAGCCCAAGATTATCGGCGCCAACCATGTTAGACCAACCCAGGAACTGCCATCCTTCCAGGAGTTAAGCAATAGACACGATCTAGAATGTCTGCGGATAAAACAAGGCCCATTATTACAATATGATCACAGGGTCACGTACACCAAACTACACTGAATCTCCTGGGGCGCCACATTATCTCCGGTATTGGGTCGCGGGAGTGTCTTTTTTTTCGAATGGATAGACAAACACTTCTGGTTCAGGGTCTTAAGATACCAATCAGCAGTAAGCTCACTTGGGACAAACAATTCTCTTGGGTATTTTTGGATGTATCTTCCCTTTATTCAACTAGCATCCCACACAATAAAGATTTACAGGCTGTATGGCGGTTTTTTTCTGGAATACTATTCTGATTTTTCAAAAGATTTGCAGGAATTTTTAATGGGTGCCAACCAATTCCTCCTGAAACATAACAATTTGGTATTTGACAGACAATATTATCTCTAAAGACGTGGCACAGCCATGGGGGTACGATTTGTGCCCTCATACGCAAACCTATTTATGGGTTTTTGGGAACAGTGCCACGTCTTTGGAGATACAAAAATATTTAGGTCAAATAGCCAATGGTACGGACATTACATAGGTGACCGGCCCCTTATTTGATTCTTTTGTCAAATTTGTGAATTTTATTAATCAATTTGAGATTTACAGCTGATTTTCAAGTTGAGCAAATTTGTTTCCTCGATGAAATACTAAAGGGAGATGCGGAGAGGGGGGCTATAAATTAACTTTAGGAAACTCACAGCAGGAAATACCCTTTAATATGGAACTAGATGTCATCCACCACACACCTTCCATGAGGTTTCTATATAGGCTAATTAATTCGGAGACTGGTCCAGAGACAATACTCCCACAACAAAAGGGATATATAATAGCTAAAAAATAAAAATAGGGAGGGTCTGTTAAAAAAGCAAAATCAAGCCAACAATAAAGATCAATCTGGGCTGACCAAACAGTTCTGTACTAAGTATAATGAACAGTCACAAGTCACAAATATAATTAATTAAAAAAAACATCTAATCACATGCAAGTCATGTATATTTCAGCATGCGGGTAGGACCACCTGGACTCCGAGGAAGAGGATGAGGGAGCAGCTCCATGATATCACAACAAATGAAAAAAAAAAAAAACATATAGTGTACATAAACACTTTAAGCAATGCTGTAAAGGAGATCAAATCAATTTTGAATTTCAAACGATTGAAAAAAAATCAAAAATCCCTCTATCAAAATATAAGGGAGATGTTTGGGATCTTTACATTACAAACCCGCAAACCCTCAGGTATAAATGGGATTTGAATCATAGACACTCCCACCATAAAGGGGTTTATGTTTTTATTTTGCCTTGTTGATTTAAGATATGTCTTTTGTTTTTGTTATGTAACTTTATCTTTATAAAATATGTAACTTAACAAGGGTGACTGAGCGCTGCCATTTTGTGAAATATAGTGTTTTTGGGTGACCCCCCCCCCCCCTACCCCCCACCCCCCAGTGACTTTACAGCACTAGTATCTCACTTTGGGTCTGAGGACACAGAATGCAGTCTATAAGTCAGAATTCTGACCATAGACTTGCACTGAATGGGAGGGTAATGTAACTATTACAACTCAAGGGGGCAGAATTATGATCCTGTTAGATCAGGTTAATCTGCTCTCTCTGTGTTGTACACACCCACCTAGTCCTGCCCATTATGATACACAGGAGCCAGCCCCATAAGTATCTACCGTATTAATATCTAACTACATACCAGGACATTAATAGACATCATCTAACTCTATGTATCCTTTATTACTAAACACACATTATGTACATTATGTATAAAGTAAATTGAGAATTTGCCTACTAATATGGCACTGTATGTACAGCAAGATGATTGTTTTCCACCTCTTTAAGCAAAACAAGTGGCCGTGCCCTGTAGAGAATCTGAACCAAGATGAAGGAAGATCTGACCCCAAATTCTAAACAACATGTCCGCCCCCCCCGCCCCCTATAGAGCTATACAGATAAAATATACTAAACAACATGCCCTCCCCCCCGATAGAGCTGTACAGATAAAACATACTAATCAACATGTCCGCCCCCTGATAGAGCTATACAGAGCAAAGATTCTAAACAACATGTCTGTCCCCTGATAGAGCTATACAGAGCAAAGATTCTAAACAACATGTCTGCCCCCTGATAGAGCTATACAGAGCAAAGATTCTAAACAACATGCCCGCCCCCTGATAGAGCTATACAGGGCAACGATTCTAAACAACATGTCCACCCCCTGATAGAGCTATACAAAGCAAAGATTCTAAACAACATGTCCGCCCCCTGATAGAGCTATACAGAGCAAAGATTCTAAACAACATGTCCGTCCCCTGATAGAACTATACAGAGCAAAGATTCTATACAACATGTCCACCCCCTGATAGAGTGATACAGAGCAAAGATTCTAAACAACATGTCCGCCCCCTGATAGAGTGATACAGAGCAAAGATTCTAAATAACCTGTCCCCCTCCTGATAGAGCTATACAGAGCAAAGATTCTAAACAACCTGTCCAACCCTGATAGAGCGATACAGAGCAAAGATTCTAATCAACATGTCCCTCTCCTGATAGAGCTGTACAGAGCAAAGATTCTAAACAACATGTCCGCCCCCTGATAGAGCTATACAGTGCAAAGATTATAAACAACATGTCCGCCCCCTGAAAGAGCTATACAGAGCAAAGATTCTAAACAACATGTCCAACCCTGATAGAGCTATACAGTGCAAAGATTCTAAATAACATGTCCCCCTCCTGATAGAGCGATACAGAGCAAAGATTCTAAACAGCGTGTCTGCTCACTGATAGAGCTATCCAGAACAATAAGGTACTTTATTTGTATTGTTTCCTTAAAGCATTTAAATTAAATGTCATTTTTCAATTTAACATAAGTTAATTGTTGCCTTTAATTCCCACCAATAGTGCCACTTGGGCAGTATAGATCTAAAGGTGAATGCTAAATCTGGATCTGGATGTTTATGTTACTTAAAGTTTCTTGAGAGAAATGAATATACAATATTATAACGTTAGCAGCACTGGATGTGTGTTTTAACAACACACCTTTTTAATTTGCACCATTTTCTTTCTCTTAATATATGTTTTTGTTGATGTTCTTATTTGAAAACAAAATAAGTTAAAAAATAATTTGTTGTATTTCATGAACCTGGAAACCAAAAAAATACAATTCCATTTTTATTTAGTTCTCTGAAGCCTTACAATATTGAATGTATTTTCGAAATGTTTGTGTTAAATTACAATAAAGGACACAATGATTAGTTTTAGGTGGTTAGATCTTAGACTATTCCTAATTATCTTTATAACGATAAATAATAACATTTACTTATTATCCTAAATATCACATAATATCCAGATGAAGGGGAAAAAACTATGTAAAATTACTAAATGCTTACGTCACCAAATTTCTAAAAAAAAAATGACAGACTTAGTGACACTTTGATAGTTACAACATCAAAGACAGGAATTAAAATTTCAGAAGCTAGTTAAATTAGATTTGATCAGCAGAAAAAAAAGATCAGAAATAATTATTAGTAAAAATACTTTGGAAAAGGAGAGCGCAAGCAAAAAAAAATATCTTATGTTTAATTTAAAGATTGGGAAGGTGAGTAGACAGCGCTTGGCAGTTAAACAAAGTAAGTGTCAATCAACATAAAAAACCAAAGATAGTAAATTAATATAAAATATATAAATTTAATAATATATAGAAACAAATGCAATATATAAATACATATAGAAAAAATATACACAAATGTAACAAAACAATGACAAATTGTTAAAAACAATGCGTTTGCATGCTGGTCTGTTTGTTTAGAGGCTGAAGAAGTTCCCAGAACGAAACTCGTCCCTCCTGTTAAGTGAAGTTACCTGGCCAGGTTCTAAATTCTTCCTTCCTTACTCACCAGCACGTTTTTGTATCCATCTACTATTCATGGTATTTTGCTAACCTAATCAGCAAGTGAGTAATTTGACACTCTGCATGTGGTTACATTTGTATCTGTGTCTGTTCATTTGTATTTAAAGGCACATATCATTATTTCTTGTTTTTAACAATTTATTGTCATTTTTTGTTACATTTGTGTATATTTTTTCTATATGTATTTATATATTGCATTTGTTTTTATATATTATTAAATTTATATATTTTATATTAATTTACTATCTTTGGTTTTTTATATTGATTGACACTTTGTTTAACTGCCAAGCGCTGTCTACTCACCTTCCCATTCTGTTTCCCTTTACAGTGGCTTGTGCCACTGTTATCTCATAAAGACTAGCAGCTTATTTTCTCAATGCGACTCATCTGTCCAATCCACTGAGATATTTCATTGTCAGTATCCTCAATCAGTGTATCGCTGGGTTTGTATACATTTATAATAATAATTATTGCATTTTTTTTTTATTTTTTTTTTGTATTTGGTAAAGGGCTCACTTTGATTTCACAAAATAGGCGCTGTGTATATCACATTTCTACTTTTTAATTTAAAGATTGTTTCAAGTGTAGATGTTTTACGTAGAGTTTAGCTCAGATGAAAGAAGATTTTTTATTTGCAGTTCTGAAAAACATATCCAGCTATACAGACCAAAGAGGCTCAAATTAGACAAATTAGACTTAAATCTAGGAGCCTGCCCCAAAATCAAGGCGCCAGTGTTCCAAGTCTCAGATAACTTGTTTGGGTTCCAGCCCATACACAAAATATTCATTATGATTATTTGCACAAACGTATAAAAATAATATGCATGAAAGAGGCACTCAGAATTATTGAATGCCTTGTAAAAAATGCAATATACAAATGTGTCTAATCATATACACCTGCCCATACAGTAGACACACTGATACTGTATATCTTTATTGAGTCTTTAAACTTACATTTTGCAACAAACTACACTATGTCAGTAGCATCTTTGACAAAGAAATCTAAGTACAATGGGAAATGGTTAACACGATTGAATATGAAAATAATATTTACAGATTTAAAACTATGAAAACCTATTTCATTTTGTAAGAATAAAGGCAAGAAAAGGACGAAATGGGAAAGAAATATAATATTTACATAATTAACAATAACAAAAAAAATGGCTGACAATGTCTGCTGAGAATTACCAATAAGAATGCAGTTGGAGTTGGATGTTGTGCCAAAAGCCATTTTCTCCATTTTCCCCTGATAGAGCTATCCAGAGCAAAGATTCTAAACAACATGTCCGTCCCCTGATAGAGCTATCCAGAGCAAAGATTCTAAACAACATGTCTGCCCCCTGAGAGAGCTATACAGAGCAAAGATTCTAAACAACATGTCTGCCCCCTGATAGAGTGATACAGAGCAAATATTCTGAACAACATGTCCCCCTCCTGATAGAGCTATACAGTGCAAAGATTCTAAACAACCTGTCCAACCCTGATAGAGCTATACAGAGCAAAGATTCTAAACAACATGTCTGCCTCCTGATAGAGCTATACAGTGCAAAGATTCTAAACAACATGTCCGCCCACTGAAAGAGCTATACAGAGCAAAGATTCTAAACAACATGTCCAACCCTGATAGAGCGATACAGAGCAAAGATTCTAAATAACATGTCCCACTCCTGATAGAGCTATACAGAGCAAAGATTTGAAACAACATGTCCGCCCCCTGATAGAGCTATACAGAGCAAATATTCTAAACAGCGTGTCTGCTCACTGATAGAGCTATCCAGAACAATAAGGTACTTTATTTGTATTGTTTCCTTAAAGCATTTAAATTAAATGTCATTTTTCAATTTAACATAAGTTAATTGTTGCCTTTAATCCCCACCAATAGTGCCACTTGGGCAGTATAGATCTAAAGGTGAATGCTAAATCTGGATCTGGATGTTTATGTTACTTAAAGTTTCTTGAGAGAAATGAATATACAATATTATAACGTTAGTAGCACTGGTTGTGTGTTTTAACAACACACCTTTTTAATTTGCACCATTTTCTTTCTCTTAATATATGTTTTTGTTGATGTTCTTATTTGAAAACAAAATAAGTTAAAAAATTATTTGTTGTATTTCATGAATCTGGAAACCAAAAAAATACAATTCCATTTTTATTTAGTTCTCTGAAGCCTTACAATATGTATGTATTTTCGAAATGTTTGTATTAAATTACAATAAAGGACACAATGATTAGTTTTAGGTGGTTAGAACTTAGACTATTCATAATTATCTTTATAACGATAAATAATAACATTTACTTATTATCCTAAATATCACATAATATCCAGATGAAGGGGAAAAAACTATGTAAAATTACTAAATGCTTACGTCACCAAATTTCTAAAAAAAAAAAAATGACAGACTTAGTGACACTTTGATGGTTACAACATCAAAGACAGGAATTAAAATTTCAGAAGCTAGTTAAATTAGATTTGATCAGCAGAAAAAAAAGATCAGAAATAATTATTAGTAAAAATACTTTGGAAAAGGAGAGCGCAAGCAAAAAAAAATATCTTATGTTTAATTTAAAGATTGGGAAGGTGAGTAGACAGCGCTTGGCAGTTAAACAAAGTAAGTGTCAATCAACATAAAAAACCAAAGATAGTAAATTAATATAAAATATATAAATTTAATAATATATAGAAACAAATGCAATATATAAATACATATAGAAAAAATATACACAAATGTAACAAAACAATGACAAATTGTTAAAAACAATGCGTTTGCATGCTGGTCTGTTTGTTTAGAGGCTGAAGAAGTTCCCCGAACGAAACTCGTCCCTCCTGTTAAGTGAAGTTACCTGGCCAGGTTCTAAATTCTTCCTTCCTTACTGACCAGAACGTTTTTGTATCCATCTACTATTCATGGTATTTTGCTAACCTAATCAGCAAGTGAGTAATTTGACACTCTGCATGTGGTTACATTTGTATCTGTGTCTGTTCATTTGTATTTAAAGGCACATATCATTCTTTCTTGTTTTTAACAATTTATTGTCATTTTTTGTTACATTTGTGTATATTTTTTCTATATGTATTTATATATTGCATTTGTTTTTATATATTATTAAATTTATATATTTTATATTAATTTACTATCTTTGGTTTTTTATATTGATTGACACTTTGTTTAACTGCCAAGCGCTGTCTACTCACCTTCCCATTCTGTTTCCCTTTACAGTGGCTTGTCCCACTGTTATCTCATAAAGACTAGCAGCTTATTTTCTCAATGCGACTCATCTGTCCAATCCACTGAGATATTTCATTGTCAGTATCCTCAATCAGTGTATCGCTGGGTTTGTATACATTTATAATAATAATTATTGCATTTTTTTTTTTATTTTTTTTTTGTATTTGGTAAAGGGCTCACTTTGATTTCACAAAATAGGCGCTGTGTATATCACATTTCTACTTTTTAATTTAAAGATTGTTTCAAGTGTAGATGTTTTACGTAGAGTTTAGCTCAGATGAAAGAAGATTTTTTATTTGCAGTTCTGAAAAACATATCCAGCTATACAGACCAAAGAGGCTCAAATTAGACAAATTAGACTTAAATCTAGGAGCCTGCCCCAAAATCAAGGCGCCAGTGTTCCAAGTCTCAGATAACTTGTTTGGGTTCCAGCCCATACACAAAATATTCATTTTGATTATTTGCACAAACGTATAAAAATAATATGCATGAAAGAGGCACTCAGAATTATTGAATGCCTTGTAAAAAATGCAATATACAAATGTGTCTAATCATATACACCTGCCCATACAGTAGACACACTGATACTGTATATCTTTATTGAGTCTTTAAACTTACATTTTGCAACAAACTACACTATGTCAGTAGCATCTTTGACAAAGAAATCTAAGTACAATGGGAAATGGTTAACACGATAGAATATGAAAATAATATTTACAGATTTAAAACTATGAAAACCTATTTCATTTTGTAAGAATAAAGGCAAGAAAAGGACGAAATGGGAAAGAAATATAATATTTACATAATTAACAATAACAAAAAAAATGGCTGACAATGTCTGCTGAGAATTACCAATAAGAATGCAGTTGGAGTTGGATGTTGTGCCAAAAGCCATTTTCTCCATTTTCCCCTGATAGAGCTATCCAGAGCAAAGATTCTAAACAACATGTCCGTCCCCTGATAGAGCTATCCAGAGCAAAGATTCTAAACAACATGTCTGCCCCCTGAGAGAGCTATACAGAGCAAAGATTCTAAACAACATGTCTGCCCCCTGATAGAGTGATACAGAGCAAATATTCTGAACAACATGTCCCCCTCCTGATAGAGCTATACAGTGCAAAGATTCTAAACAACCTGTCCAACCCTGATAGAGCTATACAGAGCAAAGATTCTAAACAACATGTCTGCCTCCTGATAGAGCTATACAGTGCAAAGATTCTAAACAACATGTCCGCCCACTGAAAGAGCTATACAGAGCAAAGATTCTAAACAACATGTCCAACCCTGATAGAGCGATACAGAGCAAAGATTCTAAATAACATGTCCCACTCCTGATAGAGCTATACAGAGCAAAGATTTGAAACAACATGTCCGCCCCCTGATAGAGCTATACAGAGCAAATATTCTAAACAGCGTGTCTGCTCACTGATAGAGCTATCCAGAACAATAAGGTACTTTATTTGTATTGTTTCCTTAAAGCATTTAAATTAAATGTCATTTTTCAATTTAACATAAGTTAATTGTTGCCTTTAATCCCCACCAATAGTGCCACTTGGGCAGTATAGATCTAAAGGTGAATGCTAAATCTGGATCTGGATGTTTATGATACTTAAAGTTTCTTGAGAGAAATGAATATACAATATTATAACGTTAGTAGCACTGGATGTGTGTTTTAACAACACACCTTTTTAATTTGCACCATTTTCTTTCTCTTAATATATGTTTTTGTTGATGTTCTAATTTGAAAACAAAATCAGTAAAAAATAATTTGTTGTATTTCATGAACCTGGAAACCAAAAAAATACAATTCCATTTTTATTTAGTTCTCTGAAGCCTTACAATATGAATGTATTTTCGAAATGTTTGTATTAAATTACAATAAAGGACACAATGATTAGTTTTAGGTGGTTAGATCTTAGACTATTCCTAATTATCTTTATAATGATAAATAATAACATTTACTTATTATCCTAAATATCACATAATATCCAGATGAAGGGGAAAAAACTAAGTAAAAGTACTAAATGCTTACGTCACCAAATTTCTAAAAAAGAAAATGACAGACTTAGTGACACTTTGATGGTTACAACATCAAAGACAGGAATTAAAATTTCAGAAGCTAGTTAAATTAGATTTGATCAACAGAAAAAAAAGATCAGAAATAATTATTAGTAAAAATACTTTGGAAAAGGAGAGCGCAAGCAAAAAAAAAATCTTATGTTTAATTTAAAGATTGTTTCAAGTGTAGATGTTTTACGTAGAGTTTAGCTCAGATGAAAGAATATTTTACTTGCAGTTCTGAAAAACATATCCAGTTATACAGACCAAAGAGGCTCAAAATAGACAAATTTGATTTAAATCTAGGAGCCTGCCCCAAAATCAAGGTGCCAGTGTTCCAAGTCTCAGATAACTTGTCTGGGTTCCAGCCCATACACAAAATATTCATTATGATTATATGCATCTATATATGCACAATCGTATAAAAATAATATGCATGAAAGAGGCACTCATCATTATTGAATGCCTTGTAAAAAATGCAATATAAAAATGTGTCTAATCATATACATAAAGATAGATCATCTGGGGATAGCATGAGGAAAATAGTAGAAATCCTGGACTATGTTAAACAATCAGGAGTCCCGTGCCTGGCCCTGTCGTTAGACGTGGAGAAGGCCTTCGACAGGGTCAGGTGGGATTTCCTACTAACAGCCCTGGGGGCCTTCGGCTTTACGGGACGAATATTAAATGCTATTATGGTGCTATACGCTTGTCCAAAGGCCAAAGCTACGGGCAGGGGCATAGTATCAGAATGGTTCAAGATAGGCAATGGAACAAGGCAGGGATGCCCTTTATCCCCCCTGCTATATCTGCTGTGTATCGAACCACTGGCTAATGAAATTAGAGACAATAATAAGATCATGGGAATAACTATCAATCATGTAGAATACAAACTATCGCTGTATGCGAACGATATCCTAATTACATTAGGAGACACTAGGGAAGCACTGGAGGAACTTATGAAGGTTATAGAGACTTTTGGGCGTTTTTCAAACCTCAAACTATAGATAAAACTCTTCTACCCACTAAAAACATCTATAAAGAAGAAAGAGAGAGAATAGTAAGGAAATATAATTTCATTTGGACTAAAGAAAAACATTTTCCATACTTAGGTATACAGATTTCTAGGTAAGATTATGGAAATTAATATTCTTCCTCTAATAAAACAGATAAATAAGCAAGTGCTAGATCTAAGAAACTCAGAGATATCATGGATAGGAAGACTGAATGTAATAAGGTCTTATCTGGTTCCTAAAATAAATTACATATTTCGTATGCTGCCTTTGGGTATTCCAAAGCCCTGGATTTTACCAAATTCTTGTTGCAGAAGAAAAAACCAAGAATACATAAAAAACATTAAATCTAAAAAGTAAAAGGGGAGGGCTGGGTATGCCTAATATACTAGAAACATACGAGATATGTAGGCTGGCACATCTATGCTCGTGCCTAAAAGAGAGTCGATCCGAGGAGCCCTGGTCTAACATCGAGGTATACATACACTTGTCAAACGCTTTCTACCCGTCTAATGACAGGGCCAGCATGGGTTCCCCAGAGGAACTATCCAATTCCACCAGATCCCGAATTTTCCTGGTGTTATCCCCAGCCAATCTGTCTTGTATAAAGCCCATCTTTATGAATTAACACGCTAATGCAACCTTTCAGTCTATAGGCCAACATGTCGGCATAGATTTTAGTATCTGCCTTTATTAATGATATTGGGCGGTAGTTTTTAATATTTGAGTGGTCTTTCTCTGGTTTAGGAATAGGTATTATTGCTGCCTGCATTGACTCTTCTGGAAAACATCTCTTTAACTTAACCTCATTAAAAAAAATTGTCAAAGGAGGGATCAAAACACTTGCCAATTTTTTTATAGAATGTTCCGGAGAACCCGCCTGGTCCTGGAGCTTTATTATTTTTCAAATGTTTAATTACATTCCCAAAGTTCTTTTATCGGTGCATCTAACAAAGAGCTTTGGAGGGCAGTAAGTCTTTGCAGGTTTGTGCTCTTAATATATACCCTAATTTGCAGTCTAGACAGACCCCTATCTGGTATGGTATATAAGGCTGAGTAGAATGACTCAAATTCGGCTCCAATTTGTTTAGGGGAAACTGCAAGTTTGTTTCCATTTCTAATCTTTGAAACTCTAGATTTAATATTTAGACCCTGGAGTTGTTTAGATAGCAGCTTCTCTGGTTTATTGTCTATATAATACCATTTCTGTTTCATACGGGTTAAAGTCCTATTTGCTCTTGCCATAAACTTTTCATTTATTTCCTTCTGGATCTGTTTGCTCTCGTTTTCAAGGTTAGGGTGAGCCATCTGTTTATTCTTCCTAGTTATAGTTTGCAATTGAACATATAATTCTGGTAAATTAGCTATATGTTCTTTATTTATGTGGGTTTCTCTGCTGATCAAATTCCCTCCCACCACACATTTATATGCACACCACACATTGGCCATTGAGATGTCCTCTGTTTTATTCTCTTTAAAGTAATAGTTCTGAAATATTTCCAAGATCCTTTATATATTTATCATCACTCAGAAGATGCTCCTTTGTTCTCCAATTGGGTCTAATATATTTTTCATCATCCTTTAGTTTGCCTATCAGTGCACAATGATCTGACCGGGCTACTTCTAGAATATCTATCTTTTTGCAAAATCTTATCGTTTGAGGCTGTACCAAGCACAGATCTATTCTAGAGTATGATTTATATCTATTAGAATAAAACGTATAGTCCCTTTTCTCGGGATGAAAGGATCTCCATAAATCATAAAGTTTGTGTTTGCCCATAAAGTTATCAAGTGCGCTAGCCATACTAATTTTGTCGATTTGAACGCCTTTAACTACTTTTTTTTTATCCCACTCCACATTTCGGAATACAGTTCAAATCCCCCGACATAATAAATGTTCCCTGAATGAGGTCATGCACTTTTTGCATGAGCCCATTCAATAAGCTTCCCTGTCTCTTATTAGGGGCGTATATGTTTAAGAATGGATACAGTTTATCATTCAGTTTGCAGGTTACAAATAGAAACCGACCCTCCGGATTTTGTAATTTTTATATTAATTTATATTAATCAGCTCATATTTGAGATTTCCTGAGAATAACATTGCCACTCCTCCCTTTTTCTGAGAGGGCAAGGACGCAAATTTGATATAGGGGTATTTACCAAATGACAGTTTTCTAGCAAATTCTATTTTCCAATGAGTTTCCTGTAGCATGGCCACATCTATCTTTTGTTTGGTCAGAAAAATCCATGACGGTTATCCTTTTTTGGGGGGAGATTCAACCCTTGTACATTTAAAGAGAGGAACTTATTGAACATAATCACCCATATTTTGTTTTACCATCTTTCACTCTACCCCCCCCCCCCCACCTCCCCCTCTCTCCCCCCTCCCCCAATCTTAACTGGCACCAGTCGTCTCCACAAAACCAACACAATAAAAACCACATAAAACAACAAACATATCACGACAAAGAAAAAGACCAAAATCGTCTTAGATTTCCTCATTCCCCTGGTTCACCTGACCAAATTGCCCAAGGTAAACCATAAATCGAGGTCGATGGGTCTGTGAATTCTTCCTTTATTCAAATCCCTTCTATCCTTTCCCTATACTGCTATGGGACATAGGAGGGAAGAGGAGCAGGGAACACATTAAAAAAAAAAAAAAATCCCCCCTCTACCCCCTTCCCGTTTATCCTGAGCATAATCTTCCCGTGAATTTCTCAGCTTTATTTTCCAGCTTATTCTTCCTAAATATTATATACCCTCCACTTGTCAAATTGCTTTATGGCAAGAGGAACCTGCTACCAAGTTCCCAAAAATAGAGTGAAAGATTCTAAACAACATGTCCGACCCCTGATAGAGCTATACAGAGCAAAGATGGTAAACAACATGTCCACCCCCTGATAGAGCTATACAGAGCAAAGATTCTAAACAACATGTCCACCCGCTGATACAGCTATACAGAGCAAAGATGCTTAACAACATGTCCTGCCCCTGATACAGCTATACAGAGCAAAGATGCTTAACAACATGTTCACCCCCTGATAGAGCTATACAGAGCAAAGATTCTAAACAACATGTCCGCCCCCTGATAGAGCTATACAGAGCCAAGATTCTAAACAGCATGTCCGCCCCCTGATAGAGCTATACAGAGCAAAGATGGTAAACAACATGTCCACCCCCTGATAGAGCTATACAGAGCAAAGATTCTAAACAACATGTCCGCCCCCTGATAGAGCTATACAGAGCAAAGATGGTAAACAACATGTCCACCCCTGATAGAGCTATACAGAGCAAAGATTCTAAACAACATGTTCGCCCCCTGATAGAGCTATACAGAGCAAAGATTCTAAACAACATGTCCGCCCCCTGATAGAGCTATACAGAGCAAAGATTCTAAACAACATGTCCGCCCCCTGATAGAGCTATACAGAGCAAAGATGGTAAACAACATGTCCTGCCCCTGATACAGCTATACAGAGCAAAGATGCTTAACAACATGTTCACCCCCTGATAGAGCTATACAGAGCAAAGATTCTAAACAACATGTCCGCCCCCTGATAGAGCTATACAGAGCAAAGATTCTAAACAACATGTCTGCCACCTGATAGAGCTATATAGAGCAAAGATTCTAAACAACATGTCTGTCCCCTGATAGAGCTATACAGAGCAAAGATGCTTAACAACATGTTCACCCCCTGATAGAGCTATACAGAGCAAAGATTCTAAGTAACATTTCCACCCCGATAGATCTATACAGAGCAATGATTCTAAACACCATGTACGCCCCTGATAGAGCTATACAGAGCAAAGATTCTAAACAACATGTCCTCTCCCTGATAGAGCTATACAGAGCAAAGATTCTAAACAACATGTCCTCTCCCTGATAGAGCTATACAGAGCAAAGATTCTAAACATGTCCACCCCCTGATAGATCTATACAGAGCAAAGATTCTAAACAACATGTTCACCCCGATAGAGCCATCCAGAGCAAAGATTTTAAACATCATGTCCGACCCCTGATAGAGCTATACAGAGCAAACATGGTAAACAACATGTCCTGCCCCTGATACAGTTATTCAGAGCAAAGATGCTTAACAACATGTTCACCCCGATAGAGCTATACAGAGCAAAGATTCTAAACAACATGTCCACCCGCTGATAGAGCTATACAGAGCAAAGATTCTAAACAACATGTCCACCCCCTGATAGAACTATACAGAGCAAAGATTCTAAACAACATGTTCACCCCCTGATAGAGCTATACAGAGCAAAGATTCTAAACAACATGTCCGACCCCTGATAGAGCTATACAGAGCAAAGATTCTAAACAACATGTCCACCCCTGATAGAGCTATACAGAGAAAAGATGCTAAACAACATGTTCACCACCGATAGAGCTATACAGAGCAAAGATTCTAAACATCATGTTCACCCCTGATAGAGCTATACAGAGAAAAGATGCTAAACAACATGTTCACCCCCGATAGAGCTATACAGAGCAAAGAGGACTCAATAAGATAGTTTATTTGTATTCTTTCATTAAATTATCTCTATTTAGAATATCTACACTAGATGCAATCTTTCAATTAAACAGAACCTAATTGTTTGCCGACTGTTTCCCTTTAATTATACATTCTTTAATTTAGTGATTTTCCAAAATAAAAAGGGTCTTCAAATGTGAAATCATCCAGCATCCAAAATGTTATCCTTAATCTTTTAACTAATAGCTATTTTATTATTTTCCTTAGGACCCCCCTTCCCCATGTGTTCAGATTGCTTACCTTATACTGCTTGCTTAGGAATGAATACTCATTCTGTGGCCTCAACTCACTGCAATGCTGCTGTTAAAGCAATACACCCCCAAAGCTAAACACACCTCCTTGATCCGAATGTCATGTTTAAAATATTTGTTTAACATAAGTGCTGTGAGCTTAAAACGGGGGTTTGGCATCTGTAACCTGTCAGATTATTTTGCACAGATAAAACAATTACATGAATATTAAAGGGGCAGATCCACCTACTATGTTTGGTCAGTGTTGCAGCATGAAATGTCCACGACCTTCTGGATGTCACTGACTCTAGTTTTAGATGAAAAATAAGTAACATTTCACATACATTATAGAGAGTGTCTCTTTCAGTTAGAAAATCACCTTGATGTTTAGATTCAGTGGATGAAGAGCCAATTAATGTTATAGGGCAGAACAATAAATTATATGCTCAATAAATCATATCATTTGATTCAAAACGGAGATCCTGTCCTTCAGAATACTGACACACAGGCAGAGAGGGTGTAAGTGCCAGTGGCAGAGAGGGGGTATTTGTGTGTTGGTAAGTGCCAGTGGCAGAGAGGGGGTATTTGTGTGTTGGTAAGTGCCAGTGGCAGAGAGGGGGTATTTGTGTGTTGATAAGTGCCAGTGGCAGAGAGGGGGCATTTGTGTGTTGGTAAGTGCCAGTGGCAGAGAGGGGGTCTTTGTGTGTTAGTAAGTGCAGTGGCAGAGAGGGGTCTTTGTGTGTTAGTAAGTGCTAGTGGCAGAGAGGGGTCTTTGTGTGTTGGTAAGTGCAGTGGCAGAGAGGGGTCTTTGTGTGTTAGTAAGTGCTAGTGGCAGAGAGAGAGTCTTTGTGTGTTGGTAAGTGCCAGTCGGAGAGAGAGGGTGTGATGAACGTACCGTGATTAAGTAGTGGAGTCCCAATTGCTGAAGTGACAGCCCTTGCCAGGTACCACATTACTGGAGGATCTGACAGACTGCAGCAGTGATTTCCGGCATAAGTGCCCTGTAGAGGAGTAGAGGGAACCCAGGTGCAAGTACTAGAATAGTCGGGAGGAATCCAGGTAGGGGAGCCAGAGTGCAGAAAAGTCGATAAGCAGGCAGGGTCAGGGAGTCCACAGAGCAGCAAAAACCAGGGAGGTGGCCAAGGTATGGGAACCAGAAAGCAGGAGAGTCCAAATAACAAGCCGGGTCAGGAATCCAGAGGAAGGGAAGATCAAAAATGCAAGCCGGGTCAAATAACTAGATAAGCAATAAACAAACGCTGACGTGTGAGACGTGCACCGCGCTGCCTGTCTCCATAGCGACGCTCGGGAGAGAAAGGCCAAAGAGTTCTGGCGTGCGTGCGAGTTACCAGTGCCACACGCGCACCGAGGTGGGGGACCTGACAGCTGGGGATGCGGGAGACATTAGGTCCCGATAGTGGGACCCGCCTGGCACCAGATCTTGCAGGTGGGTGGCGGAGGGTAGCCTCGCGGACCTTACAGATCTCCCTCCCCAGGCGCGAACTCAAGGCGCGAATAGGCGAAGGGCGAGAGGGGTATCTCCGATGATAGGCGCGCAAGCAAGCTGGAGCGTGAATGTGAGACACTGGTTGCCACGATCGTTCCTCAGGGCCGTAACCGCGCCTATGGACGAGGTATTAGAGAAGCCCCCTACGCCAACGAGAGTCCAGAATCTGTTGAACTACATCCTCCTCGTTGCCATCCACGATAACTGGGGCTGGAGGTAATTGAACCCAACCCGTGAATGGGTTAGCCACATAGGGTTTTAGGAGAGAGATATGGAATACTGGGTGATACGTAGCTAGGAAGGGAGCTTCAGGCGCACAGTTACAGGACTGAGGACTTTCAGATCTTGATAAGGACCGAGGGAACGGGGACCCAATTTCCTTGAAGGGCCCGCCAATCAGATGTGAGTGGCCAAAAGCCAAACCTTGTCTCCCGGTACATAGTTTGGAGGAGGAGTGCGTCTATGGTCTGCGTAACGTTTTTGGGTTGCTTGAGCTGTTTTGAGATTCCTGCGTAGAATTGTCAGTTGACGAGACATACGAGACAACCAGCCTTTGACTTCAGGAACAGAAGGGTCTACTACGATCCCAGGAACCGAAACAGGGTGATATCCGTAAGAAGCAAAATACGGGGACATCTTGATGGAGGATTGGTAAAGGTTGTTGTTAGCAAACTCTGCGGTTGGAAACAAAGTGACCCAATCGTCTTGTAAGTGGGTGGTATAGCACCTGATATACTGTTCCAGAATCTGGTTCAGGCGCTCTGTCTGCCCATTTGTTTGAGGGTGAAATGCGGTGGACAAAGCCGGGATGATTCCAAGGTTACGGCAAAAGGACTTCCAAAAACGAGATGTGAACTGGACTCCTCGGTCGGAGGTGATGGTCTGAGGTAATCCATGTAAAGGAAATACTGAGGATAGGAACAAGGAAGCTGTGGTGGCTGCTGTAGGTACTCCAATGACGGAGATGAAATGAGCCATTTTGGTACAACGGTCTACCACTGCCATTATAGTGTCATGCTTCTGAGAGGGAGGTAGGTCAACGATGAAATCCATGGAGATAGCGGTCCATGGTTTGGTGGGCACTGGGAGAGGGCACAATAAACCGGCAGGCTTCGTTTGGTTAGATTTGCATCTGGCGCATACATCTCAGGTGCGAACATAAGTTGTGACATCCTTCATCAGAGTGGGCCACCAAAAGTGACGGCGAATGAGCTCGGCTGTCTTGGTGATTCCACCGTGTCTGGATAACAGGGAATCATGACCGGACTGCATCACTGCGACACGGACAATCATAAGGGCATCTCGGAGG
The DNA here is from genome assembly GCA_036172795.1 of Pelodytes ibericus. Classification (NCBI taxonomy): domain Eukaryota; kingdom Metazoa; phylum Chordata; class Amphibia; order Anura; family Pelodytidae; genus Pelodytes; species Pelodytes ibericus. Next base: position 8,806,605 of record CM069868.1, on the reverse strand, counting down.
CAAAATGTCCTTTTTGTCAAACACATCAGCATAATCGACATAAGGAACCGGAATACCAAAAGCAGAGTCTGTGGAGCAAGAGTCTATGGAGGTCAACAGAGAGGATGGAGTGACCAAACAATGGTGCAGGCAAACTTCGGAGACGAAAGTGAGGGAACCCTTCACCCAGTCAAAAGAGAGGGTTGTGTTGTCGTAGCCATGGGATCCCCAAAATAACTGGAAAGAGAGGAGAGGTCACGATATTGAAGCGAAGGGATTCCGTATGTGATGAGCCTATAGTGACTTGTAGCGGGAGGGTCTCCAATGTAACTGGTCCAGAGTTGAGGGTTGTCCCGTCCCCACCTGTATATGTAATGGTCTTTGTCTTTTGTAAGTAGGGATGCGGAGGAGCTTTGCTGTAGCAAAAACTGGCTGTGGCATATTAATGGACACACTATCAGTGGCATGTTAATGGGCAAACTGGGTATGGCATATAAATAGACAAACTACCAGTGGCATATTAATGGGCAAACTAGTTGTGGCATATTAATGGGCATACAGTGGCATATTTTAATGGGCACCTGGCTGAGAAATATTTAATGGGCAGACTGTGGCATATAATAGGCAAACTGGCTGTTGCTTATGTTAATGGCAAAGTGACTGTGGCATGTTAATTGGTACCTGACAGTGGCTTATTTCAATTGGAAAAGTGAGGCGGTACTATGGGGGGAAAATGACACTGTGGCATGTTCTGCAGGGGCAGGTCTGTGGGGCAAAGTGACGATGTGATATTTTCTGTGGGGCAAATTGACAATGTGGCATGCCAAATCATGTGGGTGCAACGTGAGTGCAAGCCACCTGCTGTGGGTGCAAAATAAGTGCATGGCAAGTGCTGTGGGTGCAATATAAGTAGAGTTGAGCGGACACCTGGATGTTCGGGTTTGGCGGGTACGGCCGAACTTCAGGAAAAAGTCCGGGTTCGGGCTCGAACTTGACCCCGAACCCCATTGAAGTCAATGGGGACCCGAACTTTTGGGCACTAAAATGCCTTTAAAAAAGTCCTGGAAAGGGCTAGAGGGCTGCAAAAGGAAGTAAAATGTGGGTAAGAGTAGGACAAGTGCCCTGCAAACAAATATGGATAGGGAAATAACTTCGAATAACCAATAATAGCCATAAAATAGCACTAGATGGAATCTTTGATTTTAGCTTTGGAAGAACATAAATCTAAATCTAAAGCGTGGCTGCCAGGAGCATCAACAGAATTATCCATTTGGAGAGGGTTGGAGTTCAGGGTATTCTCTTTCAGTTTATACTAAGTGACCCATAGGTTGAGGAGGCGGTGACCGTGGCGGTGTAGGTGGAAGCGACGCTGGAGGAGGAGGTAGCCATAATTTTTCAAAGTGCGCTGTAAGCACAGTATTTGACGGTTCTATTTGACTCTCAGATATGAAGTGCACCGCAAGATGCAAATGTACTATTTACCACCCAAAACTATTAGAATTTTTCAAAGTGCGCTATAAGCACAGTATTTGACGGTTCTATTTGACTCTCAGATGTAATACATGTAATGCTATTGCTATTCTATAAACTGAAATAGAGTCCCCATTCATACGAATAGGGACTCTATTTCGGTTTATAGAAAGCCAATAGCATTACATGTATTCCATAAACCGAAAGTCTATAAACCGAAAGACATTCGGTTTATAGACTTTCGGTTTATAGAATACATGCTATTCTATAAACCGAAAGTCTATAAACCGAATGTGTTTATGGTGCTGTGTCAAGTCCTTTAGGTGCAATGTGGGTGCAGAGAAAGGGAATAAAAACAAGAAATGCAATTTTTCAATAATGTTTTTATTACATATGAAAATTGTTGGCTTTAATATTAAGAGAGAGAGAGAGAGAGAGAGAGAGAGAGAGAGAGAGAGATATGGTGGTGTATATAGATAGGCTTGGCGTAAAGCTGATGTGGTGCCCATATTTAAAAAGGGATCAAAATCCCAGCCGGGCAATAACAGACCTGTAAGCTTGACATCTGTGGTGGGGAAACTGTTTAAAGGTTTGCTAAGGGAATATATTAAAGATTTCATATTGAACAAGAATCTCATTAGCAGGAGCCAACATGGCTTTGTGAGAGATAGATCTTGTCAAACTAACTTAATTACATTCTATAAGGAGGTGAGTCAAAGACATGGGTGAGGCGGTGGATGTGGTATATTTAGACTTTCCCAAAGGCATTTGATACAGTTCCACATAAAAGGGTACTGTACAAATTGACTAAAATAGGCTTAAGGCCCAAGGTTTGTTTGTGGATTGGCAATTGGTTGAAAGACAGAATGCAAAGGGTGGGGGTAAATGGCAAGTTCTCATATTGGACACATGTGGTAAGTGGAGTACCTCAGGGTTCTGTTCTGGATCCTCTTCTTTTTAATTTATTTATTAATGATCTCCCTGATGGCATAGGGAGCCATGTCTCTGTGTTTGCCGATGACACTAAATTAAGTAGGGTAATACGGTCTGGACTAGATGCATCTTCGCTGCAAGAGGATTTGGACAAATTGTGGGCAGATAAATGGCAAATGTGATTCAATGAAGACAAATGTAAAATTATGAATATTGGGGAGTGTGACGGACGCCCAACTGGGTACCTCCGTGCTATGCTTCCTTGTATCTGCTACCTCAAGCCACCAGGCAGAACTATGTTGTAGATGGAGCTTCCAAATCACCAGACAGGACCAGCAACTTTGAAACAGGAATGGACATGTATTGAACAGTATCAGAGTCTATATTCAGACATAATCCCGTTACATAAAAATCAACCCACATATTAACATACAACAGAAACCAAACAGCAATTAACCGACAATACTACAGATAGAGAAAAACACATCATAATTAGTTGATATCACACTTAAGCAACAGAACGCTGTCTGCACTACAGGGGGTAAATTATCAACCATTGTCCTTTACTCCCCTGTGACAAATTGCAATCAGAGTGGTCTCCTCACAGAATTATACATTACACATAAACAAATATAATAATATAATCTGACTTAATAACCATATCAAACATAGCACATTATCCAGGGGGAGTCAGGATTACAGAGGGCACAATCTGGGTGCATGAGTAAAGTCAACGAAAAGTGCACCCTTACCCACTGTACCCAAATCCCAATGCCAGGGCCCATGATCTATAGGGAGGAGGCAAGCCATTGGTTCTCTCCAAGAACCCCAGTGATGGAGGGTTCTGTCACAGGTACAATAATAAAAATGCAACATATAGTTTAAATGATGTTTCCCCAGGGAAATCTACTAATGAGAAAGATTTGGGAGTAGTTGTAGACAATAGACTTAGCAGTCGTGCACAGTGTCAGCTGGCAGCTGCAAAGGGCAATAAGATATTGGGGTGTATTAAAAGGATATTATTCTGCCTCTTTATAGGTCCATGGTAAGACCTCACCTTGAATATGGTGTTCAATTCTGGGTGCCTTTTTAAAAAAAAGACATTATGTAACTAGAGAAAGAACAGAGGAGGGCTACAAAATTAATCAGGGAAATGGAATGTTTTAGTTATGAAGAAAGGCTGGACAAGTTAAATCTGTACACGCTAGAGAAACGGCGGCTTTGAGGGGATATGATAATGTTATATAAATAACATCCCAAAGGTGCGGTTGGAGGTGCAGGATTTACAAATGATATATTTATCTCCTCGTGTGGATTGTATATAAAAAAAAAATGATTTTGTATAAAGTGTCCACTCCACACCAACTCATCCTCAAAATACTTACCCAGAGTGTTTGAAAACAAAACGATGGCAATTAAAGTGAGTAGCTAGCACAAGACAGAGAAAGGTCCGCAACTCTTTTAACTTAAATAGTAGTTTGGGTTTTTTACACACCTCTTAATTGTGCAAGATGAGGAGCAATTTGCATGGTCTCCACTGGAACATTATCTACTTTAAGGGCTGACTCATTCTGTGGATCGAGGAGTCAGAACTTCAAAAGGAAACCGTTTATATCTTAGATGAACAACCTGAGAACATTATTCCAAGTATAACAATTTATATCCACCCAGTCAGAAGCTGTAATACAGGCTGAGTACCACTTATCCAAAATGCATGGGAGCAGAAATATTTTAGATACCGGATAATTTTGGATACCGGATCATTTTGGATATTGGATCATTTTGGATACTGGTTCATTTTGGATAAGGGATTGTTTTCACCAATATTAAAGTCTGCTAGCACTCACTGAATACAGTAGAATCAATTAGACATGTGCATTCATTTTCGGACGAATGCATTTTCGTCCGAAAATAGCATTTTCGTCCGAAAATAGCATTTTCGTCCATTCGTCCAAAAAACGAAGAACGAAAATGCTAAGCTAACGTAAGCCGAATGAACGAATGGTTAATAAATGAAAATCATTCGTTCATTCGTCCATTCGTATTACTATTGCATTCTATAAGCCGAAATAGAGTCGGTTTATAGAATACAATAGCATTTCACTACACGGAGACAAAGTCTCCATTCATAAATTTATGAATGGAGACTCTGTCTCCGTGTAGTGAAATGCCGACAGCCTATAAACCGAACGTTCGGTTTATAGGCTGTCGGCTTATGTAATACATGTAATCCTATGGCTATTCTATAAACCGAACGTTCGGTTTATAGAATAGCAATAGGATTACATGTATTCCATAAGCCGAAAGTCTATAAACCGAACGTTCGGTTTATAGACTTTCGGCTTATAGAAAACATGTAGTACTATTGCCTTTCTATGAACCGAACGAGAGCCCCATTCATAAAAATTTCTTATGAATGGGGCTCTCGTTCGGTTTATAGAAAGCCAATAGTATTACATGTATTCTATAAAACGAACAAATAAAAATTAACGAAACAAAAATAATGAACGAATTTCGTCTGAAACAAATGCAGTAATGAACGAAATTCGTTTTAGACAAAATAAATAACATTTTCGTCCGAATGGACGAAAACGAAACTAAAATTTTAGTTTTGCACATGTCTAGAATCAATGCAAACACTGTATAGAGCAAATAAATCATGTTTACTGTGATGTGTGGCATCGTTGGGAACCTGCCGTTGACGTGTCAGGCCTGCACACGTGACATTGTATTACCCTGTGTGCATGCATGGAAAGGCTATATCACAGCTTAATACACTTAGCACACTGAATACACTGTTGTGTGTTTGCATTCTGACAGGTGTGTGTGGAATTGGCAGCTTGTGGATATATCCTACGCAAAGTACATTTTTGGACAAGGGATTTTTGGATAAGGGATACTCAGCCTGTAATAGATTCCATCAGAGCCTTAAATAGAGAGGAAAACGATTACCTCGCTAAGAGTGATGCATGGAGGAGACGACTTATAGAAGTGGTAGATGTTAATACGGTGCATAATACAGGAGTTAGCATGGGTTAGGTATAAAGTTATCCCGAGAATCAGATAAAGTCAGGGACCAGATCAGTAGTATGAACTTTTTGCAGGTCGTTCTTTTGCAAAAGTTTCCCTTAAAACTTACCTTTTTGCAGAATTGCTCTTGGGAATCCTCCCTTTTATGTGAATAAGGCCATTCCAAGCATTTCTTGGTAGTCAGTTAGAGTGCTCTCACAGAGATACATGGGGATGCCCAATGCACAGGATGTCAGCAAGGCATGCGTTAAAACTAAAGACCTTTGTGTTTAAAAAAAAGAGAACTGGGAATACTTCCAGCTTGCAGTGATTACTGAAAACAAAAAATATACTTTGTCCCTAGATGTGAGAGGACGTTGTGACACATATAGACATATAGACCTTGAAGTGTCTCTGCTTTCTGAACCTGGAATGTCAATATTTTTCCAGAGAACATTAATATCATCACCTCCTCGTCACTAGAAGTGTTTGCATAGGTGTGTACATCATAAAATAGCAAGTGTACCACAGACACATTTAAAACATATCCTTCCTTTTATTTTACAGTTGCTGACACAATGATACAGATAATCTCTGATCTCCTTTTTTAGTCACTTACAGTATAAACAATATCTGGTCCCTTTAATAGCGGAGGTAGAACAATTCTACACATTGCCTATCCTTTCAACAAGGGGAGGGCTGGCAACTGATAGCCGGAGGGGTACAAAAACAGTTTACTTGCCCTTGGTGCCACTTTATCAGCTCATCAGAGATAGACACAAAAAGACAGGCAAGACAGATCAGGTGCAGAGATTGACAGGCAGACAAGACAATTGGCTAGAAAGATGGAAAGTGTGACCAACTGGGGTATTTAAAAGTGATAAGTGGTGCAGTCTCCGCCAATTGAAAAAGATTACAGAGCAGCCCACCCAGGGGGGGGGGGGGGGGTAGTGGGGGGATTGCATACCTCCCAACTGTCTACTTTAGGTGGGACAGTCCCGCTGATCTCTGCCCCTCTTTTCTGGACAGAGGTAGAGCTCGGTGGGACAATTTAGCGCAAGCTGAGACACTGTAGAAGGAGAGTAGAGCTGTCGGACTAATGACTGACGCTACTATGCGTGCTCGGTAGCACTGACTTTCCAAGTTCTGCACCCTGGTATCCCGATTTCAGGGGCCCAAATGTTTGGAGGTACGCAATTGGCCTCCTTGCCATCCCTGCCCTACTTTCAGCTCAATTAATAATTCCAGATTTTAGCTTTTTTTTCTTTGCAATTCATCACAGATTACTGATAAGTGAGTAGGACTGTTTTTTCTTATAACGTGCATTGACTAATCTCCTGCATGCTTAGTGTGTTCCTTTGTGCCCGCTGTGTGGAACTGACAGCTCATGACTTCCCTAATGAGATTTCTCAATGTGGGGAATTTGTATTAATAGAGGTAATTCTCTTGGGAAAGGTTTCCACACAGCCCCCCTGTTGCTTAGAGTAATAACTAGAGTAATAACTAGCTTGTTGCATGTAACAGAGCTAATAGAACCCAGTTTTCCTTTATTTCTTCTCCCCTTGAGTCTCGAAGTGCGCACTCTTGGAATTAACCCTTTCACTGCTGAATAATTGATATTATTATTACCCAACTTAATGGTCCTCATTTATTGATCTCAGAAGATTTCATTTATCTTTTGAGTCATGGGTTATTTTTGTTGGTTACGGGGTTTTTTTTTTTTGGTCTATTTTTTTTTTTTAATTGCTCCAGCCTCCTCTCTTCCCTGGCATTTCGTGCACCATGTATGCGCAAGTGTTCCAAGCCGAGGAGGACTGTATATTTGTGCGTATGTGTGACGGTGACCCGCGCAGGGGGAGGAGCCCTGAGGGGATGGGTTTGGCACACTAGGAGACTGTATGTATTACATGGTGTGACATTTTGGCTGCGCAGTTTGCAGATGGCGATCGGGGTGGATGGATTGTACATTGCACGGAAAAACGGCATAGATAGCACACAGTGAGTCTTGAAAGAGAGTGACAGACGTATATGACCTTCTTCAGGAGTAGGTGGCTATACAGTTAGATAATTAAATATTCCGTATATACTCGAGTATAAGCCGAGTTTTTCAGCACATTTTTTGTGCCCCCCTCGGCTTATACTTGAGTCAGCGTCTGGGGGAAAAAAAAAAAAAATCTAAAACTTACCTCTTTGCTGCTCCGTCTCCCGGTGCTCTGAAGGTCCGTGGCTGTGAGGGAAGCGTTGTGAGCTCCCCTACAGCCGCGCGGTCAACAAAGTGTGTTTTTTTTTTTTTTTAAACAAACTTTATTGATCCGCGCGGCTGGAGGGGAGCTCACAACGCTTCCCTCACAGCCACGGACCTTCAGAGCACCGGGAGATGGAGCAGCAAAGAGGTAAGTACTGGGGTCTGGGGAAGGGGGGGGAGGTGGCATAACGAGCATACTAAGGGGCAATATCCTGGAATATTAAATGGCATATTGGGGGCAAAATCCTGCAATATTTAATGACATATTGGGGGCAATATCCTGGAATATTAAATGACATATTGGGGGCAATATCCTGGAATATTAAATGGCAGATTGGGGGCAATATTTACCAGTAGCTGCCTCATTTCCCACCTTAGGCTCGAGTCAATATTTTTTCCCAGTTCTTTGTGGTAAAATTAGGTGCCTCGGCTTATATTCGGGTCGGCTTATACTCGAGTATATACGGTACTTTATAATCTCCCCCTACAGCCCTGAATTTCACCCCAAACACTCCATATGTAATAATATATTAACACAATCAAGGAAAGTACAACAAGACTGATGTAAAATAGATATTTATTTTAAAGAGCAGAGATATATTTTGGTAATGTTGTTATGTTAGCCAACATCAGTCTGCGACATTACCCAACATCATCAACTGGATTGGATCGGCATATACGCCTAGCGATTGTCTCTTTGTTTTGCATGAGCTTAAATATGGTAGAAAACAAGAGTTTAATTAAGCATCAAATCACAGCAAGTACAAATTACATAGGTTGTAAAGACTAAAAGGTGAGGGAACAGCTTTTTACACCACTGATCACAAAATACTGTATTGATTGTAAAAGCCTCAGCCAATACTGGAAGAGGCGAAATCCCAGTACAGATGGAGGTCGGTCTTTCTGCCACCGGATGCTGGACAGATAAGTGGAATTACAGATTGTGAGAAAAGACCCCTTAAATTGAAACCTGTCCTTCCTGAGCCCTCTACTTACTGCCCCGGGGGGGGGGGGGGGGGGGGCAGACATGGTGTTTGGAATGTTGAGTCCGAGAATCAGACCTGTTGCAAGATGAAGGAAGAGGATCTGGTCCAAGATTCTAAACATGCCCGCCATCCGATGGAGCAATATACTTCTCAAACCCACAGGCAAAAAAAAAAATGAACTAAAATGAACTGTGAGTGAGTAGACCGTGCCCGTGAGAAATGGAGGGGCATGATGCTGATGAATGGAATATATGCAGAAGGGGCATAATGTTTAATTTAGTTGCTATAGAAAGTGCCTTACAAGGCCCCACCTTGTGGACCATATTGGAACTTTTAGGGATAGCCATCTATTCAGTTGCAATCACTGCAATATATGATAACTGTAAATGGTTTGCTCTTGGGCCATGCACAACATACACACTGCCATTGAAAAGTTTGGGGTCAATGGGGGGAAAATCTGCATCAAATGAGATGCTGTCTACACTGTATTTCTAATTCACTGGATGTAATTTTAATGAACAATATTAGATTTTTATTTCAAAAACCAAACTTTTCAATGGTGTATGTGTATCCATCTATTTCTATATCTATTTCTAATCCATTCGATGTCATTTTAAAGGCCCAAATTAGCTTTTCTTTAAAAACCAACCGTTTTAATGGTGTGTGTATCTATCTTTCTAAATAGATAGATATAATCCAGCTGAAAATGGTTTAGGCTGGTTAAAGAACCAATATAACTGTCCTTCGTTAGAATTAAAATTTATTATTTGTAACCTTGGCAATGTCTTGATTTTCGATCATGAAATAATTCTTTGATAGGAAACTTGAAAAATATTTTTTTTAGAAGCAAAACCACATAAGCACATAGGGAGATCTTTTGGGAAAGGGGTCACAGAAGCCTCAATGCGTAAAAAAATATTACTAAAGTTCAAAAGCAAGAACATGGCTCATAAGATATATATATAAAAAAAAATACAAAATAAAAAAAATTAAAATTCAGCAGTAAAATATCCCGGTTCATTTTTGTCATAAGTATAGCACACTCTACGACAATACCTGATTGACAAACAGATCTCTGGAAACTGAATTTTTTTTGCTCCAAAAATTAAAATACAAAAACGGCTATACTGTTGCTACAGCAAAGGTCAGACATGTTAAACGTTGCACGGACTGTCAGAGTCACAAATATTAATTCAGTGAATAGAAAGCAGGAAAGTTCTCTCTATCCTCTATATTTCCCCTGCAATAGCTGCTAACAGGGATACAAGCTCACATGGATAAACAAAACAGCACTTGCTCGTTTTAAAGGGGCAGTTTCAGCTGCGTTGTCTGAAAAACAAAATTTATTTAGCTTAATACTGCAACGTTTACAGAAAGAGAAAACAGACCAGGGATAATCCATGGGCCCTGTCTTGTTGACTTTCTCACTTTTTACATTTTCTTTCTATGTCGTATAGTTTAGAAGATATCGCTGATTTAGTGGGTTAGAAATCCAGCACTAGGACACTTACTTTTCTCCAATTTCTGCTTGTGGGAGTGGCCTGTCAGACTGACACTCTGCCAGTCCAATAGAGGCAATCGCGAAAGCTTATCTGTTAGATTGACAGTGCGACACACCAGTAAGGAGGCGTGTATGTTGGTGAAACATTGGCTTTCGAGGAATCCAGGAAGAAAATCTCCAACGGCAACGATTAGTTTGAGGGTAGAACCGCAGAGCGGAAGTAGCGCAGGGAAGCCAACAACGGTCCAAAATACGGGAGCAGAGTTTTTTCACCTGAAAGGATGCTGCCGCATGATTGAGCCTCCCAGGACCTAGCTACTCTGCCCGCTAACGCAGACATTGGAGAGGGAATCACAGCGCGCACACACACAGCAGGACGATGACAATCCAAATACAAGATGGATAGAATAAATATTGGGTGCGTCAAACCTAAATGGCTTGGCAGGGTAGGGTGAGACAGGCAAAAGGTCAGGGCTGAAAACAGGAATCGCTCAGAATCAATATACAACGCTAAGGAAGGCACAGAGGCACCATTACAGGCAAGAACCGAGGGTTTAAATAGTCCTCTAACAAGATCCTGCCCAATCAGCCACACAGGGGAAGAGAAACAAAGATTTATATGAATGACCTTTAAAGAAATACAAGGGCAAGATGCCAAAAAAGCTTACGCTTAGGGTTTTCCTTAAAAACATTACAGCCATCTTTTCATTATTTTTTTTTTTTTTTTTTTTTTTAGAATATTACTGTTTATTTGTTGGTTTGTTTGGTTTTTATTTATTTTTTTTAAGGGGAAAAAAAAAAAAAGCTTTATTGTCGCTCTAGTGGCTGAATCCAAAATGTATCATTTTTATGTAGCCGGCAGTGATTTGTAATGACCAGAAGAGGGCATTGTAGATACAGTCTACGATACATTTAACAATTTAGGAATAGCATATCATGACATTCCATCGAAATCAAGTGGCCCAATCATCGTTTCCACCCCTGGGGAGCCGTCTCCTTCAAGAACTTTGCAATACTTTCTTCTCAGGTAAATCTTTACACACATTGCTAAAAAAAAAAAAATAAAAATCCATATATCTGGACACTTCTAGCACCAGCAGGATTTCGAGGATCCCATGGCGTCTTGCTTGTTGCCGTCCTCTTCTAGTTCAGCTAGATTGAGTTCATCTCTGGATAAGACTCGCAAACCGTCTAACTCTTTCTTATGAGCCAAGAGGACCAGCTCTGTCAGCCGAGTGAATGACTGAAAAGGGAAAGAGAAGATACAGTCAGTCAATCTGAATTATAATAAAATACAGAGCCATAATCATTGGGCTTCTGGCTCTTTGATTTGTCAATTCAGTCCATCTAGTCTGCCCAAAAATCAGAAACCTTTCATTAGTCCCTGGCCTTATCTTATATCTAGGATAGCCTTATACCTATCCCATGCATGCTTAAACTCATTCACTGTATTAACCTCTACCACTTCTACTGGAAGACTATTCTATGAATCCACTACCCTCTCAGCAAAGTAATACTTTCATTAGTCCCTGGCCTTATCTTATATCTAGGATAGCCTTATACCAATCCCATGCATGCTTAAACTCCTTCACTGTATTAACCTCTACCACTTCTACTGGAAGGTCTATTCCATACATCCACTACCCTCTCAGTAAAGTAATACTTTCATTAGTCCCTGGCCTTATCTTATATCTAGGATAGCCTTATACCTATCCCATTCATGCTTAAACTCCTTCACTGTATTAACCTCTACCACTTCTACTGGAAGGCTATTCCATACATCCACTACCCTCTCAGTAATGTAATACTTTCATTAGTCCTTGGCCTTATCGTATATCTAGGATAGCCTTATACCTATCCCATGCATGCTTAAACTCCTTCACTGTATTAACCTCTACCACTTCTACTGGAAGGCTATTCCATACATCCACTACCCTCTCAGTAAAGTAATACTTTCATTAGTCCCTGGCCTTATCTTATATCTAGGATAGCCTTATACCTATCCCATGCATGCTTAAACTCCTTCACTGTATTAACCTCTACCACTTCTACTGGAAGGCTATTCCATACATCCACTACCCTCTCAGTAAAGTAATACTTTCATTAGTCCCTGGCCTTATCTTATATCTAGGATAGCCTTATACCTATCCCATGCATGCTTAAACTCCTTCACTGTATTAACCTCTACCACTTCTACTGGAAGACTATTCCATGCATCCACTACCCTCTCAGTAATGTAATACTTTCATTAGTCCCTGGCCTTATCTTATATCTAGGATAGCCTTATACCTATCCCACGCATGCTTAAACTCCTTCACTGTATTAACCTCTACCACTTCTACTGGAAGACTATTCCATACATCCACTACCCTCTCAGTAATGTAATACTTTCATTAGTCCCTGGCTTTATCTTATATTTAGGATGGCCTTATACCTATCCCATGCATGCTTAAACTCCTTCCAACCACTGTTTAAATCCACTTGTTTTATATACAAATTTAGCTCCGTTCGTGAGTTTCTGCATTGCTAATGGCCTGCTGGTTTTGAGATGGCTCCAGGGTGTCTCAGGATGTATTCCAGAGACAATAGGACAATGGGCTATAGCCTGAGACATCCTGGAAAGTTATGGATTAAAAGTAATTAGTTTAAGGGTTCAAGGGAGGGGATCTTAATTAGGGTCAGGAAGGTTATCAGTCAGGGCAATTTCAGCTGTAATTTGTGGAGTGAATAATTCTAATGTTTGTTTTCATTGGGAGCTTAATACTGTATGTGGTGTGCTGGGGGAAGCTGGGTTGGGATTATACTGTAATCCATTTATCTCCTTTAAAGTAAAAAAAAAAAAAAGGGGATTTCACATATATTAAAACCATGTAGAACATACAGAAAATAAACTGGGTGCATCTGTCACTTTAGGATAAAACATTTTAAATAATATAATGTTGGTACTTGAATTCTGCATGCAAAAATGTCATAATTCTATTTTTAAGATAATTTTAGCTGAAAATACGTGTTCCTCTCACCTCCTTTATGTTGAAATTAGTGCAGGCACTTGTCTCAAAAAAGTCCATACCATATTCTTCAGCAAGCTACAAAACAGCAAGACAACAAGAGAAAGCAATCAATATCTGTAGGATATAAATCTATATCGGTGTATGGCCCTTTAAATTATTAAAAAACTATTAAGTGTTCTTGCATAGCAAGACCACTTAATGTTATCTCACATATATATTATTATTATTATTATTATAGCAAAATTTGCCACCCTAACTCCTCCCACAGTTTTTACACTACATAGACAAAAATTTACCAAAACGTGCAGATTGTTCCCGATCGGATTGCTATTACTTTGTGGAACGTTTCGCCGAATGGTTCACGGAATATCGTCGTTTTTGTGGCGCAATTTGTCCCATAGGAATGAATGGCAAAGCTAGAGTGGGAGCTGCCAAAAGCTGAAAAATCAGGACATGATTTCTAAACTGCCACCACTCCCTCATTTTCAAGCCCACCTACACAAATCTTATATCAAAACGTTCAGCTATCCCTGGTGCCACTAAACATGTTAAACGGCTAAGCCGTAGTCCTGATAGTTTTTCACAATATGACCATTTGTTTGCAACCAACGCCGTCCATTGACATTCATTGAAACTTCACTCTGCAAAGCTCAAATTTGAAGTGAAATTTCTAAACTGCGGCTGTGCCTTCATTTTTAATACTTCAGAGACATACTATGCATCAAAATGTAGGTCTGGGTCTTGTGATTCTCACAATATAAAGCTCTTCGCTGTAGGATTGATAGTTTTTAAAATACGACCGTTTGAATATGGCAACCGCCAAAATACTCTGACCTGTGTCAAGCTGCAGCAGCAAGTGATGTCATAGACAGGGCCTTTTGAACACCTGCTAATGTTTTTATAAATGTATGGTTTAATGTAACTGTGCAACAACGTTGCAATTAAATGTGCTATGTAAATGATAACAGTTACTCCGCCCACTCCAGTTGTAGACTACAGGTGGAGGCAAGAACACTTCACACAATTTCCCCAGAAATTGTAACTTTTCTAGTTATTATTATTGTGTCCTTAGGTGTTAGCTTACATCTGAAATTTGGAGAGAGAAGAACCATTACATGTTACAAGAGGCATGTTACATTGTTAATGGTAAGATTATCTGTTGTAACACTCATAATTGTGACTCAATATGCAAATTAACCATCCGCCACCAGGTGATGTCATACACAGGCGACACTGCGGCCACATTACAAACACATTGTGTGCATCGCAATTGTGCTAACGCAATGTATAGATCAGTCTTTATTCTCTGCAGTCACAGTATAATCAATGTTTAGGTGACAGGGTCCCTTTAATATCTCACCACGAGCAGAAAGGTATAGGAGCCTGACTGATGGGTTTGGGATTTCTGCAGGGGTTAATTCTCCAGGTAACACAGCACCTATATCACCATATTGATCTCTATACCATTTTTATAGTTTAGCTAAATCATTTGCCCTCCATGAACATCAACCCTGCTGCAAATCTTTGTCTCATCAGCAAAAAGACATGCTTTGCCAACAAGACCTTCTGCAATATTTCTAATACAAATATTAAAGAGAATGGGTCCAAGTACAGACCCCTGAGGTACCCCACTCAGTGCTGTATTTACCGCGAGGCATCCTAGGCGGATGCCTATGGCGGCAAATTTTGGGGGGCAGCAGCGCCCCCCAGCACTGGAAAAAAAAAATGTAAAAAAAAAAAAATGTAAAAAAAATAAAAAAAACCCCACCGCGCTTGCAGGCAGAGACGGAGGTGAGAAGAGATCGGAAGATCCCCCCTCACCATCGCTCTGTCTGCCAGGCTGCACGGGGAGCCGAACAGGCAGCACAGAGAAACCTCTGTGCTGCCTGTTTGGCTCCCCGTGCAGTGTGCAGACACGGAAGTGCCGACAGGTCACGTGACGGGCGCGCTGACGTCATACGCGCGCCCGGTCACGTGACCTGTCGGCACAATCGCCGGGAAGCCGAACAGGCAGCATGGAGGGACCATGCTGCCTGCCACTAGCCACCAGGGAAAGGTACGTGCTGATGGGAGACTGTGTGTGTGTGTGTGTGTGTGTGTGTGACTGAGTGTGATGGGAGTCAGAGTGTGTGTGTGTGTGTGTGTGTGTGTGTTACTGAGTGTGATGGGAGTCAGAGTGTGTGTGATAGGAGACAGTGTGTGTGACTGGGTGTGATGGGAGTCAGAGTGTGTGTGATGGGAGACAGTGTGTGTGACTGAGTGTGATGGGAGTCAGAGTGTGTGTGATGGGAGACAGTGTGTGTGACTGAGTGTGATGGGAGTCAAGAGTGTGTGTGATAGGAGACAGTGTGTGTGTGACTGAGTGTGATGGGAGTCAGAGTGTGCGTGATGGGAGTAGGAGTGTGTGACTGAGTGTGATGGGAGTAGGAGTGTGTGACTGAGTGTGATGGGAGTGTGAGCTTGATGTGAGTCTGAATGATGGGGCATGTCTTAGGTGTGTAACGTGGGTGTGCAGCTTGGGTAGGGGGGTGCCCGGATTTTGTCTGCCTAGGGCAGCACAAAATCAAGATACACCACTGACCCCACTAGTAACAAGACCTTCTGCAATATCACTAATAAAAATATTGAAGAGAATGGGTCCAAGTACAGATCCCTGAGGTACCCCACTAGTAACAAGACCTTCTGCAATATCACTAATAACAATATTATATAGAATGGGTCCAAGTACAGATCCCTGAGGTACCCCACTAGTAACAAGACCTTCTGCAATATCACTAATAAAAATATTGAAGAGAATGGGTCCAAGTACAGATCCCTGAGGTACCCCACTAGTAACAAGACCTTCTGCAATATCACTAATAAAAATATTATAGAGAATGGGTCCAAGTACAGATCCCTGAGGTACCCCACTAGTAACAAGACCTTCTGCAATATTTCTAATAAAAATATTAAAGATAATGGGTCCAAGTACAAATCCCTGAGGTACCCCACTAGTAAGACCTTCTGCAATATTTCTAATAAAAATATTGAAGAGAATGGGTCCAAGTACAGATCCCTGAGGTACCCCACTAGTAACAAGACCTTCTGCAATATCACTAATAAAAATATTATAGAGAATGGGTCCAAGTACAGATCCCTGAGGTACCCCACTAGTAACAAGACCTTCTACAATATCATTAATATTAAAGAGAATGGGTCCACGTACAGATCCCTGAGGTACCCCACTAGTAACAAGACCTTCTACAATATCATTAATATTAAAGAGAATGGGTCCACGTACAGATCCCTGAGGTACCCCACTAGTAACAAGACCTTCTACAATATCATTAATATTAAAGAGAATGGGTCCACGTACAGATCCCTGAGGTACCCCACTAGTAACAAGACCTTCTACAATATCATTAATATTAAAGAGAATGGGTCCACGTACAGATCCCTGAGGTACCCCACTAGTAACAAGACATTCTGCAATATCCTTAATATTATAGAGAATGGGTCCAAGTACAGATCACGGACATTCTTAAAAAATGTACATCTAGTAGTGAGTACGTAGACCACCTATGGTCATTTATAAAGAATAACTATCATTCAATGCGATTCACTGATGAAAAATATGATTGCAGAGAACTGAGAAGGGAATTTCAAACGTCAGACCAAAATAGCAGAGTTTGATCTTGGTCACTTTGGCCTGCAGTCTGCAATTCCCTCTATCATTATTAAAGCCCTGAGTTCATGAGAATTGCCTTCACAGAGATCAGTCGCCAGTCATTCTCTGGGAATATTGTCGTTTTACACAGGGTCGATGACTCTATCTGATCCATTATCATTGGATTCTCTCACCATGATATAAACGGGTGAGGACACTAATCTAATCTGGGAGACGACTCCAAGCCGATCTCTCTCAAGGTGGCACTAATATTCTACAAGCGGTGGGCGAGTTCCACGGAAAAGGCAGGAACCGAGTCAATACAAGGTCACCAGTGTCCGCGGCAGTGAACAATCATTCAACTGTCCATCACAGACCTCAGTAAATGCCCACCGTGACCGGGACCCCTGGTTTTACACTACATTTGCATATTGTAAGACTATATATGGCGTTATGTGGTGCAATGTAACCAGCAGCAACTAAGTCATGGTTAAAATAAAGCTTTTTAACAATGTTTATTTTTCTTTCTTTTTATTCTCCAGGAGAATGTGCCACAAGTGCTGTGTGTATCATATGTGCCATAAGTCTATAAACAACTCCTTTCTTTACAGTAAGGACAAAAAAAAGGTATGGAATTCCCGGCCTGAAGAGGTTGTGCTATCAAATACATTGATCCAAGGAGAAATCACACTACCATTTGGAGTCAATAAGGATTCTCCCCCCCCCCCCCTAGGAAAAGGGTTGAACTTGAAGGGCGCAAGTCTTTTTTCAACCTAAACTACTAATATAACATGTGATAAAGTTGGCCCGAGATAAAAAAAAAATATATATATTTATGTGTAACAGTGACATAGGTGGCAGATATTAAATACCGTATTTGCTAGAATATAAGATGATCCTGATTATAAGACGACCCCCCAAAGTTTGGATATTAAGCATGAATATAAGACTACCCTATAGGAAAAAAATGTAACTTGTGTATATTCACATGTAAATAGTTTTTTCATATTTAATAAAAATGATATTAAGAAAATGCATTTCTTGTTTTTATTTGCTTTTATGTTCAAATGCTGCCTCTACCCCCCCAGATTTGCCCAATGCTCCCCCCCCCCTCAGACTTGCCCAATGCTGGTTCTCCCCCCTCCCTCCCCCAAACTTGCCCAATGATGGCAAGTGCACCTCTGGGCTTCTGTCATAGAAGCATCGGTGGAAGTGCTGGGCAGCAGCGGAGAATGTCTGCACATATGTCCCAATCTGGGGGCAGCCATCTGACATCCTCCGCTGCTGCCCAGCACTTCCGCTGGGACTTCTATGACGGAAGGTCACATTACCTCCTGGCTTCCTCCATAGAAGACCCGACAGACGTGCCGGGCAGCAGCGGAGGATGTCTACGCGCACTGCCCAGACATCCACTAGCTGCTTGTGAAGGGGGATCCAGGTCCCCTGCAGCTCTGCGGGGGACCTGGATCCCAGTCTGATAGTCAGACCTCGATTTGAGGTGTGATTGTAAGACAAACTTCGAATATAATTTGAGAATTTGCTCTGAAAAAAAACTCTTCTTATATTCAAGCAAATATGGTAGTATCTACTTAGTGCAAAATGGTTTGGTTTTAAAGGGACCCCCTCATCTAAATATTATCTATAATGTGAATATAAAGAATACCATAAAGTTGGATACATTATGTTTGCAGAATTGCAAGATAATGCCTAAATTCAGGGGAACATGTGTCTGTGGCGCCTCCTGCTTAGGACATCACCTTGTAGCTCCATATGCACCATGGAAGTAGCTCATTTGCCTGTCAAGCAGCTGGTGATGTCATGAAGAGGACCACATGCATACAAAAAAAAAAAAACACTTTTTATTCTAATAATTTATGCCTTTACATGCAATTCCTGTAACACAATGTATAGATCATTTTTTAATCTCTACATTCACAGTATACATTTTAAAAACCCAGTCCATCTTTACGAGAGCCATGTGCCATGTCAAAAGCAGAGAGCAGAGGTTTTGATCTAGTTGGAGAGAAAATGTCTTTCTTCTGCCATAGTTAATATAAAATGAATTATGACTAAATCCCTGAGCAAAAAAAAAAATAAAAAAAGCCATGAATCGCTAAGCAAGATTAAAAAAATACTTATCTGGTTGTACATACATTTTCTCCTTAGTTCATGGTCCACTCAATATGCTGTTCAAAGTTTGAACATTGCCTGTAAAATAAAATAAAGGGTTAATATATATATCTACGTGTGCCAAAGGGTTTTCTAAGTGTTCAAAATTCTCACTTCTCTATATTGTATGAGATGATGGATTTTTTTAATTTTTTTTTTTAAATGGAAAAATCAAGGCACCGTAGAGAAGACATAGACCGTAGCTTTGTCTCCAAATCTAGGAATTTAACAAACGGATTTGCACTGAAGTTAAGGTCGGCGCTGGCGTTTTTGAATTTAAAAAGGGGCGCGATGAATTTAACAAGATCAAAACCTCCATCCTCCGCTTTAGCTTGACACGTTAAAAAAAAAAAATCACATTGGTCAGACCGTGAAGACCAGGAGTGTCTCCAATGAGTTCCTAATTATTTTAAAAATATATATTTTACATTTTTTTTACAAGACCTGTACAATAAAAACCAGAGTTCACCGAGAAAGCAACACTGTCCTTGGACGGTATTTCTCCACACCGCTCAGCTGTCAAATATGTTCCTCGCTAGGGTTTCAAAAATCTTTTAAGAAGAGTTTAATAGAAATCTTAATGGATAGAAAGAAAAGTCATTTCGGAAATCTACTGCCTGGATTCTCGGTGGGCCTGGAATGGAAATGGGACCCTCATTGGCACATATTCCCTGATGTAAATCTTCCGTGTAGTTCACAGGTGTATGAACAAAAATACTTCTTTAAAAAGGTGCAGTTCCACATAGCTTATGTCTAAGGTTTCTAATCATTTTAAAACAATTTCCAGTTAGTTTTACATTGAAAATAATTTCAGGGGGGCTTTTAAATTCAGTTGCATTCTATAAGGAGGGGCTTGGAGAGAGGCAGGACTGTTGCTGTAGCAACAGAAATCAGTTACACTATCTATGTAGTTTTAGCTCCTATAAATAGAATCCGTGATTCAGAAAGTTGCAAATGAAGGACAATTCTCATTCTGACGTACATACTGCTCAAGGCTAGAGCTAGGTATTGACAGTAGCACTGGTTCAGCATCCCTGACATTATCCAAGAAAGATGAAGAAAATGTCCTAGTCTGTTATATTCACAACAGAATATAGAAAGGTCTTGATCTCCGAGGTCCTTACTTAACTATACTAAACCTGCGAGAAGAGCTCAGCTGGCCATGGATAATGCAGTGTTACATCTTTACACACTGTCACTTTATAACAATGCATTATACAGGACCAACTCTGTTCTTCTAGCAGGAGAAACTCACCAGACCCTGCACAATGTATAGAAGAATATATAGAAGAGCTCAGCTGGCCATGGATAATGCAGTTACATCTTTACACACTGTCACTTTATAACAATGCATTATACAGGGCCAACTCTGTTCTTCTAGCAGGAGAAACTCACCAGACCCTGCACAATGTATAGAAGAATATATAGAAGAGCTCAGCTGGCCATGGATAATTCAGAGTTACATCTTTACACACTGTCACTTTATAACAATGCATTATACAGGGCCAACTCTGTTCTTCTAGCAGGAGAAACTCACCAGACCCTGCACAATCTATAGAAGAATATATAGAAGAGCTCAGCTGGCCATGGATAATGCAGTTACATCTTTACACACTGTCACTTTATAACAATGCATTAAACAGGGCCAACTCTGTTCTAGAAGGAGAAACTCACCAGACCCTGCACAATGTATAGAAGAATATATAGAAGAGCTCCGCTGGCCATGGATAATGCAGAGTTACATCTTTATACACTGTCACTTTATAACAATGCATTATACAGGACCAACTCTGTTCTACTATC
This sequence comes from Pelodytes ibericus, assembly GCA_036172795.1. Classification (NCBI taxonomy): domain Eukaryota; kingdom Metazoa; phylum Chordata; class Amphibia; order Anura; family Pelodytidae; genus Pelodytes; species Pelodytes ibericus. The sequence continues at coordinate 8,785,853 of CM069868.1, read as the reverse complement.
AGGAGAAACTCACCAGACCCTGCACAATGTATAGAAGAATATATAGAAGAGCTCCGCTGGCCATGGATAATGCAGAGTTACATCTTTACACATTGTCACTTTATAACAATGCATTATACAGGGCCAACTCTGTTCTTCTAGCAGGAGAAACTCACCAGATCCTGCACAATGTATAGAAGAATATATAGAAGAGCTCAGCTGGCCATGGATAATGCAGTTACATCTTTACACACTGTCACTTTATAACAATGCATTATACAGGACCAACTCTGTTCTTCTAGCAGGAGAAACTCACCAGACCCTGCACAATGTATAGAAGAATATATAGAAGAGCTCAGCTGGCCATGGATAATGCAGTTACATCTTTACACACTGTCACTTTATAACAATGCATTAAACAGGGCCAACTCTGTTCTAGAAGGAGAAACTCACCAGACCCTGCACAATGTATAGAAGAATATATAGAAGAGCTCCGCTGGCCATGGATAATGCAGAGTTACATCTTTACACATTGTCACTTTATAACAATGCATTATACAGGGCCAACTCTGTTCTTCTAGCAGGAGAAACTCACCAGATCCTGCACAATGTATAGAAGAATATATAGAAGAGCTCAGCTGGCCATGGATAATGCAGAGTTACATCTTTACACACTGTCACTTTATAACAATACATTATACAGGGCCAACTCTGTTCTTCTAGCAGGAGAAACTCACCAGATCCTGCACAATGTATAGAAGAATATATAGAAGAGCTCAGCTGGCCATGGATAATGCAGAGTTACATCTTTACACACTGTCACTTTATAACAATGCATTATACAGGGCCAACTCTGTTCTTCTAGCAGGAGAAACTCACCAGATCCTGCACAATGTATAGAAGAATATATAGAAGAGCTCAGCTGGCCATGGATAATGCAGTTACATCTTTACACACTGTCACTTTATAACAATACATTATACAGGGCCAACTCTGTTCTTCTAGCAGGAGAAACTCACCAGATCCTGCACAATGTATAAAAGAATATATAGAAGAGCTCAGCTGGCCATGGATAATGCAGAGTTACATCTTTACACACTGTCACTTTATAACAATGCATTATACAGGGCCAACTCTGTTCTTCTAGCAGGAGAAACTCACCAGATCCTGCACAATGTATAGAAGAATATATAGAAGAGCTCAGCTGGCCATGGATAATGCAGAGTTACATCTTTACACACTGTCACTTTATAACAATGCATTATACAGGAGAAACTCACCAGATCCTGCACAATGTATAGAAGAATATATAGAAGAGCTCAGCTGGCCATGGATAATGCAGAGTTACATCTTTACACACTGTCACTTTATAACAATGCATTATACAGGGCCAACTCTGTTCTTCTAGCAGGAGAAACTCACCAGATCCTGCACAATGTATAGAAGAATATATAGAAGATCTCAGCTGGCCATGGATAATGCAGAGTTACATCTTTACACACTGTCACTTTATAACAATGCATTATACAGGGCCAACTCTGTTCTTCTAGCAGGAGAAACTCACCAGATCCTGCACAATGTATAGAAGAATATATAGAAGATCTCAGCTGGCCATGGATAATGCAGAGTTACATCTTTACACACTGTCACTTTATAACAATGCATTATACAGGGCCAACTGTTCTTCTAGCAGGAGAAACTCACCAGATCCTGCACAATGTATAGAAGAATATATAGAAGATCTCAGCTGGCCATGGATAATGCAGAGTTACATCTTTACACACTGTCACTTTATAACAATGCATTATACAGGAGAAACTCACCAGATCCTGCACAATGTATAGAAGAATATATAGAAGAGCTCAGCTGACCATGGATAATGCAGAGTTACATAGTTATAAGTCTTTGTCACATTACAAACATTCAGACACTGTCATAAAACCTTCCTAATTTGGGAGATAACCTCTGACACGTGGCCAAGTTATGAGAGGGGCTGTACGGAGAATTGAGATCCTCAAAAACAGCTCTGAAACTGAAAGCTTTGGGAAGATAATGGCAGAAGGAATCCAAAATTAGGGAGAACAAAAGCTATAGGTTCGAAGAGCTACAACTGTGCGCATAGTGGGCAGGATAATTACACAGGGCGTAGACACCGATATGTGCAGTGAACTGGGATGTGGGATCTAGACACAAAAAGGAATGTTTTAAGAATAACTTTAGTACATGGATTAGTATGGGATAAAAATATGGGGACATATAATGACCTGTATGATTAACCCCTTCCCACTTGTAGGACGTCCTATACTGTGCTACTATTTAGTGCCTCAAGGCTCGTAGGAGGGCATGGAACATCCTGTATTTAAACAGCTTGTGTTCCCTGTCAGACTGAGACCACTCAAAGTGGCCTCACCTGACAGTGGTGACCCCAATGTAAGTCCCTGCAGTAGGATCCGCACACAGCTCATCTCTGGGGGGCAAGATGAGCTATTTAATCCAGGGACTTGGCAGCGGGACCCCCAGTGTCAGATGAGGCCGCTTTGAGTGGCCTCAGTCTGACATAGGAAATGTAGCAAACGATCAAATGTCCGCTACATCTCCGGCATCCCTGACGTCACAAAGTATCGCAGGGTCTATAGAGACCCTGATGGGGTCCCTGCTTGGATGTTCCTGGCTGCCGATCACGAAGCGATTGATTTGTCCCATTTAAAGCGATACAGTCGATGGGCATGAGAAAGCTATCTGTACACAGTCACATTGGGGTGATAAGTAATTATATGGAAAACATAAGACAGACATAAGTACAGATATTGGGATATAAATACTGACTATACAGAAGGATGGGATGAGAACATGAATCCTGAGACACACCTCTCACACAGGTTAAAGATACAGAACGCAAATAGATATCCATTGGTGCAAATCAGTTATTTATGGGGGCCGTGTCTGCAATGGAAGGTGGAGACCATATCTATTTTACTAAACCTTAAATTCAGCATGGAAAAAAAAAAAATAGAGAATAATCGCTTTGCACACCAAGATACATCTTTACATGTATGTGTAGATATATATTGAACCCTTTATCTTTCATTAAAGATCATTCTAATAACATTAGCATCCAATGAACGGACTGTAAGCAAGGGAGAAGATATACAATCACAACACTTAAAAAAGTTACCATTAACATGGTCTATACTGTGAACGAACGTATAAAAGCAAATCAAACTGTTAACAGAATGGCAAGTAAATACATAAAGGTCTAAAAACAGGTCTTAAATATGGATTTGGCGTCTCATGTGTATGACATCACCTTGTGGCTTGATATGCAAATTACAGAGACAATGATATCACTTCTCTCTACCCTGCAATTCTCGCTTTCAGAAATAAACCCCACAGTCATTAGGAGAGAATATAAATATTGTAAATAAACGGAAAAAAAATAGACTCGTGACATCTTTGGTAGAAAGAAATCTTTAAAAAATCCCCCCCCCCCCCCCCCCCCCCAAAAAGAACGAAATCTTTGATACAGGGGAGGGAATACTGTCGTACATTTCAATGCATTATCATATGTGATTAAAGAAACTTTATTACATTTTCTTTTCTTTTTTTTTTTTTTCAAAATATGACCAAACGCGCTGTGACTTTGACCTGTAGAGTTAGTGTTACAACAAGGCACACGTTTGGACCTGGCAGCCCCCTTGAAAATAAAAACAGCTTCTAGCTGGCATAGTATAGGTAATTTAGAATGGTTACTTCACGGGCAAAAAAAAAAAAAAAAAAAAAAAAAAAAGGAGGTGATGAACTATGACTAAGGTTAATATTTTAATTAGGGCATGTATTTATCATGGGTGTGTAAAAAAATCCATTATTATTTTATATATATATTATATATCCATTATATAAAATAAATGTATTTTAGAACAAAACTCAATGCTTAGTGTCACCTGGGAGAATTTAGATTTCTCTACTGCTATCAGCGTGGAAAGAGCTGGTCCCTGTACCAGCTACGTTACCATAGCAACCGCATCAAACCCTGCTCAACATTCAAGGATGCTGATGGAGCCAGTCGGCAAGACAGGTTAACTCTTTATCTACCTTACTGGTGAAGAGGACTTTTTTTTTTTTGGAACTAAAATTTGGTTCAAATACATGTACTCCCGTGCAGCCCATTTAAAAAAAAAACCTTCATTACAAGGTGGAAAGTATACGGATGATTGATTGTTTTAGCAAAAATGTTTAGATCAAGCGGGGGGGGGGGGGGGTTGGGGGGGGGATTTGGTAAGTGTTTTACACCATCCCCCTGCATCTTAAAAAAGAACTATAAAAAGGATAATAATCAATAATTCTAAGAAGACTGAGCACTAATATGAACCCCTTTTTTCTGAACCTACAGATGTAAATTTTCACTGTAGTTTGTATGCAAAGAGATATTATAATATATATTAACGACAGCTTTTTATTCTTTAGACCCTCTGGCGAGCATCTGCGTTTAACATGCATTGGTCAGTAAACGTATCAATAAAACAAGACACCAAGAGTCGTATATTAAATAATCCCGGGAGGAATATTATGGTACATAATTTGCAATTGTACGTCTCACTGCTTGCTGAAAATTTTAATTCTACTACACTTATCCTGAGAAGTGTAAATATGGTGGAGGGTTAGCTTGTAGCTGCTGTCCCTTTGAGACATATAGTCCTTTAAAAATGAATTTAAAATGTGTTTAAATTGTCTGTACTAAAATTAGTATATATACAAATTCTGTAGGGGAATGGGGGGGGGGGGGGGGGGGCATTGCCTCATTTCCTATTATTTTACCTGCACAGTGGTCTTAATATTATGTTTATTTTATTTATTGGGAGTTAGAATGATACAGATTTATGTTATATAACTTTGAATGGAATCATTCTTTTACCATGCAAAGCACCTTTGCTAATGAAAGTTGTAATGTCTTGTGCATTTTTTAGATTGATTATAATAGGGGGCTGGAGGTCTGATAATGAGTGGGCAAATGAATAGGCCACACAAAAAAATTGAACTAAGAAGGGAGTCGTGACCATAGCTGAAATTCAGGTCACTGGGGCCTTCCAGATATTTTGGAAAATCTAGCGCATGTACGGGTCAGTGTAAATAGACGGGGAGATTTCTGCGTCTGTCCCCAAGCTTAATTTACTATCGTCGCAGAAAAATTAACGGAGTTTCTTTAGCAACACCAAAAGATAAACAAATTATTCAACATTCCCGTCCGCAGTAAATTCGGACGTGCACCAATCCCCCTGATCAAGACCAGAATTTATTAGCATTAGTCGATTTAAATAAATAGTAACCCCTTCTGGAACGATGATTCGCTATGCTGTTATTACAGTCTGGTTCTTGAAGGCAGTGGACACTTCTTCCTTTAGCATCTACAAGGGTCCCCATAGCTACTCATGGCAAAATCTAGAGCATGTTCTATGTTGGCACGGTGTATTTAAAGACCAGTTATTGTGCATTTATGCTGAATATTGAAAAAAGTTGCCCTAATTTAACATTTTTTTGTATATACATAAACATGCATAGTATTTTCGTATTTGAGCACACAGAAATATAGGCATGCTCCACCACTGCCTGTATTTAAAAAGTTATTGTGTGTACAGCTGTACAAGCAGGAATGCACACGCCCAGTGTACGTCTAGGACCGCCTACCAATCCCAGACTGAGCTTTTAAATTGTACTCTAGCTGTTCCAGAGGCATTTCTTTCTCATTAAAAGTTAAATTTGGACTTCTTGGGGAGATGGACTTGCCGCCCCGTATTGGTGGTCTTTAATATACCATCAGTTGTATATTCTCGATAACATTGGAGGCCATGAATATATTATTAGTCTGTAAGGTTCCCCTTAGTTCAAATGACAAATTTATTTTACATGTCATTTAGTGTCTGACACAAGTTTTACCACTTTCTTATTTTTTGTTGCAACCTCCGCCCTCTTTTTTTCTGTTCCCTGCGTCCTCCCCCCTTTCTCTCGTTTGACTACCTGTAAGCATACAATACTATTATAGATTGAAAAGGAAGTTCCCATGTGACAGTTAGTTGAGATATACGCAGTTCTGTATTTTAAGGTCTTTAAAAAAATAAAAAGATTGAATGTGGGGTGCCACTCCTCTAAGAACCAGATTGCTATGACGGCATAGCTCATAAGCTTTTATTTGAGCTATAGAGCAGTCCCACTGCCATTGTGTACTATTAAAGTATAACCAAAAACTCAACGCACCTTCATCCCCTGATTCCTTCCAACTTGTCTTTTCTGTTCTTCGTCGGCTTTATTTCCAATCAAAATCTTTTGAACGCCGTCGGGTGCATACTGAGGGGTGGGGGGTGGGGGGGGGGGAAATAAACGGTTTTTAGAGTAGCAGGAGCAGCGACATTGCTTATTCTGTCAATGTGGAGTATAGAAAATTTAAAATAAAAAAAATTCAAATCAATATAACAGAATTGCAAACAAATTAAGAGCAGAGTTTTATTTTAATGCGTCTGTCGTTACTCCCACTTATGAACGCACCCGTGGTTTGATATGCAAATGAGCTACTTTCCATGTTTAGACATGTGATGTCATAATAAGGAGAACACTTCACAACCACTCGAGAGAGTGAGTGTGTATGATAGCCGAGGATCTTGGTGTCTTGTCTATACTAATGTACATTTTTGACATCCCATGTAGCCAGGTATTTTTCACCAACTTGACTACACCTTCAAAAGATGGCTCGAGGGGCGGTGTTATAAGTAAACCATTAGAGTGGATTTAATGATGATAAAACCGTCGTGGGAGAGGCAAAGTGTCCGTACATGTCCCTTAAGGTCTGTGGAAGCTCATTGAAAATCTTTGCGTTGCCCATCACAAAGTTCAGTCAACGGTCTACCGTGTCCGCCATGTTTGGTGCCGACCATTGAATATGACATCATTGGACTCTACCATCCCCCCACAGTGAGGGTTAGGATGATCTGCGGTGTTATAGAGGCTCCAATAATGAGTCTCTGATTTATAACGCGTCATATCAGTGGCCGGCAGCGGTTAGATAGTGGAGTAGCTGATGGCAGGAGATGACAGTATCTTAAAAAAAAACACACAAATTAAACACTGAAATGCTCCTACCTCATCTACATCACTGGCCCATTTCATTATATGCTGATAGGATCGTTCACTTGTTATATCGTAAACTAGAAATATTCCCTGAAAAACAGAATGAGAAGAGAGAGTTAAAGGAGAGAGCTGGTCAGACATGTTAAAAAAAAAAAGAATCTATATATTATTGTATATTTTTTACACGATTGTAAATAGACAGACGGACACACCGAGGGACAGTAGAAGTACAAAAAGAATGGGGGAAAAAAATGCAAGGCCAAATTATCCGAGCTGGTAAAATTCTCCGGTTCTGCTGAATGGGAGAACTTTTCCAGCTCGGCTACTTTGGCCTTAAGTTTGGAAATCCACTTTTCAATTCCCTGGAAGGTTCCTCTTCATGAATCAAGCCCTCAGCATTTGTCTGTGTAAACAAGTGAAGGATATATAACTGTACATTGAGCCCGGCCAGAACCGGCGAGTATTTCCTGCTAGACGCCGGCTGTGGATAATGCTGTCAGAGCACCTCTCTCCATCATGTCCAATCTTTTCCATGCACGACACTGAATGGGCACAGACTTCACACCCCGCCTCCTCGCGCTATGCGCCTTCATTAAAGAAGGCGTTGCCAAAACAAGGGATGTTATAATGTTATATTTTACAAACAGCGGCATCATCATCGTGCATACGAGGCCCATTCAGAAAGTAAGAGAATTATATAGAATACATCACAGAGCTTGTACCATTACGGACTAACTCTTCTAAATATAAAAGCAATCCATTCCTTCTATGTGGATTTATTAAAGCGATCCAGGCAGCGCACGCACACACACACACACGCCATACACACGCACACACACACACACACCATACACACCATACACACACACACACACACACACACACACACACACACCATACACACACACACCATACACACACACACACACACACCATACACAGAAGATGCTAGGGCTCGATTGTCACTGGGAAGAGGCAGTTTCCCTTGTCATGCACTGCGAGTCCTGTTTCCTCCTGGGAGAATGATCTCACTGCTAGCTATCAGCCACTGCAGCCAGAGAGATCTCATAGGGGGCCACTAAGCACAGACAGAGCAGGCTGAATCCCATTGGTGGCAAACATTTACATTCCGGCAAGTTGCATGTTTAATGTGACACTGTACCATTCAACAGTTTTGTATTCTTGGCTTCAAGCAGTGTCCGTGACACTTTTACAGTCACTAAAATAGTTTTCATTTATAAAAAAAAGTGAGAAGAAAAACCACAAACAGTGCGGAATGCACACATAACAAACACAAACCCTCATACCTGTGCTCTCCTGTAGTATTGTTTCGTTATAGTCTGGTACCTTTCTTGACCAGCAGTATCCCTGAAACAGCAAACATGAAAGACACAAGTATGAAATCTCATATGCTGGAGCATACCTGCTGGGTACCGACTGCTAATTCAGCAGAGAGGCAGGGAGGTGCATTAAATCACATGGTGCCTACATCTTAGATCAGATGATTATATACATGACTGAATATTCTAAGGGTGCTGCACACTCAAAACTCATACATTAAAAAAAAAAAAAAAAAGGAGAATGATGCCTAAATTAGGAGCAAAAAAAAAAAAAAAGGTGTCTGTGGAGTCGCCTGCTTGTGACATCACCTGTGGCCTGATATGCAAAGTACACATTTCCACCTGAAAAGCAGTTAATTTGCATATCAGGCCACAGGTGATGTCATAAGCAGGCGACTCCAGACACATTTAAAGCATATTTTTCTCCTAATTTAAGGATTTGCTTGCAGTTTTGCAGATCATTCTCAATCATTTTTTAGTCTCCACATTCACAGTGAAAATAAATGTTTAGGTGATACAGTGCTTTTTTTTTTATTTCATGCAACTTAAATAATTATAAAAATGTATGCATGTATTAAAATATTAATACCTGTATTCTTAAAGGGACATTTTCCCTTCAAGGAAGCAAAAGGTAAACAATATATGTCTAATAGACACACGCGGGTTTACTATCTGCTGTGTCTCACATGCGAGACACAGCAGTTCCCGGTTGTCGCGTGCTGACGTGTTTGTCAGCAAGTGCACAGCCAATCAGAGCAAGGGCTCGCCCCCCCCCCCTCTGACAGCTGAATGCGAGGGTCTCTTGCTGCTAGCACAGAGCGAGACCCTCATTTTTGCATGGGACCTAGTTAAGGTCCTCCCTGCTGATCTTATGCAAAAACGAGGGTGTCTCTCTCTGCGCTAGCAGAGAAAGCCGGTCCCCGACCAGATAGCTGCCTGCTTCCTATGGCAGCTGTCAAAGGATAAACTGGCGTGTACTATCAAAAGTACTATCAAAAGTACACGCCAGTTCATCCTCATACTAGGGACAACTGACTTTTCACAAGTGAAAAAAAAATGTTTAGTGTTCCTTTAAAATGTCTAATTTACTCAAATATAAGGTTTGTAGCGTATAAGGAGACTCCCACTCAGCTCTCAGCGTTTGGTTGGAGTCTGGGAGGAAAATAAGTAACATTTTAAAGTGTTTATAAACTTGCAAAAAAACTAAAAGTTCTCACAAACGATAACTATGTGTGCATACATGTATTGCACAGGAGCCTGCACAGAGCACACATCTTCAGGCTTCTTTTTTTTTTTCTGGACACATACATTTTCCAGGGGGAACCAGTTAATTGATCAAGGAGAGGATCCTGTAGGAACTACTGTGATTAATTAACCGATTTCCCATTACACATGTAAGAATTATAAATTCTGCAGGGCAGCATGCAAAAGTTATACATCTCCCTCAAACAAAATGGCCGACCATACAGCTGTACGCACAAATTGAAAGTAGGAGGAGCTAATGTAAGATCTGTTCAGGTTGATAGCAAGGGAACAGTAGCGATTTAGAAAGTGTGTTTGAGAAGGATGGTTGCTCATGTATCAGAACAGTAAACAATATTATTACTAATGCTTTTTTCAGAATACATTTCTCCCCACTGGCTCCATTACATCACTCACCAGATCTGTATTCGAACTTTGATGCCATCGACATCAATTGTCTTCATTTTAAAATCAACTCCTGAAACACAAGACATGAGTGGCTTTAATAATAATAATAATAATAATAAATAATGTATTAAAATGTGGAACACGAACCCTTTTAAATCACATGTGCTTCTAATATAAATTATTTTGGTTGTAAGTTTGCATTTCCCTTCTCAATTCCCTGCATTTTTGGCTTTCGTGAATAAGGCCCTTAGTGAGCAGCTACGCCTATATTTATTAGTCCTGGCCTGTCCTAGAAAATAGGAGGAATCTTTCAGCTAGGTAAATTCATTTTAAACATTAGTTGGAAATCTTGTCAGTAAAGTGACATTTAATTAAATCGATTCTGACAGTGGAGCATCCATTGTGTAAGGACACTCCAGGCACTCTCGCAGGGGGTTGTAACAAAGATAATCAAAACGTGGCTTTCTTTCTCCGAGTGACGTACAGGTCCGAGGGATGGGGGAAGGTTATTTGCCAGTCCACAATCGTAAAATAAAGGCTATTCTGAAACAATGCCAAAGATAAGCTCTGTACAACTCGCATCACATTTAAAAAGATGGCAGAGAGAGGAATAAACATGGAGGTGTACAGTTGGCTGGACCATCCCGTATATTAAAGGGCCAGCGCCCCCTACAGGGTCTTGAAAAAGGTTTTAAAATAAATTGAGCATCATTTAAAATAAAGGGGGGAAAAAAAAAAAAACATCCTCATCTCTTCCTATCTCCTAAACAAAAACTGCACAAAAAGTGTAATCATGTTATTGCTGCTGCTAGTGTCAGCCCCGCCCATCGCTCCAAGCCCCTCCCTATCGGAATGCCACTGAATTTAGAAGCCCCGCCCATCCCTCCAAGCCCCTCCCTATCGGAATGCCACTGAATTTAGAAGCCCCGCCCATCCCTCCAAGCCCCTCCCTATCGGAATGCCACTGAATTTAGAAGCCCCGCCCATCCCTCCAAGCCCCTCCCTATCGGAATGCCACTGAATTTAGAAGCCCCGCCCATCTCCCCAAGCCCCTCCCTATCGGAATGCCACTGAATTTAGAAGCCCCGGGGAAATTATTTTCAATGTTAAACTACAGGAACATTTTAAAAAAAGGTAAAATAAGGGCATTTCATATATCAAACACATGTACAATATACATATCCAGCTTTTTTTAATTTTATTTTTACAGACACAATAATGCAAAGTTTAAAATTTGTATATTAAAGCAACCTGCATCCAGCTTATATCCTTCATTTAATTCCCTGACATTAACAAAGATGTCCGCACTACAAATGGAAATGGCTCGTGACAAAGAGGTACTTCCTCTTTTTCTGAAAAGGTAATTATGTTTAACCTTTGGTTATAATTCCCCTTTTATTAGTTTCATACAGAGTACGGCTTAACTGATATATTTTTTTTCTCTCCCGTGTATAAAATCACTAGATTGCTTTACAAGTTATAAATCACGACAAATGAAAATTGGACAGAAAAGAGGTTGGTTTCCCATTTATCTACCGTTAACCAGACCACCGGCTTTTAACGGAGGTCGATAAACCACAGAGTGCTGGTAAGCAGTGGGGGCATTACCTTTATAAGCAAATTAAACTGTGGTTTAGGGGCTTCACAGTTATAGAGAAGGGGGCTATTAGCTGACATTGAGACCCTTGTTGTTTTTTTTTTTTTTGCTTAAGGCCCCCCCAAAAAACAAGACCTTGCGCTTGTACACAGTAGGATCTCTTAACAGTGCAACACATTGTCTGATGACATAACTAGAGAGACAGGATATCCCATTCATTTGAATGGAATTATACTCATTGGTTCCTGCAGCAAAAAAAAAAAAAAAATGACTTTTACACGGCTAGTGTGGGCAGTCCTTGTTTCTTGCAAACTGCTGTAATTTCACAATTTCATCTAGCTGTAAGTATTTTTTACAGTAAGGGGGGGGGGGGGGGGGTTACGTATAAAAGACAATTCTAAGACAACATTCTTGAAGTGCTGCAGTCACCATGGAAACCAATGGAATGTTCCTGCTGATGACATCACTTTTAGAACTTTGCCCCAGGATCACCATGGAAACCAATGGAATGTTCCTGCTGATGACATCCCTTTTAGAACTTTGCCCCAGGATCACCATGGAAACCAATGGAATGTTCCTGCTGATGACATCACTTTTAGAACTTTGCCCCAGGAAACCCATATTGAGATTTCTCTTGTTTCCAAGGAAGTCTTGCAATCATACAGACTGAAGGTTTGGTACCAGGGTATTTGACTCCACCAGACAACGAAAATAAAGCAACGAAACATGCGCAGAATTCATTATAAAAAATATTGCAGATTCTTACAGGTGACCAGGAGGTTTGGAGCATGAGGTGATAGTTCCACCATGGTATGTAATGCATAGCATCTCTCTTTTACTGCAAGGCACTAAATGCTATAAATATATAGCTTAACAAATATAGAATATGTATAGCTATTCACTAAACAGTGAACAGACAAGTGAGCCGAGCTGGGAATATTCTCACCTCTCATCAGCCTGGTTATTAATCGTCCAAGATTTGCTATTTCCTTGTCAGTTCACAACTGTTTAGTTAATAGATTGCCGTAAGCGTCTGTTCAGGTATCCTGACTGAATGGGGTCTATTCAATGAGTTTATTTATATATATATCATTGAATCTCACAGTGGTATTTTGTTTTATTGAAATAAGGTTCAGTGTCTGATAACAGGGGTGAGTCTTGGCCCTTTTTCTAAACTTAAATGGACTGTATCACCTAAACATTGGTTTTAGTGTGCATGTAGAGAATAGAAAAAGATTGAACATTGTGTTAGCAAAACTGCAAGCAAATGCGTAAATTAGGAGAAAAATGTGTTATAAAATGTGTCACTGGGGTCAACTGTGTATGACCTCATGTGTGGCCCGATATGCAAATGACCTAGTTGTCAATGGGAAATGTGTCATTTGCATGTCAAGCCACGAGTGATGTCATAAACAGGAGACTCCACAGACACATACATTTAGCACAATTCGCTAACACAATGTATAGATCATTTTCAATCTTTTTTTATTCTCTACACTGACAGTTTATTTAGCGGACACAGTCCCTTTAATAAGAGAGAAGACTCCTTCTTACTAGGTTTCAGCAGTTTTCCTCTTGCAGCAGAGAGTTTTTTTTTTTTTTTTTTCTCTACTGAGGTTTATTACCTGCTTTATATTGTGTCACTTGTTTGACCAAGTTTAATAGACAAATGAGTGATCAAATAATCAGGTGTGGCTGCCTTTAATCCCGTGGGAAGTTTATTAACAGATTGTACTGCTCTACCACCCAAAACGTTTAATGTATAATGACGTTATAAGTAACTATAGGGTTATTAAAAAAAAAAAAAAAATATGTATACCATTTGATTCAGAAAGGACCCCGCTGCTCATTTTAATGGATACAGCTCCCTCCCATGGGCTGTTTTCCCTGGGACAATTGTAACTCCAAAAGCTGACCAAATTAAATCACTTCAGTGAACCCCCTAATTTGGACTACTCAGGTATCACCGAATTGGCATGAAAATCATGGTTTAGTAACCTGTATCCTCTCCAAAAAGACAAAGTTCTACCAAAATGTAAAAAAAAAAAAAATAGACCCCATGGGGCCAGCAGGATGCCACTGGCCTTATAACATACAATAAAATGTAAGCAGGCTGTACTGAGACGCTAATCAGCTGTGAGTGTTGAGAATATTGATTTCCAATATGCAATTTAACATCAAATTACTAAGTTCCCATTGAAAAATAGTTCATTTGCATATCACGCCACAGGTGATGTCATAAGCAGAAGACTCCCCAGACATACATGCAACACTTTTTTTTTTTTTTTCTTATTCGATGCATTTGCTGTATTTCCGATAACACAATCTATAGATCATTTTTTCAGCCTTTTTATTCTCCTTCTCAATATAAGAAATGTATAAGAATCCCAGAATCCCTTTAAAATGTGTCAAGTATTATTACCAGACAGCAAAGTCTAGCATTGGGAATAAAAAGTGGGGAGTGGATAAAAATAAAACCATTAACAAAAATAAAAAAAATAAAAAAACACATTTCTGCTGTTACCTCGAACCTGATGAAAAATGCCCATTTATTTAAAAAGCTTTAATGCATATAAAAATAAAGGGAAAAAAATATATTTTGTGGGTCGGGTGCGGTGGGGTTGTAAAATTGCCTGTGTATTTTTCTGGACCAAAATAAGGTTGTGTCTAAATTTATGCTAACTACCAAAAACTTGCAAACCCTTTTTTTTTTTTTTGCCTTTAATAAATAAATACTGTATTGTCGGTGCAAATATGTACTTGGCACAACGCCATGCATTGTCGTTTGGCATTGGCAGGAGTCTGTGATGTCATAACAAGATAAGCAACTGATCAGTGATGTCATTCGATACAACACAGCAAGCCAGAGGAGGCTAGCAATTTGTATATATAGTTATTCCTGCTGATCTAGGAGAGGCAAAGACGAGCAAAAATGAGCTAAAATATCATAATGGATCCTTATTGCAAATTTAAATCTTTTTCAACCTCCTTGGACAGTAAGGGAAGCCATTTTGATTAATGAGAAAAGAGATGCAATACATTGTTGTACTTTTTTTTTGTACACAAACCCACCTAGCAGACCAATGTATCAAAAAAAAAAATAAAAAAAATTATACATACAAACATATAATACATATTATAAGATACATTGCAGCAAACTATGCATCACACAGCAACCTCCTCTGCAACAATGCAACCTAAAACATATATTCAAAGATTGCAAAAAATGTATATAATACAATACAAGATCCTGGACTATATATTCACCTACATTTAAATTGCAGCAGCACTGACAGTATTGCAATTACAATGAGCATGTATGCAAGACAATGGATAAAGGATATTTGGCACAGGTTGGATAGGAATTCATGCACAGGATGCAGCAGGGTGTACACCAGTCATTGCATTTTTTTTTTAGCATTCTTCTTACCAATGGTGGAAATATGGGAAGGATGAAATTCATTGTCTGTAAACCTGCAGAGTAGACATGTCTTGCCAACACCAGAGTCCCCGATGAGAAGCAGCCTGAATAACACATCATATTGTTTGGCCATTGTGCAGTTTGAGATTCCAGACAGTGCTCAGCACAGAAGGCAAGAGAGGAGCTGGGGGGGCTGGGGGGCTATCACTCAGGAAGTACCCTGCTCCCCATCCATAGCTGATTCAGGAGAGATGCAAGGTGTGATGTGTAAATGCAAAAGCAGCAGAATTAATGGTGATTTAAAGAGAAAGAAAAAAAAAAAAAAAAAAACAAGGACACAAAGGCTGAGAAATGACCAGATGGGAGAAAGTCTCTTATCAAAATGGTAATTATAGGAGGAGAAATAAGGCTCCACCTTTTGCAGCAGAGTAGGAGAGACTATGCTGCTACCTCCACCTCATCAGAGAGGTAACACAGACTGAGGAGACAGGTGTCTACACAGTGCATGCTGGGGAGGGGTCAGCTGTGCATAGAATCCAGTTACACCCCCAATACTGAGATAACTTGCCTCTCCCCCCCCCCCCTTTCTCTTTAGGATAAGGATGGTGTGTCCTTTTTCACAAATGCCTGGGGGATTACATCATACATATATCTTGTGATTTATGCAAAGTGCAGAAGCTGCCTAACCTGTTTCTCAGGGTTTGAAAATGAGTAAGAAAATCCAGAAAATCTAACATGAGGGTTAAAGGGATGGGGGAAATGAAAAATCCGAAAAAATGAAGGCAAATTAGGAAGAAAATATTGTGGGATTTATAACAGGAGTGAGTGGGGGAAAAAAGGTACAGTGGCCGTGATTGTATTTATAACACTTTTACGCATCACGCCATTTTTTGCGCCTTAAATTGGGACAATGGAACCCGTCGGTGGGTGATTTTTCTCGCCATTTTAGGCGTCCCTTTTGTTTTAAATACATTGGAACCACTGGTGTAAATAGGGCCAGAGCAACATGGAAGATTAAAACCATAGTTGCCAACATCTAAACATTTAAAAGAAGAAAAACGACCACAACTAGAGGACATAGTCTTAAATTAGAGGGGAAACGATTTAAAAGTAATATCAGGAAGTATTACTTTACTGAGAGGGTAGTGGATGTATGGAATAGCCTTCCAGCAGAAGTGGTAGAGGTAAACACAGTCAAGGAATTTAAGCATGCGTGGGATAGACACAAGGCTATCCTAGATATAAGACCGGGAACGGGGGACTAATAAAAGTACTCAGAAAAATTGGGCAGACTAGATGGACCGAATGGTTCTTATCTGCCGACACATTCTATGTTTCTACATCGGCCATGTTTCCAGGGACACATATTTGTTCCACGTGCTGCAGAAAGAGCATGCAAAGCGCAGCCCGGCAGTATGTAGGATGGATATACACACAGATAGAATCCAATTAATTAATCAGGGTAGGTCCTATGAGATCTCCACCCTGATTAATTAATTGGATTGTGTCTTTGCGTATATCCATCCTACATACTGCTGGGCTGCACTTTGCATGCTCTTTCTGCAGCATGTGGAACAAATATGGGTCCCTGAAAACATGTCCGATGTTGGAAACTATGCAAAACCGGCGCAGGCTGTACAGACTCTCTTATCGGGAGCTGGCGCTATACATTGGCGCAACTATGAATCGTAATCTCTGCTTGTGCTATGTTTATACATCCCCCCATTATACCTATGACTCCCCCCGTTATATTATGTTAGATTAATTTGCACTAATCACACATATAATATTTCTGAAAATATATATAGCCAAATACCATCAGGGAAGCACATATAATAAGGGGCGCTGCCAAAATGAGCAAAGATGATATACAAGCGGTGATCATGTATAAAACTGCACTGTGTTTGGTCGAAGGTTCCCTGACACATATTAGGTGCTTTTCAGCATCTGATTTTTTTATACGCACCAATGTAACGATCGCTGGTACAACCAAAGCTAGATATTTTGGATATATTATATAATACCAGCTAGATATTTTAAATTAGAATATATATTTTATAATAACATGTGGATATATTATATAATACCAGCTAGATATTTTATATTAGGATATATTGTATAATAACAGGTGGATATATTATATAATACCAGCTAGATATTTTAAATTAGAATATATATTTTATAATAACAGGTGGATATATTATATAATACCAGCTAGATATTTTATATTAGGATATATTGTATAATTACAGGTGGATATATTATATAATACCAGCTAGATATTTTATATTAGGATATATTGTATAATAACAGGTGGATATATTATATAATACCAGCTAGATATTTTAAATTAGAATATATATTTTATAATAACAGGTGGATATATTATATAATACCAGCTAGATATTTTATATTAGGATATATTGTATAATTACAGGTGGATATATTATATAATACCAGCTAGATATTTTATATTATGATATATTGTATAATAACGGGTAGATATATTATGTAATACCAGCTAGATATTTTATATTAGGATATATTGTATAATAACAGGTGGAAATATTATATAATACCAGCTAGATATTTTATATTAGGATATATTATATAATAACAGGTGGCTATATTATATAATACCAGCTAGATATTTTATATTAGGATATATTGTATAATAACAGGTGGATATATATATATATATATATATATATATATATATATTTATTATATTAGGATAGATTATATAATAATAATAATATAAGTAATGAGATCTGGATATATAGTAATAATGACGTGTATATATTATTATTAATATATATATAGCTGGGTATATATATTATATTAGGATAGATTATATAATAATAATAATTTATAATAATGATATCTGGATATATAGTAATAATGACATGTGTATATATTATTAGTAGTATATATAGCTGGGTATATATATTATATTAGGATAGATTATATAATAATAATAATAATAATATTAATATTATAAATAATGATATCTGGATATATAGTAATAATGACATGTGTATATATTATTAGTAGTATATATAGCTGGGTATATATATTATATTAGGATAGATTATATAATAATAATAATAATAATATAAATAATGATATCTGGATATATAGTAATAATGACATGTGTATATATTATTAGTAGTATATATAGCTGGGTATATATATTATATTAGGATAGATTATATAATAATAATAATAATATAAATAATGATATCTGGATATATAGTAATAATGACATGTGTATATATTATTAGTAGTATAAATAGCTGGGTAGATATATTATATTAGGATAGATTATATAATAATAATAATAATATAAATAATGATATCTGGATATATAGTAATAATGACATGTGTATATATTATTAGTAGTATATATAGCTGGGTATATATATTATATTAGGATAGATTATATAATAATAATAATAATAATAATAATAATAATAATAATATAAGTAATGATATCTGGATATATAGTAATAATGACATGTGTATATATTATTAGTAGTGTATATAGCTGGGTATATATATTATATTAGGATAGATTATTATATAATAATAATAATATAAGTAATGATATCTGGATATATAGTAATAATAACATGTGAATATATAATAATTAGTATATATAGCTGGGTATATATATTATATTAGGATAGATTATATAATAATAATAATAATAATATTATAAATAATGATATCTGGATATATAGTAATAATAACGTGTATATATTATTAGTAGTATATATAGCTGGGTATATATATTATATTAGGATAGATTATATAATAATAATAATAATAATATTATAAATAATGATATCTGGATATATAGTAATAATAACATGTGGATATATTATAATTAGTATATATAGCTGGGTATATATATTATATTAGGATAGATTATATAATAATAATAATAATAATAATATTATAAATAATGATATCTGGATATATAGTAATAATGACATGTGTATATATTATTAGTAGTATATATAGCTGGGTATATATATTATATTAGGATAGATTATATAATAATAATAATAATATAAATAATGATATCTGGATATATAGTAATAATAACGTGTATATATTATTAGTAGTATATATAGCTGGGTATATATATTATATTAGGATAGATTATATAATAATAATAATAATAATATAAATAATGATATCTGGATATATAGTAATAATAACGTGTATATATTATTAGTAGTATATATAGCTGGGTATATATATTATATTAGGATAGATTATATAATAATAATAATAATAATATAAATAATGATATCTGGATATATAGTAATAATAACGTGTATATATTATTAGTAGTATATATAGCTGGGTATATATATTATATTAGGATAGATTATATAATAATAATAATAATAATAATATTATAAATAATGATATCTGGATATATAGTAATAATGACATGTGTATATATTATTAGTAGTATATATAGCTGGGTATATATATTATATTAGGATAGATTTAATAATAATAATAATATTATAAATAATGATATCTAGATATATAGTAATAATAATGTGTATATATTATTAGTAGTATATATAGCTGGGTATATATATTATATTAGGATAGATTATATAATAGTAATAATAATATAAATAATGATATCTGGATATATAGTAATAATAACGTGTATATATTATTAGTAGGATATATAGCTGGGTATATATATTATATTAGGATAGATTATATAATAATAATATAAATAATGATATCTGGATATATAGTAATAATGTGTATATATTATTAGTAGTATATATAGCTGGGTATATATATTATATTAGGATAGATTATATAATAATAATAATAATATTATAAATAATGATATCTGGATATATAGTAATAATAACGTGTATATATTATTAGTAGTATATATAGCTGGGTATATATATTATATTAGGATAGATTATATAATAATAATAATAATATAAAAATTGATATCTGGATATATAGTAATAATAACGTGTATATATTATTAGTAGTATATATAGCTGGGTATATATATTATATTAGGATAGATTATATAATAATAATAATAATATAAATAATGATATCTGGATATATAGTAATAATAACATGTGGATATATTATAATTAGTATATATAGCTGGGTATATTTATTATATTAGGATAGATTATATAATAATAATAATAATAATAATATAAATAATGATATCTGGATATATAGTAATAATAACATGTGGATATATTATTAGTAGTATATATAGCTGGGTATATATATTATATTAGGATAGATTATATAATAATAATAATAATAATAATAATATAAATAATGATATCTGGATATATAGTAATAATAACATGTGGATATATTATTAGTAGTATATATAGCTGGGTATATTTATTATATAATAATAATAATACTAGCTGGGCGGGGCGGGGCGGAGTCTCCGGGTTCCAGGTCTGGGTCACGTGTGCCTGTTTCCGGGCGCGCGCGCGCGCTGTGGTGACGTATTGTGAGCCCTCCGAGCCGCCGTAGTTCGGCGCAGACATGGCGGAAGGTATCGTGGATCTGCGCTGTACCCGGGAGGAGCACGGGCGGCTGCAGCACCTGCAGGATGACTCCGTGTCCACCGTGACCTCCGTGGAGCAGGTAACGGCGGGCGGAGCAACGAGCAGTGTCACCATGGAAACCAGCATAATGAGTGCTGTGCATGGAGCTCTATATATAGGATATATATCTCTGTATCATTATATATATATATATATATATATATATATATATATATATATATATATATATATATATAACCCCCAGTGAGTGTAACAGCAATGTGCAGTCACCATGGAAACCAGCATAATAATGCCCTCCTTCTGACTGCTGTGCATGGAGCTCTATATATAGGATATATATCTCTGTATCATTATATATATATATATATATATATATATATCTCTGTATCATTATATATATATATATATAACCCCCAGTGAGTGTAACAGCAATGTGCAGTCACCATGGAAACCAGCATAATAATGCCCTCCTACTGACTGCTGTGCATGGAGCTCTATATATAGGATATATATCTCTGTATCATTATATATATATATATATATATATATATATAACCCCCAGTGAGTGTAACAGCAATGTGCAGTCACCATGGAAACCAGCATAATGAGTGCTGTGCATGGAGCTCTATATATAGGATATATATCTCTGTATCATTATATATATATATATATATATATATAACCCCCAGTGAGTGTAACAGCAATGTGCAGTCACCATGGAAACCAGCATAATAATGCCCTCCTACTGACTGCTGTGCATGGAGCTCTATATATAGGATATATATCTCTGTATCATTATATATATATATATATATATATAACCCCCAGTGAGTGTAACAGCAATGTGCAGTCACCATGGAAACCAGCATAATAATGCCCTCCTACTGACTGCTGTGCATGGAGCTCTATATATAGGATATATATCTCTGTATCATTATATATATATATATATATATATATATATAACCCCCAGTGAGTGTAACAGCAATGTGCAGTCACCATGGAAACCAGCATAATAATGCCCTCCTACTGACTGCTGTGCATGGAGCTCTATATATAGGATATATATCTCTGTATCATTATATATATATATATATATATAACCCCCAGTGAGTGTAACAGCAATGTGCAGTCACCATGGAAACCAGCATAATAATGCCCTCCTACTGACTGCTGTGCATGGAGCTCTATATATAGGATATATATCTCTGTATCATTATATATATATATATATATATAACCCCCAGTGAGTGTAACAGCAATGTGCAGTCACCATGGAAACCAGCATAATAATGCCCTCCTACTGACTGCTGTGCATGGAGCTCTATATATAGGATATATATCTCTGTATCATTATATATATATATATATATATATATATATATATATATATAACCCCCAGTGAGTGTAACAGCAATGTGCAGTCACCATGGAAACCAGCATAATAATGCCCTCCTACTGACTGCTGTGCATGGAGCTCTATATATAGGATATATATCTCTGTATCATTATATATATATATATATAAAACCCCCAGTGAGTGTAACAGCAATGTGCAGTCACCATGGAAACCAGCATAATAATGCCCTCCTACTGACTGCTGTGCATGGAGCTCTATATATAGGATATATATCTCTGTATCATTATATATATATATATATATATATATATATATATATATATATATATATATATATATATATATATATATATAACCCCCAGTGAGTGTAACAGCAATGTGCAGTCACCATGGAAACCAGCATAATAATGCCCTCCCACTGACTGCTGTGCATGGAGCTCTATATATAGGATATATATCTCTGTATCATTATATATATATATATATATATATATATATATATATATATATATATATATAACCCCAGTGAGTGTAACAGCAATGTGCAGTCACCATGGAAACCAGCATAATAATGCCCTCCTACTGACTGCTGTGCATGGAGCTCTATATATAGGATATATATCTCTGTATCATTATATATATATATATATAAAACCCCCAGTGAGTGTAACAGCAATGTGCAGTCACCATGGAAACCAGCATAATAATGCCCTCCTACTGACTGCTGTGCATGGAGCTCTATATATAGGATATATATCTCTGTATCATTATATATATATATATATATATATATATATATATATATAACCCCCAGTGAGTGTAACAGCAATGTGCAGTCACCATGGAAACCAGCATAATAATGCCCTCCTACTGACTGCTGTGCATGGAGCTCTATATATAGGATATATATCTCTGTATCTATATATATATATATATATATATATATATATAACCCCCAGTGAGTGTAACAGCAATGTGCAGTCACCATGGAAACCAGCATAATAATTCCCTCCTACTGACTGCTGTGCATGGAGCTCTATATATAGGATATATATCTCTGTATCATTATATATATATATATATATATATATATATATATAACCCCCAGTGAGTGTAACAGCAATGTGCAGTCACCATGGAAACCAGCATAATAATGCCCTCCTACTGACTGCTGTGCATGGAGCTCTATATATAGGATATATATCTCTGTATCATTATATATATATATATATATATAACCCCCAGTGAGTGTAACAGCAATGTGCAGTCACCATGGAAACCAGCATAATAATGCCCTCCTACTGACTGCTGTGCATGGAGCTCTATATATAGGATATATATCTCTGTATCATTATATATATATATATATATATATATATATATAACCCCAGTGAGTGTAACAGCAATGTGCAGTCACCATGGAAACCAGCATAATAATGCCCTCCTACTGACTGCTGTGCATGGAGCTCTATATATAGGATATATATCTCTGTATCATTATATATATATATATAACCCCAGTGAGTGTAACAGCAATGTGCAGTCACCATGGAAACCAGCATAATAATGCCCTCCTACTGACTGCTGTGCATGGAGCTCTATATATAGGATATATATCTCTGTATCATCATTATATATATATATATATATATATATATATATATATATATATATATATATATATATATATATATATATATAACCCCAGTGAGTGTAACAGCAATGTGCAGTCACCATGGAAACCAGCATAATAATGCCCTCCTACTGACTGCTGTGCATGGAGCTCTATATATAGGATATATATCTCTGTATCATTATATATATATATATATATATATATATAACCCCCAGTGAGTGTAACAGCAATGTGCAGTCACCATGGAAACCAGCATAATAATGCCCTCCTACTGACTGCTGTGCATGGAGCTCTATATATAGGATATATATCTCTGTATCATTATATATATATATATATATATATATATATAACCCCAGTGAGTGTAACAGCAATGTGCAGTCACCATGGAAACCAGAATAATAATGCCCTCCTACTGACTGCTGTGCATGGAGCTCTATATATAGGATATATATCTCTGTATCATTATATATATATATATATATATATATATATATATATATATATATATATATATATATATATATAACCCCAGTGAGTGTAACAGCAATGTGCAGTCACCATGGAAACCAGCATAATAATGCCCTCCTACTGACTGCTGTGCATGGAGCTCTATATATAGGATATATATCTCTGTATCATTATATATATATATATAACCCCCAGTGAGTGTAACAGCAATGTGCAGTCACCATGGAAACCAGCATAATAATGCCCTCCTACTGACTGCTGTGCATGGAGCTCTATATATAGGATATATATCTCTGTATCATTATATATATATATATATATATATATAACCCCAGTGAGTGTAACAGCAATGTGCAGTCACCATGGAAACCAGCATAATAATGCCCTCCTACTGACTGCTGTGCATGGAGCTCTATATATAGGATATATATCTCTGTATCATTATATATATATATATATATATATATATATATATATATATATATATATATATATATATATAACCCCAGTGAGTGTAACAGCAATGTGCAGTCACCATGGAAACCAGCATAATAATGCCCTCCTACTGACTGCTGTGCATGGAGCTCTATATATAGGATATATATCTCTGTATCATTATATATATATATATATATATATATATATAACCCCAGTGAGTGTAACAGCAATGTGCAGTCACCATGGAAACCAGCATAATAATGCCCTCCTACTGACTGCTGTGCATGGAGCTCTATATATAGGATATATATCTCTGTATCATTATATATATATATATAACCCCAGTGAGTGTAACAGCAATGTGCAGTCACCATGGAAACCAGCATAATAATGCCCTCCTACTGACTGCTGTGCATGGAGCTCTATATATAGGATATATATCTCTGTATCATCATTATATATATATATATATATATATATATATATATATATATATAACCCCAGTGAGTGTAACAGCAATGTGCAGTCACCATGGAAACCAGCATAATAATGCCCTCCTACTGACTGCTGTGCATGGAGCTCTATATATAGGATATATATCTCTGTATCATTATATATATATATATATATATATATATATATAACCCCCAGTGAGTGTAACAGCAATGTGCAGTCACCATGGAAACCAGCATAATAATGCCCTCCTACTGACTGCTGTGCATGGAGCTCTATATATAGGATATATATCTCTGTATCATTATATATATATATATATATATATATAACCCCAGTGAGTGTAACAGCAATGTGCAGTCACCATGGAAACCAGAATAATAATGCCCTCCTACTGACTGCTGTGCATGGAGCTCTATATATAGGATATATATCTCTGTATCATTATATATATATATATATATATATATATATATATATATATATATATATAACCCCAGTGAGTGTAACAGCAATGTGCAGTCACCATGGAAACCAGCATAATAATGCCCTCCTACTGACTGCTGTGC
This sequence comes from Pelodytes ibericus, assembly GCA_036172795.1. NCBI lineage: Eukaryota > Metazoa > Chordata > Amphibia > Anura > Pelodytidae > Pelodytes > Pelodytes ibericus. Next base: position 8,760,226 of record CM069868.1, on the reverse strand, counting down.
ATGGAGCTCTATATATAGGATATATATCTCTGTATCATTATATATATATATATATATATATATATAACCCCAGTGAGTGTAACAGCAATGTGCAGTCACCATGGAAACCAGCATAATAATGCCCTCCTACTGACTGCTGTGCATGGAGCTCTATATATAGGATATATATCTCTGTATCATTATATATATATATATATAACCCCCAGTGAGTGTAACAGCAATGTGCAGTCACCATGGAAACCAGCATAATAATGCCCTCCTACTGACTGCTGTGCATGGAGCTCTATATATAGGATATATATCTCTGTATCATTATATATATATATATATATATATAACCCCAGTGAGTGTAACAGCAATGTGCAGTCACCATGGAAACCAGCATAATAATGCCCTCCTACTGACTGCTGTGCATGGAGCTCTATATATAGGATATATATCTCTGTATGATTATATATATATATATATATATATATATATATATATATATATATAACCCCAGTGAGTGTAACAGCAATGTGCAGTCACCATGGAAACCAGCATAATAATGCCCTCCTACTGACTGCTGTGCATGGAGCTCTATATATAGGATATATATCTCTGTATCATTATATATATATATATATATATATATATATAACCCCAGTGAGTGTAACAGCAATGTGCAGTCACCATGGAAACCAGCATAATAATGCCCTCCTACTGACTGCTGTGCATGGAGCTCTATATATAGGATATATATCTCTGTATCATTATATATATATATATATATATATATATATATATATATATATATATATATATATATATATATATATATAACCCCCAGTGAGTGTAACAGCAATGTGCAGTCACCATGGAAACCAGCATAATAATGCCCTCCTACTGACTGCTGTGCATGGAGCTCTATATATAGGATATATATCTCTGTATCATTATATATATATATATATATATATATATATATATATATATATATATATATATATATATATACCCCAGTGAGTGTAACAGCAATGTGCAGTCACCATGGAAACCAGCATAATAATGCCCTCCTACTGACTGCTGTGCATGGAGCTCTATATATAGGATATATATCTCTGTATCATTATATATATATATATATATATATATATATATATATATATATATATATATAACCCCAGTGAGTGTAACAGCAATGTGCAGTCACCATGGAAACCAGCATAATAATGCCCTCCTACTGACTGCTGTGCATGGAGCTCTATATATAGGATATATATCTCTGTATCATTATATATATATATATATATATATATATATATATATATAACCCCCAGTGAGTGTAACAGCAATGTGCAGTCACCATGGAAACCAGCATAATAATGCCCTCCTACTGACTGCTGTGCATGGAGCTCTATATATAGGATATATATCTCTGTATCATTATATATATATATATATATATAACCCCCAGTGAGTGTAACAGCAATGTGCAGTCACCATGGAAACCAGCATAATAATGCCCTCCTACTGACTGCTGTGCATGGAGCTCTATATATAGGATATATATCTCTGTATCATTATATATATATATATATATATATATATATATATAACCCCCAGTGAGTGTAACAGCAATGTGCAGTCACCATGGAAACCAGCATAATAATGCCCTCCTACTGACTGCTGTGCATGGAGCTCTATATATAGGATATATATCTCTGTATCATTATATATATATATATATATATATATATATAACCCCCAGTGAGTGTAACAGCAATGTGCAGTCACCATGGAAACCAGCATAATAATGCACTCCTACTGACTGCTGTGCATGGAGCTCTATATATAGGATATATATCTCTGTATCATTATATATATATATATATATATATATATATATATATATATATATATATATATAACCCCCAGTGAGTGTAACAGCAATGTGCAGTCACCATGGAAACCAGCATAATAATGCCCTCCTACTGACTGCTGTGCATGGAGCTCTATATATAGGATATATATCTCTGTATCATTATATATATATATATATATATAACCCCCAGTGAGTGTAACAGCAATGTGCAGTCACCATGGAAACCAGCATAATAATGCCCTCCTACTGACTGCTGTGCATGGAGCTCTATATATAGGATATATATCTCTGTATCATTATATATATATATATATATATATAACCCCAGTGAGTGTAACAGCAATGTGCAGTCACCATGGAAACCAGCATAATAATGCCCTCCTACTGACTGCTGTGCATGGAGCTCTATATATAGGATATATATCTCTGTATCATTATATATATATATATATATATATATATATATAACCCCAGTGAGTGTAACAGCAATGTGCAGTCACCATGGAAACCAGCATAATAATGCCCTCCTACTGACTGCTGTGCATGGAGCTCTATATATAGGATATATATCTCTGTATCATTATATATATATATATATATATATATATATATATATATATATATATATATATATATATATATATATATATATATATATATATATATATATATATATATATATATATATATATATATATATATAACCCCCAGTGAGTGTAACAGCAATGTGCAGTCACCATGGAAACCAGCATAATAATGCTCTCCTACTGACTGCTGTGCATGGAGCTCTATATATAGGATATATATCTCTGTATCATTATATATATATATATATATATATATATATATATATATATATATATATATATATATATATATAAATAACCCCAGTGAGTGTAACAGCAATGTGCAGTCACCATGGAAACCAGCATAATAATGCCCTCCTACTGACTGCTGTGCATGGAGCTTTATATATAGGATATATATCTCTGTATCATTATATATATATATATATATAACCCCAGTGAGTGTAACAGCAATGTGCAGTCACCATGGAAACCAGCATAATAATGCCCTCCTACTGACTGCTGTGCATGGAGCTCTATATATAGGATTTATATCTCTGTATCATTATATATAAATAAATATACACACACACATATATATATATATACATACACATATGTATACATACATAACCCCCAGCGAGTGAGACAGGAATGTGCAATCACCATGCAAACCAGTGGAGTAATGCACTCCTACTGACTGTTCAGTATATTATATATGGTATAGATAGTCTCTGTCCAATGGCCTCGTCTGTCCACATACAGGCGTAATGGGAGGTATTTGCAGCTGCTTTGATTTTATGGGTCTCTGACGTCACAGAGAATGAGTTAATTGCGGCCGTTTAATTTCCATTTGATGCATAATCAGCAAGAAGGCATTGAGTATACACCCACATTAATGTATATCGATTGGTAGGTGTGTGTGTGTATACACCCACATTAATGTACATTGATTGGTAGGTGTGTGTGCGTATACGCCCACATTAATGTACATTGATTGGTAGGTGTGTGTGTATACACCCACATTAATGTACATCGATTGGTAGGTGTGTGTGTATACACCCACATTAATGTACATTGATTGGTAGGTGTGTGTGCGTATACGCCCACATTAATGTACATTGATTGGTAGGTGTGTGTGCGTATATGCCACATTAATGTACATTGATTGGTAGGTGTGTGTGCGTATACACCCACATTAATGTACATTGATTGGTAGGTGTGTGTGCGTATACACCCACATTAATGTACATTGATTGGTAGGTGTGTGTGCGTATACGCCCACATTAATGTACATTGATTGGTAGGTGTGAGTATACACCCACATTAATGTACATCGATCGGTAGGTGTGTGTGCGTATACACCCACATTAATGTACATGGATTGGTAGGTGTGTGTGCGTATACACCCATATTAATGTACATCGATCGGTAGGTGTGTGTTTGCGTATACACCCACATTAATGTACATGGATTGGTAGGTGTGTGTGTGTGTGCGTATACACCCACATTAATGTACATGGATTGGTAGGTGTGTGTGTGTGCGTATACACCCAGATTAATGTACATCGATCGGTAGGTGTGTGTTTGCGTATACACCCACATTAATGTACATGGATTGATAGGTGTATGTGCGTATACACCCATATTAATGTACATCGATCGGTAGGTGTGTGTATACTCATTTTGTAAAATGTATAATCTTATTAAAGTCAATTAATTTATTTATATATGTATTGTTGTTTTTAATTATTTTAGAAAAGAGTAGAGCACTGCGTTGCCGCCATATTTAATATTTACAAGAATCATGCAAAGCAACCGTAAGTATATACATTTTTTTTTCTGAGATTCTTTCTTGCATTTTTTTATGTGGCAAATTGTCCTTCAATTGTTTTATGGGTTGTTGCAGAAGATAGTCTCTGTCCAATGGCCTCGTCTGTCTAGATACAGGCATAATGGGAGTTATTCGCAGCTGCTTTGATTTTATGGGTCTCTGACGTCACAGAGAATGAGTTAATTGCGGGTGTTTGATTGCCGAGCGATGCATAATCAGCGAGTAGTCAGTGAACAGAGGTAATGAAGCTGGGGTATAATCACACTCACTCCCTCTATAGAAATCCTCTGCTGGTAAACGTTACAAAAAAAAGAACAAGTTTAAAAATATTTGCTAGTGTGACTGTTAAAACTAGATTACGTTCCCCCCACCCCTGAAAAAAGCAAACCGTTCTAATCAAGCAGAAAACTTCTCTATTTGAAAAATAATGGTTCTGAACCATTCAGGAAGGATGGTATCTAAATGTTGAGAGCAGCGAAACATATGCTCCTAAGATGCTCTAGATGGACGTTGTCTGGGGTGGATGCCTCGGAGCCTAACAACCTGACTGACACCAGTCCACGAAGGTGGTCTTGCTTCTAGCAGTGTATCTGGGTCTAAGCTTACCGGCCCCGTCCATGCCTCCTCCAGATGAAGACCTGTTTTTTTCTAAAGTTTCAGGTGAGCCTTGAATCCTCCGTTTCTCAGTCACTCTCCAATTCCCTAAATCGGTCCCTCCGCACAGACCCCCTCAGTCCTCTGAATCTCTCCCTGAAACCTATAGACCTCGATGAGCTAGCGGCTCGGCTACAATACGGAGCTTCAGCCGTAGAAGTAATACCTTACTCCAGGTTCCACATGTCCCCTTCATTAGTTAGATCTCCTCATTTTTATAACGGAAGGTATAATGCACTTTATTAAGACGCAGGTACATCAAAGAGTTGACGGTGAGTGACCTCCGCTACTGATGGATTGGGGGGTGTGACCCACTGAAGACCCCTTCTGTCTGGGAGGAGGTGCTTGTTTTCTTGCAATAGTGTCAATACATGACACACCCACGCTCCAGTGACCGAGAGAGCTACTAAATTCTACTATACGAGGATAAATGTGGTCTCATAAGAAAGTCATACATTTCCTTAAAAAAAAAAGTATAGTTTGTACGAATACACTAAATGAGAGAGAAATGACACTGAAACACAACAAGAAATCCCCCCCAAAAGCTTGTGTCCTAAATAGGTTACAGGACAACTGTACTCAATATGGATTAGACATGTGCATTCGTTTTCGGACGAATGCATTTTCGTTCCGAAAATAGCATTTTCGTCCATTCGGCCGAAAAACGAATAACGAAAAGGCTAAGCTAACGAAAGCCGAATGAACGAATGGTTAATAAACGAAAATCATTCGTTCATTCGTCCATTCGTAGTACTATTGCATTCTATAAGCCGAAATAGAGTCGGTTTATAGAATACAATAGCATAGTACACTTACATTCCATAAACCGACATAATGAACGACTTTCGGTTTATGGAATGCATGTAAGTCTATTGGCATTCTATAAACCGAACGTTCGGTTTATAGAATAGCCATAGGATTACATGTATTACATAAGCCGACAGCCTATAAACCGAACGTTCGGTTTATAGGCTGTCGGCTTAAGTAATTTCTTATGAATGGGGCTCTCGTTCGGTTTATAGAAAGCCAATAGTATTACACGTATTCTATAAAACGAACGAATGAAACGAAAATAATGAACGAATTTCGTCTGAAACGAATGCAGTAATGAACGAAATTCGTTTTAGACTAAATAAATAACATTTTCGTCCGAATGGACGAAAACGAAAATTTTAGTTTTGCACATGTCTAATATGGATATTGTTATTAAGGTATTTTAATGCTTACATGTGAAGAACGACTTCCTTTACCACCTAATGCTTCCTTCCTTCTTATCCCTTCTGGGATTATCTATGCTCGTAGAATGTGAAGTCGGCTCTGCGTTTGCAGAATATGGAGCCTAGCCGTCCTTCCTGTACGATACCCATCATTAGATTGGCGTGCTCCATTGCTCAGTTTCATTATTATTGTGTTTTTTCTTTAACTTTTTTTCAAATAACCACCCCAGCTGAGAACGTCACATGTACATTTTCGTTCTCTTGTCAGTTTATTTTGTACCGTTTTTGAGTAATGTCACATCGGGTTAGTTTCTCGTTTTATCTGATGGATACTGGGAATAATGTGAGCTCAGATAATTAGCTTCTCCTTGGTGAAGGCCTTGCTGGTGAGAGATCTGTCTGTTATCACTGTCAGAGCGGTCCCTAGACAGGAAATGAGATACTGCTAATATCCTCCTTATCTTTCTCCATTTTGCATGTATAATGTGTGTATTTATGGGATGGGGGGGGGGGGGGGAGCAGAGCAGGTGATACCCGCACCTAGTTTTTGTTATTGCCAGGGGAGTTTGGGGATCTTGGTTGGTTGAAAGTTAATCGGAGAAACCACTAATCAGGAAGGTAAAAAAAATATTTTAAAATGATTATATTAATATTAAAACTCCATTAAACATATCAAATCTAATGCTGCACTGTAATGACAATCTTGAATCTGTAAAACATATGGGCTGGAATGTTATAACAGCAATAAGACAGATCTGTTTCTTTTAATATACATTACACCGTGCAGCACTTATCTAGGTTTCTGTAATGATTTTTCATCCCCCACGGATCAGATGTGAGGAAATAACAGAGGAGTACGTTAATCTGGGTCAGCCCACGTAGAGGCCATGGCACGGCTAGAGAGACAAAGAGACAATTAATCCCCATGTGAGACACTAATCACCACCATTTAACAAAGACGTATTGTTTTCCCTGCAGAAAGAGCATGTCTGCTTGGTCGCAATTTATTAAACGGCCACAGGTTGCAGGCAATGTGTAATCCAAGTAATACATGTGTATTAAAGCCAACACTTTTCAGGGAATATATATAAATTTTTTGCAATATTTACCTGTGAAAAAACTTTTTGCAGCTTTGTCCCAGAAGCCTCTTGGTTTTATAAAAATGGGGGGTCCTGGCCATCTTGTTAAAGCTGACCAGAGAGGCAGTGGGATTTAGCTATACATTGTGCAGGGACAAACCTGGTGAGCATCCCCCGTGAAGATTCCCCAGCTAAATCAGTGTTATCAAATGTTCATCTCACTCCAACTAACCTGCATTTCATCTCTTAGTAAATAGGCCCCAACTGAAGAAAAACGACCACAACTAGAGGTCATAGTCTTAAATTAGAGGGGCAACGATTTAAAAGGAATATCAGGAAGCATTACTTAACTGAGAGGGTAGTGGATGTATGGAATAGTCTTCCAGTAGAAGTGGTAGAGATTAATACAGTGAAGCAGTTAAAGCATGCGTGTGATAGGCACAAGGCTATCCTAGATATAAGATAAGACCAGGGACTAATAAAATTATTTCTTTACTGAGAGGGTAGTGGATGCATGGTATAGTCTTCCAGCAGAAGTGGTAGAGGTTAATACAGTGAAGGAGTTTAAGCATGCATGGGATAGGTATAAGGCTATCCTAGATATAAGATAAGGCCAGGGACTAATGAAAGTATTACATTACGGAGAGGGTAGTGGATGTATGGAATAGTCTTCCAGTAGAAGTGGTACAGGTTAATACAGTGAAGGAGTTTAAGCATGCGTGGGATAGGTATAAGGCTATCCTAGATATAAGATAAGGCCAGGGACTAATGAAAGTATTACTTTACTGAGAGGGTAGTGGATGCATGGAATAGTCTTCCAGTAGAAATGGTAGAGGTTAAAACAGTGAAGGAGTTTAAGCCTGCGTGGGATAGGCATAAGGCTATCCTAGATATAAGTTAGGGAACTGCGGACTAATAAAAGTATTTAGAACGTTGGGCAGACTAGATGGACCGAATGGTTCTTATCTGCCGGTGACACAGTCTATGTTTCTGTGGTCAGTAGTCCAATGGCTCCCAAAACCTCAGGCAGGTCAGAACATGGGAAGTGAAACCATGTACTTATAAATGGTGTTTGTTTTGTTATTTTCTTTGCCAGGCTTGTTCTGGAGCGGGACATACATGCGCACTATCTGAGGAAAGGTTTACAGCAACTCTCTGATTCCTACGAGGTAACTTTATGTCAATATATATGACGATGACGTATCGATCTTGGTGACTTTGCTCACGATAGCATCCCAAGTCAATCTTATTCCATGTAATCATCTCTACCTGCTACAGACTGCAAGTTTACAGGGACACTACATGTTATTTTTCAATTGTGCTTCTAATATAGACATTTTAGTTGCCCCCAGTATGAGGATAAACAGGCAGGTACTTTTGGTAGTACTTTTGGTAGTACCCGCCAGTTCATCCTCTGACTGACCGCTACCATGCTTCCATAGAAAGCAGGCAGCCTTCTGGTCGGCGACTGTCTCTCTCGGCCCTCGTTTTTGCATGGGATCAGCAGGGGGGGACCTTGACTAGACAGAGCAGAGCAGCGCTCCTTGGCACTAGACGGGGACGATCCTGTCTCCTCATTGGTGTGTGAGTACGTCAGTCCAGCCGGTTATAACCAATAGCTGGGGGGAGATGAGCATCCAGTTGTCACGGAGCTGCAGCTCTGCATATTCATATAGCCTGTATATACGTTATCTTCTCTCAATATACATGTGTAGTGAACACTAACAAAATGGCCGCTGCCCTCAATGCAGAGTTTGGGCTGTCAGCATTATGGTAGCTCAGTCGTTCAGACCATGAGCTTTGCCAGTCGCTCATCCCTCAGTATGTTGTTCTGTGTTTCTCCCCAGTGCCTGGATGCTAGCCGCCCTTGGCTCTGTTACTGGATCGTACATAGTCTGTCACTGCTGAATGAACCAATTCCCCAATCTGTGGCATCACAGTAAGTACCGTTCATCTCCCCCACCCCCCAAATACACACCCTTCTGTCAAAGGGACTCTGTCAGGCTAAACATTGCTGAATGTACAGAACAAAAAAAAAACTAAAAAAATCTATCCATTATGTTGGCAGAATTGCAGCAAATTCATAAAAAAGAGAAGAATACTAGAGGACATAGTCTTAAATTAGAGGGGCAACGATTTAAAAGTAATATCAGGAAGTATTACTTTACTGAGAGGGTAGTGGATGTATGGAATAGCCTTCCAGCAGAAGTGGTAGAGGTAAACACAGTCAAGGATTTTAAGCATGCGTGGGATAGACACAAGGCTATCCTAGCTATAAGACCGGGAACGGGGGACTAATAAAAGTACTCAAAAAAAATTGGGCAGACTAGATAGACCGAATGGTTCTTATCTGCCGACACATTCTATGTTTCTATGTAATATGATTTAAATCTGTCTCTGGTGTCGCCTACTTATGACATCACCTGTGGCATGATATGCAAATGACACATTTCCTATTACAAATGACACATTTCCTATTACAAAAGAGTCCATTTGCATATCAAGCCACAGGTGATGTCATAAGCAGGCGACGCCACGTTTTTGTCTTGCATTTGCTGCATTCCCGCTAACGCGATGTACAGATAATTGTGTTGATTCTCTACATTACCAGCAATGTTTATGTTGGCCGAGCGCCTTCAATGTGTAAATAACATGCCGTCTTTTTTGCTGCAGTGTTTGTGAATTCCTAGCACGATGTCAGGTTGCCAATGGCGGATTCGCTGGTGGGCCCGGTCAGCAGCCGCATCTCGCCCCCACGTACGCTGCGGTCAACGCTCTGTGCAGCATCGGAACGGAAGAGGCCTTCGATGTGATTAATAGGTAGGAGGAGTACTAAATACACTTTAAGGAAGTGAGTTGTCCTTTGAATTAAGGTCCCCTCTGCCGTTGGCAATGAGAAATTAAGGTTTTCCTCTGCGCTAGGCCCTGATACCTCCTATGGCGGATAAACTGGCATGTACATTAAAGAGTACCATACAGATTATACTCCTGCCAGGGACACTCATTTTCTATACTAGAAGCACAAATGGAAAAAAAGACCAAAGTAGCAGATCTGTAAAAAATCTGCTCTGCTACTTTAACATTAAAGGGACGGTATCACCTATATCATTGTTTTACTGTGAATGTAGAGAATAAAAAAATGATAGAAAATTATCTACAAATTGTATTAGCAAAAAAAAAAAATCCTAAATTAGGAGAAACGTATAAATGGGTCTGTGGAGTCTCCTGCTAATGACATCACCTGTGGCTTGATATGCAAATTAACTGCTTTTCAATGGGAAATGTAATTTGCATATAAAGCCCCAGGTGATGTCATCAGCAGGAGACTCCGCAGACACATTTAAAACACATTTTTCTCCTAATTTAGGCCTTTGCTTGCAGTTTTATTAACACATTGTATAGATCATTTTCAGTCCGTTTTTATTCTTTACATTCAAAGTAAGAATAATAGTAATACAGGCCCTTTAAGTTTGAAATTCCCTTTTTAATGCATTAATCCCTTTTAAGATCACAGGCTGCAGAATTCAATCCAAGGAGCTGGTTATTATGCAGGGCATGGCCGTGGCTTATGTGAGTGGGCAGCAGGGCATGGCCGTGGCTTATGTGAGTGGGCAGCAGGGCATGGCCGTGGCTTATGTGAGTGGGCAGCAGGGCATGGCCGTGGCTTGTGTGAGTGGGCAGCAGGGCATGGCCGTGGCTTGTGTGAGTGGGCAGCAGGGCATGGCCGTGGCTTGTGTGAGTGGGCAGCAGGGCATGGCCGTGGCTTGTGTGAGTGGGCAGCACGGCATGGCCGTGGCTTGTGTGAGTGGGCAGCACGGCATGGCCGTGGCTTGTGTGAGTGGGCAGAACGGCATGGCCGTGGCTTGTGTGAGTGGGCAGCACGGCATGGCCGTGGCTTGTGTGAGTGGGCAGCACGGCATGGCCGTGGCTTGTGTGAGTGGGCAGCACGGCATGGCCGTGGCTTGTGTGAGTGGGCAGCACGGCATGGCCGTGGCTTGTGTGAGTGGGCAGCACGGCATGGCCGTGGCTTGTGTGAGTGGACAGAGTTTGTTAAAGCTGCCGCTATGCCCTGCCCCTTGTACTTCGTGTTGGTGTTATTATAGGTCACCCCACCTTACAGCCATAGTGGCCATCTTTTGGACTTGCATTTCTCTTCATTGGCTAATGTTTGAATTCAAGTCTGTCAGTTGAGATATTTCTTGCATTGCTTTCTGAGTGATACCGGACTTGTTATGGGATTTTCTGCCATATACCCTGTTTTACTTGGGCACTAAGGCTCCTATCCCCAAGTGCTCACCCCTCCCCAAGTGCTCACCCCTCCCCAAGTGCTCACCCCTCCCATGTTTTTTTTATTCTGTATTCATTTTTAATATGGAAACTTAATTCCTATAACAACCTATAAAATCCGCCGACACTTGCTGTAAAAGGCTTGTTCCAGCGTCTCTCCTGTAATTATAATAAAATATCAGTTAAGGACTTGATGTGCTTTTTTGCTGTATACATAGACGCCTTGGCTTCCCAGATCCTTAGGACGGCAGGGAAGAACGCCATCAAGACTTTTTTTTAAACGTTGGCATAACCTGCTTTATTGTAAAACTGTTTTAGAGCAGCATAGATGTATGTAATGTTCACCAGGGTCCAGTTTATCTCTATGTAGATTGGATTATCTTGGTAACTTTACAAAGTAATGCTATTTAAATCTTATCAGACTGTGTGCTGTAATCAGTCAGCAACATAATCCACGATAAAATACGGTGCGTCTGCCAAAAAACATTTGAGCTCTGTCCAAGAGTCCACGGTAGTAGCTAATGACAGCCGAGGGTAGCCTGAAACTGCTGTGTACTCTCTATCTCTCTCTCGCTGATGTCACTGAATATAGCAGCCCCGCTGAAATTATTTTCAATGTAAAACTACAGGAGAACTTGAAATTATTTTAAAGTGAAAAGCCACATATATTAAACACTTGCACAACACACAGGTTTCTACAAAAACAAACAAAAAACAATATTTATTTTTACAGGAAATGTTACTTAACCTTTTTTTTGGATTTTCTTTTGACAGGGAAAAACTTCAGGACTTTTTATTTTCTCTGAAACAAGCAGATGGTTCATTCAACATGCATGTGGGAGGGGAGGTCGATGTCAGGTGCGTTTTATCTGTAAAAAGGGGTTTGTATTTCCTCCTCCCTTATACGCACCCAGATTTATTCACGGCAAATATTTGATATAACTACAAGGACAATGCCATGGATACTCCACTGTTTAACCCACAAATCTCTTGTAATGGGCACTTTGTCTATAGCTTTCTCCTATACAAGATGGCTTCATCTCTCCTTCTCTAAGCCTCTTCTTGTTGGCCCTGCTGCACTTTGATATAGAGGGATTTATAATCCCAATCATTGCCAGATCTAGTGATGGATAACATTCGCTATGTAATTACTCCCCTCCCTGGAGCGGTCTGGGGAGGGATGATGGGTGAGGTTACACAGTGTCTAGTGGAAGGCTGTAATTATCGGAATATACCAAGTCCTATAAATAATGGCTGCGCCATCTTGGACTGGAACATTGAGCCCGATGCGTATAAGTCTGTCGACCAATACCTGAATGTTTACCAGCGTTATTCATCAAAGAGAGAATTGCAGGGAATCAAGATGGGAATTTTAAATTTAAAGGGGACTGTATCACCTAAACACTGTTATAACATTGAATGTAGATAATGAAAAATGATCTGTATATTATGTTAGCAAAGAGTAAATGCTTAAAATGTGTTTTCAGTGTGTCTGTGGGTTTCCTGCTAATGTAGATATATTTGAAACACATTTTTCTCCTAATTTAGACATGTGCTTGAAATTTTGCTAATACAATGTATAGATCATTTCCAATCCTTTTTGTTTATCCTCTACGTGCACAGTAAAAACGGTGTTTAGGTGACGCAGTCCGTTTAAGGCCAAAGTAGCCGAGTTAGAATGTTTCTCACATTTAACTGATTGGGATCATTTTTCCAACTCTATTTTGGCTTTAAGTTTGAAACGCCCTTCTCTCTTTGATGAATAAAGCACTGTGTAGAGGGTCTGTAGCATATTCCCATTTATATAAGTATTTTACCTGATCACACGTGTTCAGATTGGAAATTTGTGTAACCCAGAGGTGTTTTTGTTTTGGTTGTAGAAGTGCTTACTGTGCTGCATCCGTGGCATCTTTGACCAACATTTCTAGCCCCGAGCTATTTGATGGCACTGCAGAGTGGATTGCCAGGTACCACTGCCCACGAATGGCCTTTATTTTTGGGGGTTTTTGTTAACATTGGTGTTTTATGAAAGTTAAATCTGGGGTAAAATTCTAAAAGTGATGTCATCAGCAGGAACATTCCATTGGTTTCCATGGTGATTCTCTGGTAAAGTTCTAAAAGTGATGTCATCAGCAGGAACATTCCATTGGTTTCCATGGTGATTCTCTGGTAAAGTTCTAAAAGTGATGTCATCAGCAGGAACATTCCATTGGTTCCCATGGTGATTCTGGGGTAAAGTTCTAAAAGTGATGTCATCAGCAGGAACATTCCATTGGTTTCCATGGTGACTGCAGAACTTTTAGAACCTTGCCCCAGACATGTCGTTTGTAATTAACCCTCAGATTGTGTATTTAACACATTCCTCCCCGTGCACACAATTGTTTAATTGCAATGCTGACTGAGTGTGTTGATTTTCCATCTGCAGGTGTCAGAACTGGGAAGGTGGCATCGGAGGGGTTCCTGGGATGGAAGCCCATGGGGGCTATACATTTTGTGGATTGGCTGCCTTGGTGATTATGAATCGTGTCCAGCTGCTGGATCTGAAGAGCATGCTGGTTAGTGTGTATATATATATATATATATATATATATATGTTTACAGTGTGTTTGTGTATAGGGTCGGTCCATAAAACAATCAACAGTGGTGAACCAACAAGCAGATTGGTGTAGTTAGAATAACCGCTGGGTTGGGGAATTTTCCTTGCCATCATGGTAGCAAACAATACAGAGATAGGGCAGGAAACAATCCAACCCCTATATAAAGTCCCCACCCTATAGGTAATCATAGAAACATAGAATGTGTCGGCAGATAAGAACTATTTGGTCCATATAGTCTACCCAATTCTCTAAATACTATGAGGCCCCCCTTCAGTGATTAAGATTTTTGATCCCACGTGGGGCAATAGTCGGAGTGCAATTTACCCCACATTCTAGTCCCCTCTCCTCTCTTTGTTTTAGTTTTCCTTCTCCCATGGTAGGGTTCTTGTCCCCGGTATTACACACCTTTGGGCGGTTATAGACCTTTCCTTTAAATGTGTTCACCAGCATCGATGGAGTATGAACGAGAGACTTGTTTTGGAGCCAGCAGCGTCCTATTGAGTAAAGTGACTAATTTAGCACTAGAATGGCTGCTGGAATACTAAACCCCTTAACACCGCATGGGGCCAACCCAACACAGTTTGTGTTTCTGGCCTGATCGGGAGCCAGAGACCAGAGCAGAGTCTTTGCAGCTCCCTTAGGTCCAAGCCGAAATCTCACAAGACATCACGAAAGGCGTGCCGAAACTCGGAAAGGTCGGGCAGAACGAGATTTTGGTGATTTGTAACCCGTGTCAGTTAAATTTACTCAAACACTAGAAGTGGTCTCGTCTGACAGAGGGGATCCTGCTGCAGTCCTCTATTGAGGTCAGGCTGGACATGGTGGTATTAGGAGCCACTAATCTTATACAGTGCACCTTTTACCAGATTTAGTCACCCCTTGGGTAGGTGACGATGTGTGGCTCCTGAAGAGTATTTTCCATGCAGGAGAGACGTGTAAACATGTGAGCTGGGCTCTTTGTACCTTGGGTATTATTTAACCCTGCATCAGCGATGCCGAGCTATATAAATAGCGCTTTAATTTGTAAGAGACCGCGCTTATTTACAAGTTCTTCCAACTACCATTTCTAGTTTCCAGACATTGTTCTAGTTTTGGGACATCTCTATGTTGTGCTACTGTGATGGCGAGAAAATCATACATTCTTACCTGGAAGTTTCCCCACATGCTTCCTCAAATAGCGGGACTGAGCTGCCCTGCTAGGTCAGAGCATGGCTATTCCTTTAAGAGGAGGAGGAGCCAGAAGGAATTGAATCTTTAGTCCCGCCTCCAGTAATTATTCAGCTGTCTCCATGGTCCTGCACAGACCCTTGGGTTAAGATCGCTATAGTTAGTCTTTGTCGAGTAGAATAATAAGAGTTTCTTGTCTTTCAATATGAGATGAACATTCCATGGATTCTGTGCAGGGGAGGAGGGGATGATGTCAAACACCCAAGTGCAGATAATTCCATTGTCGTGTAAGTGCTGATATCTTTTACTTTCTGTTCCCCCCCCCCCCCCCCCCCAGCGCTGGGTCGCATTCAGACAAATGCGGTTTGAAGGCGGCTTCCAGGGCCGCTGTAACAAGCTGGTGGATGGCTGTTATTCCTTTTGGCAAGCTGGGCTAATGCCACTCCTTCATCGAAGTTTACACGCAGAAGGTAATAATATTTCCAAATTGCCTTTATTTGAGGGGCCTAGAGTAGTGATGTCTGACATTGGCACTGCGGAGAGCTGCAAATCCCATAATGGTCAGTGTAACTGAGGGGTATGCAGTGCCAAGGTTAGCCATCGATGGTATAGCGCAGGGGCCGGCGACCTTTCCTGGGTAGCGTGCTTAGCGTGCGCAGTGGTTTGGGGCAGAGTGGTAAACATTTATTTAGCTTGAACCGATCTTTGTGTTGTAGCGGATCCTGCTCTCAGCCTCAATAACTGGATGTTTGATCAGCAAGCTCTGCAGGAATATATCCTACTGTGCTGCCAGAGCCCTACTGGGGGTTTACTAGATAAACCAGGGAAGTAAGTGCTAGTCATTCTGCTCTTTCTCAGTTTGTTTAACTCTTATTGTTCTCTCTCTCTCCTTCCCTCCTGCTTGTCTCTCTCCCTCCTTCCCTCCTGCTTGTCTCTCTCCCTCCCACCTGCCCGTCTCTCTCCCTCTCTGCTACACTAACATGCAGGAGCTTCCGTTACAATTATATTTTATCTTTCTTATTAGATCTAGAGATTTTTACCATACCTGCTACTGTTTGAGTGGATTATCCATAGCACAGCATTTTGGTGGTGGGGAAATGCTACACGAAATCATCGTAGGACTACAAGATAACCGATTGGTAAGGTTGACCAAATCCTGATGCACTCTGTTTTAAAGGGGCAGTTCTACCTTCTCTGTCCAAATATATTAGGTTAGTTTACAAAACAGATCTGTCTGATCTGTTTTTTTCCCTATCTGCTGTTTGTTGGGCATGGTGACACTTAGCTGTGTGGTTCAATATGGCATTGTGACAGTGCAAGCTTTCTTGCAACTGCGGGACAGTGTGGGGGCATTGAAATGGCAAGCTCTGTTGCATTAATGTTACACATACGATGGCATAGTAACACTGACCAACTTTGGTTCAATGTTGCTGGCTAGGCGGGGGCATTGTAACACTGGAAGGCTTTGTTGGAGCAATGGCCCTGTGGAGAGCTCTGTGGGGGCATTGTGACATTGGCCATCTCTGTGCTAAAGTCTCCCTCCAGCAAAGTGTCATGAGCATCATGGGAGATGTAGTCCACGAACAGCTAGAGGTCCTCAGTTTGACACCTCTGATTAGTCCAGTATTTTATACTCTTATGGTATTTATCTTGCTGGTAACAAATATGACCATGCTATGAAACCAGAGAATAACTGTGTATAACACCTGTCCCCTCTAATGTATCTTTAACAGAAACCTACCCACCCTGTGTATAACGTGGGCCCTGATAAAGTGGCCCAGGCCATTGTGCACTTCAGGCAGAAGGAAGTCCCAACCCACCAGAACTTCAGGAAAACCTAGTGGCGCCATCCAGTAAGAGACAGAAACCCCAAACGTGCATGGTCTTCTGGGCTACAGCTCCACAAGGAAGCCACGCCTCATTCCTTCATGGACCGTCATCGTGGCTTTCCAAGGGGATCTACACCGGATTGCACAGTAACTTCACATAACCATTAATCTGCTATAACCAATGCTAACTTCATATAGGATTACTCCGTGACCATGGCTGGAGCAGAGTGCTCCTTCCTATAACTACCCAATGCTAACTTCATATAGGATTACTCCGTGACCATGGCTGGAGCAGAGTGCTCCTTCCTATAACTACCCAATGCTAACTTCATATAGGATTACTCCGTGACCATGGCTGGAGCAGAGTGCTGCCCCCAACACACTAACGACACACTGGGGATTTAGGGATAAAGTTCTAAAAGTGGTGCAGTCACCATGGGAACCAGTGTAATGTTCCTTCTGATGACATCACTTTTAGAACATTGCCCCACGCGTTTCCCAGGCCAGTGGAAGTTGTATACCAAATACTCTTAATTCTTCTAACTCCACAAACAGATGACATTTGTGAACTGTTTTCCCCTCTTAATCTCCCATGATCCCTTGTTGGCACAGACGCCATTTCCCAAGTCGCACACGATCTGTCCGGCCATGTTCCTGCTTACATTATAATAGAGGCTACTGTGTAGCTTTAGGAGTTTCTGCTTTAAACAGAGAGACTGGGGGTTTACATTTGTCTGTTGAGGCTGCTGAAGCCAATTTGAACATTTAGCAACTGCAAGGAAGCTGTTTGTTGGGACTGGATAACTGAACTAAAGGGAAGAGGCATGTGTGATTAGTCCTGTTTAACAACTTGCACTTAATAAACTTGTTTATTATAAATGTCTGAACGTTGCAATATGTAACTATAGAGAATCTACTGCTGTGAAGGGCAACTGTATACAAAAGATGAAGTTATGTTTAATTGCAGCAAGTGTGGGCCTTAAACGCTTTACATCTAATTGTGCTTTTGACGTAAAAGGACGATCACCTAGACACTGTTTACTGCCCTTGTAGAGCAGGGTTGCCAACCTGTGGCCCTTCAGGTGTTGCAGAACTGCAATTCCCATACGCCCCTGCTAGCCTCTTAGCTGAGAGCATTGTGGGAGATGTAGTTCATCGGCAGCTGCAGATTGGAGACCCCCTGCTGTAGCACAATTGCAAGTAAATATCTGAACTAGGAGTAAGGGGTTTTAAATGTCTGTGACGTCTCCTGCTTATGACATCACAGGTGACCTGATATGCAAATTAAGCTTTCAGTGGGAAATGTGTAAGTTGCATATCCAGCCACAGGTGATGTCATAGACTACAGACACATTTCAAACTCTCCTAAAATGTTTAGGCGATAGCTCCTGACAAACCAGGGTCACGTGATATCATGGAGGGTACTGAACCAGAAGGTCACATTAAACCTTAAAAGGGACTGTACCTCCGAAACATTGTCTATACTGTGAATGTAGAGAATGATCTATACATTGTATTAGCTAAATTAGGAGAATGTGTCTATAGAGTCTCCTCTTTATGACCTCATCTGTGGCACAGTATGCAAATTACATTTTTTCATACCACAGGTGATGTCATAAACAGGAGACTGCCACAGACACATTTAAAATCACATTTTTCTCCTAATTTAGGCATTTACTTGTGATTTTGCTAATACAATGTACAGATCATTTTAAATTAATGTATGCTCTACAGGCACATCAAAAACCGTGTTTAGGTGATACAGGCCCTCTTGCTGTGGGATTTGAGGTATCTTTATTAAAACTGTGGTTTTGTGAATTGAATTATTGGTTCGGAGGCCTGTGCTCTCCCGGACGTGGTAAGCCCTGCCTGGCAGGCTGAGAGTACTGCATGTCCTACAGAGTATTCTCTTGATTTTGGATTAAATTAGTCCCATAAGTGGTACCAGTACACTAGCAGGGGTTCAAGAAAACAAAAACTCTTTATTCAGTTTTTATAGCAGGTATCAGCATGGATATTCAATCTCTAAATCATTAGAATTACAACTGAATTGAATTAAATATAAGGAATGTGTACAAAACATAAAAATAGTTTCTTTATAAAAATTAAAGCGCCAGTCCTGATTGTAATGTCTGATGGGATATTTCTCCCCAGGTTTGAAAACCTAAATGTTTTACAGTACATTCCTCTCTCAAAAAGGAAGATCAAATGTCTCCCAAGGAAACAGTCAAACGGAAAAAATAAAATCTTCTTCTGCCTTTGTAGATTCACATGTCTCCAGTAAAGACTTCTGGTTAAACAAGGATCTTGTAGTAATCATCTCTGTAACTGTACAGGACCAGCAGCGGCACTCTGCAAAGAGAGAGAGGGTTATGATTTTATGTGCAGAATTGGAAAGTCCACTCACCGTGATGCACGAGTGTCACAAGCCCAGCAAATTTAGGAGAAAATAAAAAAAGCTATTAAGCCATCTTGTCCTCGACAGACTCCTTTACTGCAAGGTGTAGGGGGAACTAAACGTATAAAAGCAACTCTCTAACAAATGACAGATTATATGACAGGATATTGCAATAAAATGAATGATCGCTTCCATAGATCTTACCGTTTTTCTATTTTGATGGTATAGATTTCGTCGAACACTAGTTTCAGGTATCGCTGTTTCGGGAGCCGAGACATGAGTTGCTTTACTGATGTGTTAAAGGCGACTTCATCTCCAAACTGCAAAGGAACATCTTAAATGTTATATCAAAGCCTGCCAGGGGTTAATACATCACTGAGCTCACAGTATAACCAGTACTTACTTCTAGAGATAATACAGTTATATCAAAGCCTGCCAGGGGTTAATACATCACTGAGCTCACATTAGGACCAGTACTTACTTCTAGATATAATACAGTTATATCAAGGCCTGCCAGGGGTTAATACATCACTGAGCTCACATTAGGACCAGTACTTACTTCTAGATATAATACAGTTATATCAAAGCCTGCCAGGGGTTAATACATCACTGAGCTCACATTAGGACCAGTACTTACTTCTAGATATAATACAGTTATATCAAAGCCTGCCAGGGGTTAATACATCACTGAGCTCACAGTATAACCAGTACTTACTTCTAGAGATAATACAGTTATATCAAAGCCTGCCAGGGGTTAATACATCACGACCAGTACTTACTTCTAGAGATAATACAGTTATATCAAAGCCAGGGGTTAATACATCACTGAGCTCACAGTATAACCAGTACTTACTTCTAGATATAATACAGTTATATCAAAGCCTGCCAGGGGTTAATACATCACTGAGCTCACATTAGGACCAGTACTTACTTCTAGATATAATACAGTTATATCAAAGCCTGCCAGGGGTTAATACATCACTGAGCTCACATTAGGACCAGTACTTACTTCTAGAGATAATACAGTTATATCAAAGCCAGGGGTTAATACATCACTGAGCTCACAGTATAACCAGTACTTACTTCTAGAAATAATACAGTGATATCAAAGCCTGCCACGGGTTAATACATCACTGAGCTCACAGTATAACCAGTACTTACTACTAGAGATAATACAGTTATATCAAAGCCTGCCAGGGGTTAATACATCACTGAGCTCACATTAGGACCAGTACTTACTTCTAGAGATAATACAGTTATATCAAAGCCAGGGGTTAATACATCACTGAGCTCACAGTATATATAACCCGTACTTACTTCTAGAGATAATACAGTGATATCAAAGCCTAACAGGGGTTAATACATCACTGAGCTCACAGTATAACCAGTACTTACTTCTAGAGATAATACAGTTATATCAAAGCCTAACAGGGGTTAATACATCACTGAGCTCACAGTATAACCAGTACTTACTTCTAGAGATAATACAGTTATATCAAAGCCTGCCAGGGGTTAATACATCACTGAGCTCACAGTATAACCAGTACTTACTTCTAGAGATAATACAGTTATATCAAAGCCTGCCAGGGGTTAATACATCACTGAGCTCACAGTATAACCAGTACTTACTTCTAGAGATAATACAGTTATATCAAAGCCTGCCAGGGGTTAATACATCACTGAGCTCACAGTATAACCAGTACTTAATTCTAGAGATAATACAGTTATATCAAAGCCTGCCAGGGGTTAATACATCACTGAGCTCACAGTATAACCAGTACTTACTTCTAGAGATAATACAGTTATATCAAAGCCTAACAGGGGTTAATACATCACTGAGCTCACAGTATAACCAGTACTTACTTCTAGAAATAATACAGTGATATCAAAGCCTGCCAGGGGTTAATACATCACTGAGCTCACAGTATAACCAGTACTTACTTCTAGAGATAATACAGTTATATCAAAGCCTGCCAGGGGTTAATACATCACTGAGCTCACATTAGGACCAGTACTTACTTCTAGATATAATACAGTTATATCAAAGCCAGGGGTTAATACATCACTGAGCTCACAGTATAACCAGTACTTAATTCTAGAGATAATACAGTTATATCAAAGCCTGCCAGGGGTTAATACATCACTGAGCTCACAGTATAACCAGTACTTACTTCTAGAGATAATACAGTTATATCAAAGCCTGCCAGGGGTTAATACATCACTGAGCTCACAGTATATATAACCCGTACTTACTTCTAGAAATAATACAGTGATATCAAAGCCTAACAGGGGTTAATACATCACTGAGCTCACAGTATAACCAGTACTTACTTCTAGAGATAATACAGTTATATCAAAGCCTGCCAGGGGTTAATACATCACTGAGCTCACAGTAGGACCAGTACTTACTTCTAGAGATAATACAGTTATATCAAAGCCTGCCAGGGGTTAATACATCACTGAGCTCACAGTAGGACCAGTACTTACTTCTAGAGATAATACAGTTATATCAAAGCCTGCCAGGGGTTAATACATCACTGAGCTCACAGTATAACCAGTATCAAAGCCTGCCAGGGGTTAATACATCACTGAGCTCACATTAGGACCAGTACTTACTTCTAGATATAATACAGTTATATCAAAGCCTGCCAGGGGTTAATACATCACTGAGCTCACAGTATATATAACCCGTACTTACTTCTAGAAATAATACAGTGATATCAAAGCCTAACAGGGGTTAATACATCACTGAGCTCACAGTATAACCAGTACTTACTTCTAGAGATAATACAGTTATATCAAAGCCTGCCAGGGGTTAATACATCACTGAGCTCACAGTAGGACCAGTACTTACTTCTAGAGATAATACAGTTATATCAAAGCCTGCCAGGGGTTAATACATCACTGAGCTCACAGTAGGACCAGTACTTACTTCTAGAGATAATACAGTTATATCAAAGCCTGCCAGGGGTTAATACATCACTGAGCTCACAGTATAACCAGTATCAAAGCCTGCCAGGGGTTAATACATCACTGAGCTCACATTAGGACCAGTACTTACTTCTAGAGATAATAAAGTCTGAATGGTTTCTTTGGACAGATCAACCTGAAACAGAAATACACAAAGTCACCTAAAAAGTAACATTCCCTCTGCTTTTCACAGGGACATGCGTTTAGTAAATAAATCCCAAAATAATAAAGTCAGATAGAGGGCGAGTGATGATGAGATTCCATCTTTAGATGTATATAATGAAGATTAAATCCAGGATTTAGACTAGATCTGGGATTATCTGTAATGAGGATTAAAGAGCCACTAGAAATGGGTTTACCCATTGATAATACAAACCCAAGGCATTAAAGGACAACATAACTAATGTGTGAAACACCCAGTAACACAAATTACATTAAGTGCAGATAATGTAAGAATACAATATCTTACTGATCCCTCTGTACTCTGTATAGCTCTATCAGGGGGCGGACATGTATAGACAGGCCTTCATCTGACCCATCTGCCATATTGAAAGACAGCATGACTTTTAAATACGGCTCTTCCCTGCTCTTGGAAAGAGCCTCCAAACTTTTGTTGATTTTTTTAGTTTTAAGTTAAAGTTACAATGTCACTAGAGGTAATGCTGGGGAGAAAATACAAACATTGGGCTACTTCTCAACTCAAATTTTGTACTCTATTTAGCAGGTATTTTCATCAGGGTTTGTAGATTGTGTAAAAGTCGGAAAATTGAAAAGGAAAAAATCTTTTTTTGGGAAATTATTTGATATGATAACAATAGTGGTATCTAAAGAAAGCCATTCTTATCATACAAAAAAAACAATATATACTTTGTGCGAGTACAGTAAATAAGAGGAAAATTACAGCTAAACACAAACACCGCAGAAATGATTGTCATGGAGGGATTAAAATCAGAATAATGAAAACGGGCTACTTACAGAGAGGATTTCAATTTCTGTGTTTCTCTGCTGGAAGTGAGTAATGAATGCCTGCAGCTTGGAAAGTACCTGTAAAAACATTACAATTGTTCTTTAAAATGCGGGTATAATGAGTCCTTAAAGAATGGAATTAAGAAGGGAACTGCAAACACAAGACCCGATTTAGCTGGCTGGGGTAACTTTCCAAATCAGCTACTTTGGCCTTAAGTTTGCAGTTCTCTCTCATGAATAAAGGCCTTCGTTTGGTTCAGTTTAATATATTTTCTATGTAGTTTTTACGACAGACTCAGCTAAACCATCAAGACATAAATATTAAAGGACAACTGTACCAACAAATTAACTTGTGTTTAGTTAAAATGCCTACAGCTGATGTGATCTTTCACATAGAAATGTTTTAATGTAAGAATACAAATAATGTACTTTATTGAGCCCTCTTTGCTTCTTATACCGCTAACGGGGCAGACATATTGTTTAGAATCCTGGGGCAGATCTAACCCAAGATTCTATCCAACATGTCTGCCCCCTGTTAGCGGTATATGAAGCAACAAGTGCTCAATAAGGTGCTGTATTTGTATTCTTACATTAAAGTCATTTTTGTACCTACGGTTGTCCTTTAAGACCCTCTAACTGTGCATATGATCACCAGCAGAGCTATTATAGGGGGCCCTGCTACCTAAACCATGTTTATACTGTGAATGGAAAGAAAATCAACAAAATCTATACATTGTGATATTTTACGCATTTGTTTTTAAATCTAAGAGAACAATGTGCTTTAATTGTGTCTACCATTTATGACATCACTATGTGGCCTGATATGCAAATGAATACTTTTCAATAGGATCGCCTATCAGGCCACATGCTACCTGAGTAGACTCTAAAGACTATTAAAGTGCATTTCAAAAATCCAGTAATGGGCAACCGGGAGCAGCCGTAACGATTAAAGAGTAAATAACACAGATAATAACATGGTCGTCCTGGCAGCAATGGGAGGAGAGAACGCCCACTGCGCAGATAAAATCACCTGCATCTCAAAACGGCGTCTTGCACTGGACGACAGCTTCTCTGGAGAAATGACGCTGACGCTGGGGGTGATGGGCGAACCGTGCTGCTCAAACAGACCTGGGGTATAATGAGTCAGGGCTTTAGAAAGGTTCTGTTTATTTGCAGACCCTGAACTGGTGGGGTTTCTGCTATTATGAGTGTTTGATTTCTGTCTGGGCCAACTAGGTGTAGTGTGGCAGACTGCAGAGACAGGGCTGTGCGGGAAACATGGCACTGCTGTAAGGTATGTGGGGGCAATCTGGCACTGTAGACAGGAATGTGGGGGAAATCTGATATAACTATTGATTCTAAACAACATGTATACAGAGCAAAGATTCTAGTCTGCCCCCTAGTAGAACTATACAGAGCAAAGATTCTAAACATGTCAACCCCCTGATAGAGCTATACAGAGCAAAGATTCTACACAACATGTCCGCCCCCTGATAGAGCTATACAGAGCAAAGATTCTAAACAACATGTCCTCCCCCTGATAAAGCTATACAAAGCAAAGATTCTAAACATACCTCCCTCTGATTAAGCTATACAGAGCAAAGATTCTAACAACATGTTCACCTCCTGATAGAGCTATACAGAGCAAAGATTCTAAACAACATTTCCACCCCCTGATAGAGCTATACAGAGTAAAGATTCTAAACATTTCCACCCCCTGACAGAGCTATAGAGAGCAAAGATTCTAAACGACATGTCCACCCCCTGATGGAGCTATACAGAGCAAAGATTCTAAACGACATGTCCACCTCCTGATAGAGCTATACAGAGCAAAGATTCTAAACAACATGTCCGCCCTCTGATAGAGCTACACAGAGCAAAGATTCTAAACAACATGTCCGCCCTCTGATAGAGCTATACAAAGCAAAGATCCTAAACGACATGTCCACCCTCCAGGTATAACTTTTTTGGGCTATATAACTTTATTTGTATTGTTTCATTAAAGAATTTAGAAAATGTCTACTCTTGATTAAACATGCCATTTTGACTGAATAATTTACATACCCAGGCTTCAGACTTTTGACTAAAGACTGTACAAATTGCATGGTAACAGAATGCCCATGTAATCTGGGTTACAAATCACAAACCGACTCACGGTAGGGGAAACAGGAATGGTATTACTTACTCTGGGAGTTTGAGAACGATCCCTTCACGTTCTGTACAGACAGACTGTCCGCAACTTCCCTGAAAACAGACGCAAAGAAAACTATTACAGTCCAAACCGCTAGATTGGGGAACACACAGGAAAAGCAGACACATCCCAGCAATAAAAAAAGATTTAAGAAAAATATGAATTCTTGAATGATTAAGAATACATTGCGGGCAGAGATATCTACTCATCCCTCCCATGTGGGGACAGGGGGGGCCTTGTTACCCCCACTGCTTTCTCATGTTCCTATAATCAATGTTGCTTTGCTTTGACCGTTACAATTTAATCTGCTGACCTGTTATTTTTTTCTTCAAAGCCCTTGAGTCGAAGTTTTTGGAGCAGGTGATCCACTAGATCCGATTCCAGAATCCTCTTCTCGTTCTGTCGTTCCTTCTCAAAAGTTTTCAACTGTTTGGGTGACAAAAGGGGTGGATCTCTTGAAATCCAAATCGGTGTTTCTTTTTGGAAAAGCCGGCAAGGTGCCATGTTCTGGGGCAGGATCTGAACCCCACTCTCATGTACAATTTACACTTAATATTACCACTGAATTAATGCCACGGATTTCTAGAAGAGGAAGATTCCGTGGCCCTGTTAGGAAGTAATCTGCTCTCCTCGCTCCTAGCTGAGCAAGTGATCTTATCCTGCTCGAGCCTGGGGCTCTAGGAACATTCGGTGAATCTGTGACATCATCAGCCTGTGCCAAGCATGGATGTATGAAGATGAAATTACTTTTCTAAGGGTCAGAACGGAACAAAAAACGCAGAAAAAACCCTGATGTGATGAGCTGAGAGGTTAACGGGGAACTTGTAAAGATAATACAATGCTAACAAGGTTTCTCTGACTTTATTCACCGTTGGTTCTCAGGGATTGGATTAGCATCATGTGCATTATTCGCAGATTGCTGTATAGCTAAAGCCCCTCTACCTTGATGTGATGTCCTTCTTTGTCAGAGATAATCGCAGCATATGTGATTCCAAAAAGCCGGCAATGCTCCAGAAGTTCATCCTGTGACTAAATTAAACACAGAAAGTTTGGTTTTAGAGAAGGGGACGTTTATTATAAGTTATAGACAGGTATAAAATGTAAAAACTGTGCTATATGCTTTATACTTCACCGGCCCTAAGAAAAGTTATCATTTGCCAACACTTCTTCATATTCAGTCATTTTACTCCAGACACTTATATTACACATTTCCCCTGCCAAAACAGCACATCCCACGGCACCGGATTACGCAGAAACATAGAATGTGTCGGCAGATAAGAACCATTAGGCCCATCTAGTCTGAACAATCTTCTAAATACTTTTATTAGTCCCCAGTTCCCTATCTTATATCTAGGATAGCCTTATACCTATCCCATGCATGCTTAAACTCCTTCACTGTATTAACCTCTACCACTTCTACTGGAAGACTATTCCATACATCCACTACCCTCTCAGTAAAGTAATACTTTCATTAGTCCCTGCCCTTATCTTATATCTAGGATAGCTTTATACCCATCCCATGCATGCTTAAACTCCTTCACTGTATTAACCTCTACCACTTCTACTGAAAGACTATTCCATACATCCACTACCCTCTCAGTAAAGTAATACTTTCATTAGTCCCTGGCCTTATCTTATATCTAGGATAGCCTTATACCTATCCCATGCATGCTTAAACTCCTTCACTGTATTAACCTCTACCACTTCTACTGAAAGACTATTCCATACATCCACTACCCTCTCAGTAAAGTAATACTTTCATTAGTCCCTGGCCTTATCTTATATCTAGGATAGCCTTATACCTATCCCACGCATGCTTAAACTCCTTCACTGTATTAACCTCTACCACTTCTACTGGAAGACTATTCCATTCATCCACTACCCTCTCAGTAATGTAATACTTTCATTAGTCCCTGGACTTATCTTATATCTAGGATAGCCTTATACCTATCCCACGCATGCTTCAACTCCTTCACTGTATTAACCTCTACCACTTCTACTGGAAGACTATTCCATTCATCCACTACCCTCTCAGTAATGTAATACTTTCATTAGTCCCTGGCCTTATCTTATATCTAGGATAGCCTTATACCTATCCCATGCATACTTAAACTCCTTCACTGTATTAACCTCTACCACTTCTACTGGAAGATTATTCCATACATCCACTACCCTCTCAGTAAAGTAATACTTTCATTAGTCCCTGGCCTTATCTTATATCTAGGATAGCCTTATACCTATCCCACGCATACTTAAACTCCTTCACTGTATTAACCTCTACCACTTCTACTGGAAGATTATTCCATACATCCACTACCCTCTCAGTAATGTAATACTTTCATTAGTCCCTGACCTTATCTTATATCTAGGATAGCTTTATACCTATCCCATGCATACTTAAACTACTTCACTGTATTAACCTCTACCACTTCTACTGGAAGACTATTCCATACATCCACTACCCTCTCAGTAAAGTAATACTTTCATTAGTCCCTGGCCTTATCTTATATCTAGGATAGCCTTATACCTATCCCACGCATGCTTAAACTCCTTCACTGTATTAACCTCTACCACTTCTACTGGAAGACTATTCCATTCATCCACTACCCTCTCAGTAATGTAATACTTTCATTAGTCCCTGGACTTATCTTATATCTAGGATAGCCTTATACCTATCCCACGCATACTTAAACTCCTTCACTGTATTAACCTCTACCACTTCTACTGGAAGATTATTCCATACATCCACTACCCTCTCAGTAAAGTAATACTTTCATTAGTCCCTGGCCTTATCTTATATCTAGGATAGCCTTATACCTATCCCACGCATACTTAAACTCCTTCACTGTATTAACCTCTACCACTTCTACTGGAAGATTATTCCATACATCCACTACCCTCTCAGTAATGTAATACTTTCATTAGTCCCTGACCTTATCTTATATCTAGGATAGCTTTATACCTATCCCATGCATACTTAAACTACTTCACTGTATTAACCTCTACCACTTCTACTGGAAGACTATTCCATACATCCACTACCCTCTCAGTAAAGTAATCCTTTCATTAGTCCCTGACCTTATCTTATATCTAGGATAGCCTTATACCTATCCCATGCATACTTAAACTCCTTCACTGTATTAACCTCTACCACTTCTACTGGAAGACTATTCCATACATCCACTACCCTCTCAGTAAAGTAATACTTCCTGATATTACATTTAAATCGTTGCCCCTCTAATTTAAGACTATGTCCTCTAGTTGTGGTAGGTTTGTGGAAGCACCCCCCATGGCACCGGATTGCCATTACAGCAGGGATGTTGCACCCTTACACAGAAGGAAGCTCGTGCCGTCACACTCACCTCAGACCAGTCATACATTATTTCAGCCGTAATTCCTGCGTTCCACAACTTCTGAATGATACTGATCGATCTGTTCACAGACATCTGCCCGGCGCTTACAACCAGCAAATCACAGCTCCCGACCTGTAACAGACAGACAGGGTAACGTCTCTTCATGCTGAAACTGGGCTCGTGACAACGGCAGGGGATATAGAACGGCAGGGGAATCTAGAACAACGGCAGGGGAATCTAGAACAACGTTGGTGGGTCTAGAACAGCGGCGGGGTAATCTAGAACAACGTTGGTGGGTCTAGAACAGCGGCAGGGGAATCTAGAACAACGGCGGCGGGTCTAGAACATCTACAGAGGATCTAGAAATACTAGACCTAAATAACTAAGCCATGAAAACATACTGGAAGCCAATGTCTCGGTAATGAGATCAGTCAAAATATCTGGAATTTCCAACAATATCTCCCAGTGTTATGAACAGCTTATTGTGCCAAGTAATCCTAGTGAGATATTAGACCTCTATAGCGACACTGAACACTTAATACAACGTCCCTGTTCTACTGACTGCCTCTATTGGTCTGGCTGAGTGTCAGTCTGACCGGCCACTCCCACCAGCAGACACTGGAGAAAAGTAAGTGTCCTAGTGCTGGATTTCTAATCCACTATATCAGCGATATCTTCTGAACTATACGACATAGAAAGAAAATGTACAAAGTTAAGTCAGCACAGCAGGACCAATATATTAACAGGTTTAATATTTGGGGAGCAATCCTTCTTTAACGAAATATACTGATCGCTGGGAACACGCTCTATAGAATGTCTGACATAAAATGGGGGTTATGTTTTGGGAAAGGGGGAGGTTCGACAGGTATGTAGAAGTCGCATGATTGCGAAGCAGCAAGTAGAAGACAAGACACATTATACCTACAGAATACATTATGTAATATATAAAAAAAAAAAAGGTCTCTATCAATGAAAGAGAATTGCTGTGGAATTGAAGAATTTTTCCACATCGGCTACTTTGGTCTCACATTTTTAAATTCCCTTCTCAATTACCTCTTTCATGAATAAATTCCTACATGGGGAAATCGGCAGCTTTAATTTTACCATCCTGTGCCTTATAGAGAAAGGGAGATTGATGGCGCGTCTGACGCCACAGGCCGATAGTGGTTTACTATTAAAATATACTTACATGTTCGTCTGCATTGGAGAGAGCTGCGGATATCTTGTCGATTGCTATGCTAACACCTACAGCATAAGGCAGAGCAATGGATCCAGCCTGAGGTCCTCTGAACTGCGATATCTACATAAAACCCAAAAAATATATATATCACCATGATTCCCAGAAACACAACTGTCCGTTTGCAGGTTCTTTAGTTTTTCATGGCTTTGGAAGTATTAGCCACTTAAATGGATAAATGAAATCACTTTCTAAAATGTTATTTCTAGGATCTATCATTCCAGAGATATTACAAGTTTTACGGCGGCGTTTTGTTCTACTAGGATGGCTTCATTAGACAAGCTGTGCTTGGTGGGGAAAGTCTGTCAACTAGTTCTCCCAGGTACCTTTTAAAATGGGTCAAAGTTCCCCACGTCATCTCAAAGGGAACTACAAAGTAAAAAAACAATGATCATCTTTTGAGATGCAGATATATCCCCAGCTGAAGGTGTGAATAATGATACCTTAAGTGGCAAATTCTGCATAAGTAATATATTTGGAATGGAACCTCATTATTAACAAGTGGTTACATAAAAAGTTGCGATCTGAGGAGCCATAGATCATAGAAACTTTCCAAAAAAGCATTGTATTTATCTTAAATCAACCAACTGGCTCTTCAGCAAATCAGCAGAGAAGCTAGCTGCTTCCTACAGGGGATCAGTGTTGAATCTGCTACCCTGTAAACGGAGAATCACAAGCTGCTATCTATTGAAAACAAGGATTATTTACACCAGCAGCTTGTAATGGATAAAAGTCTGCTCCATTCTGTTCTTACCAAATGGTCGTATCTCCCGCCAGCTGCCAGTATGTCTGGGACAATCCTCTGCCGTCGCTTAATGAATGCTACAAACTGAAACACTATCCCATTGTGCTGCTGCATTTTATACACCAGGCCAAAGTTCACAAAGACCTAGGAGAGAAGGCACGTGAGATATATTCCATTAAATGTCAACCCTGATTAATAGCGTGGAAGATGGTCCAGATACAGGGGGATTCATTTAAAAGGGGCAGATCCGCCCAGCTTATTTCGTGTATGTTGTACATGTTTCTAATACACATGAAAAGCCCTTATTTTACAGTTCTCCTGTAGTTTTACACTCAAAATAACTTAACAGGGGAATCTAAATTCAGTGACGTGAGTGAGTAAAAAAAAAAAAAAAAACACGTTTGCTTCCTCTGCACCATTTGTTATGCTTTAATGTTAGCCATTAGTGTGGAATAAGCCTCACTCTGAACTCGGCTGCTTCAGTTGCTTGAAATACAGGGTGGAGAATGGTTTCAGCCAGCTCTGTGTGCTGGGATGTAGAGCAATAAGGAGCGGTTTGCATAGAAAGAGGCAGGACTGATGCTACAACAGCAGCAATAACTTTATAATTTCAGAGGACTTGAAGGTAGGTAGGCAATGCAATAGAGCAGCAAATGCTAGCAGAATGCTTGGTTGTATTGGGAGAGGTATTAGCAGTAGGAAGAGGGAAGTGCTCATGCCATTGTACAGAGCACTGGAGAGACCTCACTTGGAGTATTGTACAGAGCACTGGTGAGACCTCACTTGGAGTATTGTACAGAGCACTGGTGAGACCTCACTTGGAGTATTGTACTCAGCACTGGTGAGACCTCACTTGGAGTATTGTACAGAGCACTGGTGAGACCTCATTTGGAGTATTGTACAGAGCACTGGTGAGACCTCACTTGGAGTATTGTACAGAGCACTGGTGAGACCTCATTTGGAGTATTGTACAGAGCACTGGTGAGACCTCACTTGGAGTATTGTACAGAGCACTGGTGAGACCTCACTTGGAGTATTGTACAGAGCGCTGGTGAGACCTCACTTGGAGTATTGTACAGAGCACTGGTGAGACCTCACTTGGAGTATTGTACGCAGTACTGGAGACCATATCTCCAGAAGGATATTGATACTTTGGAGAGAGTTCAGAGAAGGGTTTACTAAACTGGTTCATGGGTTGAAGGATAAAACTTACCAGGAAAGGTTAAAGCATCTTAACATGTATAGCTTGGAGGAAAGACGTAACAGGGGGGATATGATAGAAACATTTAAATACATAAAGGGAATCAACACAGTAATGGAAGAGAGTATATTTAAAGGAAGAAAAACTACCACAACTAGAGGACATAGTCTTAGATTAGAGGGGCAACGATTTAAACGTAATATCAGGAAGTATTACTTTACTGAGAGGGTAGTGGATGTATGGAATAGCCTGCCAGCAGAAGTGGTAGAGGTAAGCAAAGTCAAGGAGTTTAAGCAGGCGTGGGATAGACACAAGGCTATCCTAGCTATAAGACCGAGAACGGGGGACTAATAAAAGTACTCAAAAAAAATTGGGCAGACTAGATGGACCGAATGGTTCTTATCTGCCGACACATTCTATGTTTCTATGTAACACTTTTTCCAAGTTGTAAGTAGACAGAGAAGCGTTGATGGAGAGCTGATAAGACAGATATATCTTTTTTGCCATCCTTTACACGATGCAGCAGTTATGTAGAAACATTTTTTTTTTCAGCCCCAATGTTACGGTCATAGTAAAGGTCAAACCTGTAGCTTTATCCCCAGCCTCTTCACCAATCCGATGACTTCCTCCAAATCTTTCAGGCCTTGCTTGGCCAACACGCCTACCCCTGATTTCTGTTTGGTGAGAGTGGACATCGTGGGCTGCAGGTCCTGAAGATCTCCTTTCTGTTCAATGAACCGGTACAGACGGCTCAACTGGAAAATACGATAGAAACGTGAAAAACCAGAGGTAACAAAGCAGCAAGATCAACCATTAAAAAAGGCCAAAATCCGCACATGTCCAGCAGTCTGGGTGAATAGTCAGTTGTCGCATCATTAATAAGCCTGATGGTAGCTGGAATTCCAGTGACTTGGGGGGTTATTTTTAAAAGTAAAATTGAGGGTGCAATGTTCTTTAAAAAGACTGCGGCCCATTACGCTGGTTCCCATGGCAACTGCTCCACTTTTAGAACGTTGCCCCCTACTGCCAGATACTAAACTTTATCAGTCCATTTATTACGCTCTCTTACTATATTGATCAGGGGATTCAATACACAGAATATCGGATTCTGAAATATTAGCTGACATATATACATTATCAGTTCTTATGGACAGGCGCCCCCTTGTGGTGCTTGATATCACATCACTTACATTGTTCTCAGACAGAGAGAGATTGCAGAACTTGGCTTCTACTTCCCTTTTCGTTAGCTTCTCGGCCTGCGGGAGGACATGGAGTTGGGCTCAGTTTACAATGCATGAGAATCTAGCGGAGGACGAGCTTAATAAACACATCTTACAAACTTCCTACTCTACAGAGGACGCGGTGCCATCTAGGTGCTAAATGGCGCCGGCGAGGTCATGTGACTGTAGCGGACTTGGTAAATACTGATTGGTGATCTCAGTAGGCACGTCCAACAGGATAAAGCAGAGGGGGGTTTGCGCCCCCCCCCCCCCCCCCGCCAAACAGCCAGTCCCTTCAAAGGTGAATTTAGGATTTCCTTCCAACACAATGTATAGATGATATTTTTATGCTTTTTTACATTCACAGTATAAATCGTGTTCCTTTAATATGTATATAGCACCAGTAATCCACGCAGGGAAGGGAGATGCACAGAGCCTGTCTGATAAAACAAGCCGAGCGGGATATATCACATATACACAGGGCTACACATATACTTACCATGGCATCACACAGAATATTATACACATGAATAAGTTTATCTTCAGGCACGCCACAGTGTAGAAGAATGGCTTTCAGCAGAGATGTGTGGTTCACATAGATCATGTAATTCCTTTCCTGTTTAAAAAAAATCAAATCAAATAATTAACAGTATGATTAAAGAGTCCAAAGAATTAAAAAAAATACAAAACACACAAAAACAAAAAAAAACTTTCTTAGTTTATACGACTCACTATTCCCAAGATATTAATGTTTTATTGAAGAACTTATATTGTATGGGAAGTCCTTGATTTGTACATCTGTACTTGTTGCAGATATTTTTCGTTTGGCAGTTACCACCACAGTGTCTTCTCACTTTAAACTACGAGGTAAATTTGCATCTGATCAGGTGCTATACCTGATCAGATGCAAATTTACCTCTTAGTTTAAAGTGAGAAGACAAAGACACAGATCAGTATTGGTGTCTACAAGATAAGTGCTTCAATAGAAACTGTACTATCTTGGGAACAATACATCATAGAAATAAGTAGTGATAGACTGTATCTAAACATGATGTAAGTGCTCACTAATCTTTTCTCCAGAGAAGGCATTGGAATATAGTCATAGGTCATCCTTAGTAAGTGTCGTTAAGATGGATCACCTCTTTCAGGCTTCATTTTGGCACATACCTGAAGAACAGGAAACTCCTGGATAATCTCAAAGATGGTGTACATAGTTTCAGCGATGGGTAAGTAGCTGTTCAGAGAGGAGGTGATGATATCAAACGCACACTCGATGAGTTCCTTGGGGTGGCATCGATTCAACTTGCGGGGGCGGAAAACTTTTTCAACGCAGTATCTAAAAATTTTTTAAAAAAAAGTGTTATGTTATGGATATATCTGGTGTGCAGACAGGAAACAGATCTGACACATGCCTAGCGCACCAATTGTTTTAAACGGACGTTACCTTTTGAGATTTGTGATATTATTTCTGGCGACAAATCGAGCAAAGGGAATCTAAAAAACAAACAAAGGTCAGGATGTTAGTTGGTAACGAGCGGATAATTATTCTACAGGATGCATCAGATGTGTTTCACTGTCCAGATACAATGATATGAATCCACACTAAGCTTTCCCCCATGTTTCTCAAGGCCAGCCAGCTAACCACAGACCAGGATTTGTTCATTCCTTTGTCCGGGCAAACTCTACAAGTGCGGCTGTGTGACTTACATATGATCATTCATCCCCTTCAGGAGCAGAGATTTTCGTGGGATTTTTTGTTGTGTGTGTGTGTAACTGTAATTTTTCTCATACAAACTATATACTGTTATTTTAAGGGATGCCACACTGATCCCTTCGAATATCTGAATTTAGTATGTTTTGTTTTACATTCTTGGTGTGACGGGACATCACGTGTCCTGAAGAAGTAAAGTTCACACATGTATAGATCTAGGAATGAATGAACATGTTGCATGTTCCTCTAGGATGAGGAATGTCTGATTTATGTCCTTTATGTGTCAGATCAGGTTCACTGAATAGATCCCATGGTAGAACAAAATCACCCATGGTGCAGTTTTATTTCCCAGCATGCACCTACCCTGAGGCTGTAAGGTAGGGTGACCAGCATCCCGCTGTGATCCATGAAGCAGGCCGATTCCCCGCCGTCTAATAAGGTTTTATTCCTGGGCATTAGTAATGGAGTATGAAACTTCACTGCTCCTGTGACAAGGTAACCGACAGAAACAGGACAGGTTCATTGACTGACAGATTTCTACATACCGCTAACATTTCTCATGACCAAAGATAACCACTAGGGGGCAGGACACACCCGCTAACATTACACGTTCCCAAGGATAACCACTAGGGGGCAGGACACACCCGCTAATATGTCACATTTCCAAGGATAACCACTAGGGAGAAGGACACACCCGCTAATATGTCACATTTCCAAGGATAACCACTAGGGAGCAGGACACACCCACTAACATTACACATTACCAAGGATAACCACTAGGGGGCAGGACACACCCGCTAATATGTCACATTACCAAGGATAACCACTAGGGGGCAGGAAAGACCCGCTAACATTTCACATTACCAAGGATAACCACTAGGGAGCAGGACAGACCCGCTAACATTTCACATTTACAAGGATAACTCTGGTCAGATGATGGATTGGACAAGTACAAGTGGAAATTGGCAGGGATTCCTCCTGGCTGCCAGCGAGGGCAGGATGCGCTTGGCGGACGGAGGTCTTTGAACTCACCGTGTCTTTTGAAGACCCTGCAGACCGTCTCACACACGTGATGGTGGATCCTGGCCAGGCGTGTAGAGAAGCTCCCCTGACGAATGAAAGACGCATTAATTATCTTCATGAAACAGGAGACTGATGAGATCAGTCAGAATGGGGGAGGGGGGGGTTATGCATATAAGGGGGGCATGCAGGGAGAGCGCTGTATAGTGGAGCTATCGCTAAGTGCACCAATGTATAAGGCTCACTAACAGAAAAGAGTTTGAATTTAGAGCGCCAGTTTCTGGTCACCCCCATACTGAGCACCGATACACCTCATATAAAGACTCGTTATGGGCTTATCAGATGAGGCAGTGCTGTACTTTTTGGTTTCAAACCACATCTAAAAATGTTTGTTGTAAAATCGTCTACCTTTCGGAGCGCCCGAAGAGCCCTGTCTCAGCAAAGAGGCAGAGCTCAGAGTAAATCCGACGTGCATCTGCAAAGAAACGCGTCGGGTTCATTCCGGCCTAATGGAGCTAGGTTTTCGGCTTTTGCTTCTATTTATGAATTGCGTTTAGCGGCACAAGCGAACCAGACTACTGGGGATATTTAAGAGATAGATGACCTCCACAGGACTAAAATACCTTTAATATA
Source organism: Pelodytes ibericus (assembly GCA_036172795.1). Classification (NCBI taxonomy): domain Eukaryota; kingdom Metazoa; phylum Chordata; class Amphibia; order Anura; family Pelodytidae; genus Pelodytes; species Pelodytes ibericus. The sequence goes on along the minus strand of CM069868.1, from coordinate 8,723,487 downwards.
TCACTATCGTAAGTGTAGTCCATGGCAGGTGAAATGCGTTGGTTAAATATCTGACACATCATTGTGCGATAAGCCTTTCCGTCAACATTGGCCAAAGTGTGATGAAGAACCTCATGGAGCTCGGATTCTTCCATCTGCGGGGGTGGCAGGAGGTCACATCTCAGCAGCTCAGTGGCGGTAGGGCGAGAAGCAGGGTCGTGGTTCAGGAGCCAAGTGATTACTTTCCTCTTCAAAACACAAATCAGGAGGCACTTTCCATATAAGTAAAATTAAGGCGACATTGTAAAGGCATTGATGGCTAACCTTGGCACTACAGATGTTTGGGAACTACATATCCCATGATGCCAAGTCAATGATGAGGCTTACTCAGTAGCAAGGGGTATGTAGCGCCACATAGCTGTTGTGCCAAGGTTTGCCATCCCTGCTGTCGGGTGCTTTTCTTCTTATCCTTTCCTTAAAAGACCAGAATCCGACATTGAGTTCACTACACACTTTGTAATAAAGGTTTAACGGGCAAAAAAACGTAACTTCCAGCTATAACAACCCATAAGCACTACAGACGTAAGGACTCTGCATAGTCCAAGAACGCACAATACAAGCCGCCGCTGCCACGCATAGCAATGTAGTATGTCAGGATTCAGGCGTAATCGCGTGATGTCATATTAAATCATAATGAGATGCGGTTAAATATCAGAATACGGTACCTGCTTTTCATTCTCTACCGTGTCGAAATCCTCTGGGAAGACGACAGAGGCCTGAGCAAACAAAATGGGACATTAGGAGGGGTCTCTTCATAGAAATTCAGGGTGCAAACAAGTTCATCAAGTTCGACCCTTCTACCTATTCTTCTTGCTGCTGATCCAAAACCCCTAATGAAGCCATTTAAATACTGCCACATAGGGGGGCAGGGGATTCCTTCTGGACTCCAAAAAGGCAACCGGAGCTCTCCTTGGATCAACAAGCTCCAAATATTAATGTTCTCATTTATAGCCCTGTATGTTCTGCTTTTCTATCCAGACCCTTTTTGATGGCGTCTATTAAATTTGATAGCACCACCTCCCTTGGCAGCAGTGAATTCCATACCTTTACTGTCCTTACCGTCAAGAATCCCTCCCATCTTTGCTACGTGTATTAATCTTAAGGAGAGTAAATAGCGAGCCAGTATTTTTGTTTAGAAGAGCGCAAGTTGTTTCTGGTTATGTGAGGATGCACCTCGGGGCTGGCCTGTAGAAATCTCCCCCGATAAGGACATTAACAAAATCTATAGGATAGTAAAATAAAGGGCTTCATTCGCTAACAGGAGAACTGCAAGGATCGGAGAAGGGAATTTCAAACTTAAGGCCAAAGTAGCCGAGTTAGAACAATTCTCCCACACAGCCGAATAGAAGATTTTTTTTCCCTACTCAGCTACTTTGGCTTAAGTTTGAAATTCCCATCTCAAATATCTCTCCATTAATAAATCTTAAAGTGAGCGGCTTCTAGCACTGCTTTGAGTGTAGTAGCAGGGGAATATAACGGAAGGCTTACGGTGTCGCTATCACTTTAATGAAATGCACACCCAGGCTTATAAATCGATAACCGATGTACCTGTCTTAGTTTGCTTAATACGGAGATCCTTTCGGAGCTGGTTCCCATTGGTCTGTAGGACATCTCGAACAGGATGATCCCCAGACTGAAGAGATCCACTTTCTAAAGACATTATATACACCAAAGTTAATCAGACGACACAAGCATCAAACAAAATACTCTGTAGCACAATCCGGCACATTATTATGTCCAGCTAGAAAGGATAAAAATGGCATCTACCTAAGAGTAACATTATATTCGGAGAATATTTGAGCAAAAGCATGAATTATTAGGAATCTATTTTAACCCTTGATTCCTTGTAGGGTTAAAAAAAAACAGATAAATGTCCCCCCTGCTGATCCCATGTACAAAGGGGGGTCTCTCTCTGCACCAGCAAAGAGAGTCGGTCGCTGACCAAACAGCAGCTTGCTTCACATGAAAGGACAGAGGACGAGCTGGCATGTACCATCAAAAGAACCTGGAAATTCACTTTTCACCTGGGCCCCTAGTTAAAGTGACAAAGTTCAGTTGTCCTTTGCCGTATATTTTTTTTTAAAGGCGTCTGTGGAGTCTCCTGTTTGTGACATCACCCATTGTGGCTTCATATGCAAATGAACTTTCAGTGGGAAATGTGTCATTTGCATATCAAGCCACAAGGTGATGTCAAACAGGAGACACCACACTAGCAGAAAGTCACCAAGAACAATATTGTAAGAACTGTTCGATTTTTCATACTTACAAAAAAATTATTTTGACATTTTTTTTTTTCATTTAATGAACAACTAATCTTTGGGGAAGGTGGGTTACCTGGTTATAGGATGCTTTGGTGTTCCCTTGGACCTCTGGGCTGACATATAAAGCAGTGCCAACCATGCCGGTAAGTTTGCCTGCACCGGGTGACAGAGAGAGGCATTTGGTGAATACAAGTTCAAAACAGTTTGTATAGCTCTATCAGTGCTGTACAGATCAAAGATTCTAAACAACATGGCCGCCCCCTGATAGAGCTACACAGATCAAAGATTCTAAACAACATGTCCACCCCCTGATAGCTACACAGAGCAAAGAGTCTAAACAACATGTCCGCCCCCTGATAGCTATATAGAGCAAAGATTCTAAACATGTCCGCCCCCTGATAGAGCTATACAGAGCAAAGATTCTAAACAACATGTCCGCCCCCTGATAGAGCTATACAGAGCAAAGATTCTAAACAACATGTCCGCCCCCTGATAGCTACAAAGAGCAAAGATTCTAAACAACATGTCCGCCCCTGATAGCTATATAGACCAAAGATTCTAAACAACATGTCCGCCCCCTGATAGAGCTATACAGAGCAAAGATTCTAAACAAAATGTCTGACCCCTGAGAGAGCTATACAGAGCAGCATGGCCGCCCAACCAAACCCAAGGTCATTTTTTACTGACAGTTGTCCTTTAACCCATGCATTACCTTCAGGATCCGTTTTAGTCAGGTAACTGTGCAGTTGATCTTCTTCTACTTGCACCGGATCAGTCTGCAAGACAAAAAAAAAAACCTTAATTTCCTTCCAATTAAATTGAGAGCGGAAGGACTAGGAAAGCACGCATTTCGCATGATTATAGAGGTGAGACTAGTTAATGCAGGAGAGTTACACTCACCCCGTAGGTTGTATGGTCCGTGGCAAGTCCGAAATCTCCTATTTTTACACAATCATCTGAATCTAAGAAGATATTGACAGGTTTTAAATCTCGGTGAATCATTCCCTGTTGGGTAAAATAGAAAACAAATAATTTACAACCAAACTCCTTCCTACGTAAAACATTACAACCGAAAGAGCTTCTAACACCAAGATAATAATAAAGCTCCACCGAGGATTACTAATGAAATGCACGTACCTGCTCATGAATATATGCTAAGCCATCTAATATCTCCCGAAATAGTCTCCAGAGTCGGCTGAGGTCCAGATAGAGACCCTGGTCTATCGTGTCCCGTAAAGTGCTCTTCTCGCAGTACTCCATCTAACAACAAAACGACTATAAAATGACAAACGCCCTAAACAGTGTTTGTAGCATGGATCTAGGGTATTACAATGGTCTCTGTCAAACCAAACATTTCTGTAGAAAAAAAAAGGATCTATACATTGTGTTGGCAGAACTGCAGCAAATGCAAAATAAATGATAGAAAAATGTGTTTTAAATTTGTCTGTAGTGCCTTCATTATGACATAACCTTGTGGCTTGATATGCGAATTACACATTTCCCTTTGAAATGTAGTTTATTTGCATATCAAGCCACATGTGATGTCATAAACAGGAGACTCCACAGACACGTTTAAACATATATTTCTCTTCTGTTAGAGAACAGAGATGGGGGAGGAGGGGAAGAGGGAGAGAGAACAGATACGGGGGAGGAGGGGAAGAGGGAGAGAGAACAGATACGGGGGAGGAGGGGAAGAGGGAGAGAGAACAGATACGGGGGAGGAGAGGGAGAGAGAACAGGTACGGGGGAGGAGGGGGAGAGAGAGAGAGAACAGGTACGGGGGAGGAGGGGGGAGAGAGATAGGATACGGGGGAGGAGGGGGAGAGAGATAGGATACGGGGGAGGAGGGGAAGAGAGATAGGATACGGGGGAGGAGGGGAAGAGGGAGAGAGAACAGATACGGGGGAGGAGAGGGAGAGAGAACAGGTACGGGGGAGGAGGGGGAGAGAGAGAGAGATAGGATACGGGGGAGGAGGGGTAGAGAGATAGGATACGGGGGAGGAGGGGAAGAGAGATAGGATACGGGGGAGGAGGGGAAGAGAGATAGGATACGGGGGAGGAGGGGAAGAGAGATAGGATACGGGGGAGGAGGGGGAGAGAGAGAACAGGTACGGGGGAGGAGGGGAAGAGAGATAGGATACGGGGGAGGAGGGGAAGAGAGATAGGATACGGGGGAGGAGGGGAAGAGAGATAGGATCCGGGGGAGGAGGGGAAGAGAGAACAGGTACGGGGGAGGAAGGGGAGAGAGAACAGATACAGGGGAGGAGGGGGGAGAGAGAGAACAGGTACGGGGGAGGAGGGGGGAGAGAGAGAACAGCTATGGGGAGGAGGGGAAGAGAGAGAACAGGTATGGGGGAGAAAGAACATATATGGGAGAGGAGGTAATGAGACCAGATATGGTGACAGGGAGAGAGAACAGATATGGGGAGAGGGAAATATATATGGGGAGGGGAAAGAGAGGCAAAGAGATTTGGGGAGATGGAAAGAGGCAAAGAGGTATGGGGGGGGGACAGATATGGGAAGGGGGAAAGATAACAGATTTGGGGAGGAGGAGAGAGAACAAATATGGGGGGTGAGAGACAGACAGACATGGGGGGTGGGGAGAGGAAGGCATACATGGGAAGGGAGAGAGACATACATGGAGGGAGAGGAAAGAGACAGGCATGAGGAGTGAGAGGAGACAGACAGACAGGTGCTGTGTATGGACACTTGTTACCTGGATAAAGAGGTAATGAACAGCCTGGCTCTTTCCAGTACTGGGGTCCTGCTGTACAGCTGCACGGGCCTTAGCATATTCCTCATCCTGTACGGAGAACACAGACCAAGGTCAGTTATATACAGACTGCGTTATATGAACAGAGACAGGCTGAAACATGAGGTAGAGAGCCCTGCTCACAGAGCTTACAATCTAGATAAAAGGGAATTACAGACTGTGTTATATGAACAGAGACAGACTGATACATGAGGTAGAGAGCCTTGCTCACAGAGCTTACAATCTAGATAAAAGGGATTACAGACTGCGTTATATGAACAGAGACAGACTGAAACATGAGGTAGAGAGCCCTGCTCACAGAGCTTACAATCTAGATAAAAGGGAATTACAGACTGCGTTATATGAACAGAGACAGACTGATACATGAGGTAGAGAGCCCTGCTCACAGAGCTTACAATCTAGATAAAAGGGAATTACAGACTGCGTTATATGAACAGAGACAGACTGAAACATGAGGTAGAGAGCCCTGCTCACAGAGCTTACAATCTAGATAAAAGGGAATTACAGACTGTGTTATATGAACAGAGACAGACTGATACATGAGGTAGAGAGCCCTGCTCACAGAGCTTACAATCTAGATAAAAAGGGAATTACAGACTGCGTTATATGAACAGAGACAGACTGATACATGAGGTAGAGAGCCTTGCTCACAGAGCTTACAATCTAGAGGGACAGACTGATACACGAGGTAGAGAGCCCTGCTCACAGAGCTTACAATCTAGAGGAACAGACTGATACATGAGGTAGAGAGCCCTGCTCACAGAGCTTACAATCTAGATAAAAGGGAATTACAGACTGTGTTATATGAACAGAGACAGACTGATACATGAGGTAGAGAGCCCTGCTCACAGAGCTTACAATCTAGATAAAAGGGAATTACAGACTGTGTTATATGAACAGAGACAGACTGATACATGAGGTAGAGAGTCCTGCTCACAGAGCTTACAATCTAGATAAAAGGGAATTACAGACTGCGTTATATGAACAGAGACAGACTGAAACATGAGGTAGAGAGCCCTGCTCACAGAGCTTACAATCTAGATAAAAGGGAATTACAGACTGTGTTATATGAACAGAGACAGACTGATACATGAGGTAGAGAGCCCTGCTCACAGAGCTTACAATCTAGATAAAAGGGAATTACAGACTGTGTTATATGAACAGAGACAGACTGGTACGTGAGGTAGAGAGCCCTGCTCACAGAGCTTACATTCTAGATAAAAGGGAATTACAGACTGCGTTATATGAACAGAGACAGACTGATACATGAGGTAGAGAGCCTTGCTCACAGAGCTTACAATCTAGAGGGACAGACTGATACACGAGGTAGAGAGCCCTGCTCACAGAGCTTACAATCTAGAGGAACAGACTGATACATGAGGTAGAGAGCCCTGCTCACAGAGCTTACAATCTAGATAAAAGGGAATTACAGACTGTGTTATATGAACAGAGACAGACTGATACATGAGGTAGAGAGCCCTGCTCACAGAGCTTACAATCTAGATAAAAGGGAATTACAGACTGTGTTATATGAACAGAGACAGACTGATACATGAGGTAGAGAGTCCTGCTCACAGAGCTTACAATCTAGATAAAAGGGAATTACAGACTGTGTTATATGAACAGAGACAGACTGATACATGAGGTAGAGAGCCCTGCTCACAGAGCTTACAATCTAGATAAAAGGGAATTACAGACTGTGTTATATGAACAGAGACAGACTGATACATGAGGTAGAGAGTCCTGCTCACAGAGCTTACAATCTAGATAAAAGGGAATTACAGACTGTGTTATAACAGAGACAGACTGATACATGAGGTAGAGAGCCCTGCTCACAGAGCTTACAATCTAGATAAAAGGGAATTACAGACTGCGTTATATGAACAGAGACAGACTGATACATGAGGTAGAGAGCCTTGCTCACAGAGCTTACAATCTAGATAAAAGGGAATTACAGACTGTGTTATATGTACAGAGACAGACTGATACATGAGGTAGAGAGTCCTGCTCACAGAGCTTACAATAATCTAGATAAAAGGGAATTACAGACTGCGTTATATGAACAGAGACAGACTGATACATGAGGTAGAGAGCCCTGCTCACAGAGCTCACAATCTAGATAAAAGGGAATTACAGACTGCGTTATATGAACAGAGACAGACTGATACATGAGGTAGAGAGCCTTGCTCACAGAGCTTACAATCTAGAGGAACAGACTGATACATGAGGTAGAGAACCCTGCTCACAGAGCTTACAATCTAGATAAAAGGGAATTACAGACTGCGTTACATGAACAGAGACAGACTGATACATGAGGTAGAGAGCCCTGCTCACAGAGCTTACAATCTAGATAAAGGGGATTACAGACTGTGTTATATGAACAGAGACAGACTGATACATGAGGTAGAGAGCCTTGCTCACAGAGCTTACAATCTAGCAGTGAGGTACAGGAGACACATAAGGTGAATCAAGAGGTCAAAGGGGAAGGTGGTGGTAGTAAAATAATTTGGGGACTGTGTGAGAGCTGGGTGAGTTTGGTCAGAGGTTAATTAATGGGTGTTCTAGTGGGATGAGTAGTAAGCTTCCTTATTCCTAACAGTATTTGAGGACAGTGAGAGCTGGGTGGGTTTGGTCAGAGGTTAATTAATGGGTGTTCTAGTGGGATGAATAGTAAGCTTCCTTATTCCTAACAGTATTTGGGGACAGTGGGAGCTGGGTGGGTTTGGCCAGATGTTAATTAATGGGTGTTCTAGTGGGATGAATAGTACGCTTCCTTATTCCTAACAGTATTTGGGGACAGTGGGATCTGGGTGGGTTTGGCTAGAGGTTAATTAATGGGTGTTCTAGTGGGATGAATAGTAAGCTTCCTTATTCCTAACAGTATTTGTAATTTTGAGGGACTTTTTGAAGATTGAGAATGAGGAAGAGAGCTTTCATAGTGAGCTTTGGTTGGTGACAAGGTTTGTGGAGAGCCTTAATCTATATGAGGAACGTAGTGGTCGCACAGAGTAGTATCAGGGAGGGCAAGTGATTGAACGTGGGGGGAAAAGGAGAGAGCAGGGGTCACAGACAAGCCCAAGACATCTGGGTCATCGTGTAAAATTGTAACGCTTCTGACAATAACAGTGAAGTCAGTTACAGGGATGGAGCACGAGAGACGGGTGATTATCAGCTCCATGAGCCGACACACAGTCCCAGACACGACAATCCAGGGCTAAATGACGAAATATGCTTCCTATGCAGTGGTGTATTAAGGGATTGCACACAATGCATTCTGGGACAATTGCTGGTGGATCACAAACTGATAAAAATGTCTGCTCTACCAACTTAAAAAGCAGATATGCTGACAAATAGATATTATACTATAATGTGTACCTGGTCAGGACTATTCTCATCCTCGTTTTCAAAGATTATCTCGCTGTCGGAGTCTGATTCTGGCCTGAAAAATAAATAGAATACAGCTCAGACCAAAATCTAGATGTATCTATTAATGTGTGTTGCAATAGCCCAGCCCTGGAAAGTAGAAACGAGCAAATTAAATAAGAAAATAAAATTGTGACACTTCCATGCTCAGGTGTTACCTTCTCCACCAAAATAGATTTGGAGTGCATTATCTGCCCTATTTCAGGCTTTTCTTTATATGTATTTTGTTTCATTTTTATTACACATGGGCTGCAGTGGCTCAAAATCCTCCAGTGTATCCCCAGAAGAGAAGAGTGTACCCCATATTGGCACACACGCCGCTATTTCAGCATGCGGCTCTTTAATACAACAATACAACAAAAAAGAACAAATATATATATTTATATATCTTACAGGAATGATGGTGAAAACACGCCCTCTACATCATCATCGTCGTCGTCTTCATCACTCGAGTCATTGTCCGAACTCTTGCAGTGTCCACTGGATGAGCGCTCGCAAGACGTGCTCCACTCAACGGAGCTGGTCATAATGGGAGCTGGGGCATTGTCCTCCACATCATCCACTAACCCCAACTCGTTTCGCGCACACTGCTCAGGCTTCACAGTCACTTTGGTTTCTCCAGCAGCCCCAACTTTTTTGGTGTCAGCAGTGGGATGTTCATGTTTCTCGATCCAGGCATTGTAGTATCTCACTATGTTTTCATGGTTCAGTCGAGATAGCAGTGTCACTTCCCCTTTAATGCGTCTAAACTGTTTGCTGGCAGGATTAATCTGTACCCGTTTTACTGCGTAATAGCAGCCGTCTAGCTTGTTCTGAACCTGAAGACAAAAAGATAGCATTGAAGTTCATCATTTATAATCCCTGCTCCAGTATTTTGTTTTGGATCATTTACCCCACACTGTGCTCATTGGAAAGAGACTAACTTTTACTTGTATGATTGAAGAGTTAGCGGCTGGACCGGCTGTACTGTTGACTTACCTTGAGAACAGCGCCAAAAGCACCTCTGCCAAGCATCTGCAATTCCTCAAACTCGTTGAAGTACCGAGAAAAATGGCTGTGGGATTCTAGCTGGAATGTGGAATTGGATATGGGAATGGTGGGTATGACGGTCTCTGTACAGTCCACGCCTGTAAAATCTGAACACAGCAGGTCAGTGACCGGACGATCAATACAAACCCTCACAATTACACCTGGAGACATAATCCAGGGAGCTCATTACCAAGGACGAGCAAGGCATTTATTAGATTAAGTGCAGGTAATGCTCGTCCAGTCACCACAGATCTCAATCTGGCGGACGAAAGGTTGGGCCGGCCTAAAAAAGTTGGTACGATTTCCTCAATCCCTTGCCAGTTTATGTCAAATTAAATAATCTTAACCAAGGTTAGGATACGTTTTTTTTGTTTTTTTTTTCACGGAGCTGCAGCCGGGGAGCTACCTATCAAGGCTACAATAAGAAATGAATCTGGAACGTTAATCATACCCTCTGGACTTTCCTCACTGGCCGGAGATCGGGGAGGTGGAGGGTTAATGAAGCTGTGGTCCAGCAGTTGCTGAGTGCTCCATCGTTCCTTGTCTTCCAAGCAGACGCATCTGAGGGTGACAGAAATGGAGTGGGGTGACTTTAGCGCAGCCATCTCATCGCTAGGGTCTAGGGTCCATTCATCACAAGCGGACACTGCAGAGATGAACAGGCCACGCCAAAAAAAAAAAAGCCAGCACAGAAATGTCACAAGGCCAACAACTAGAAATCTACAGGACTCAGGACTCTGCAGATATTTAATTTGACTGCCAGTAGGTACGTTTGATGTAGATGTGCCCAATTTTTCACAATTCATTGATGGAAAGTCAAATACAGTTTAAATCAGGCAGAAAAGAGATCAGTGGCCTTCTGATTAATTAAAACTATACCTAAAAGTTTAGACCCTATGGTAGTTTTCTTTTTTTTTTTTACATCAGTTTGCGCAACTCCTGGATGTTGGGATTTTTCAGGCCAACATTTGGCTTCTTCCAAGCGGAAGTCATTAGACGCCTACTCACTTTTTCAGGAAGTCCTGGAAGTCGGCGGGTAGTTCGCTGGGTATCTTCACTGGGTATTCCTTGGTTATTTTCCCCTGGCTTAGAGACAGCAGTAAGAGGCCGACTTTCCATATATCGCCCTTCTTTCCGGTTTTGCTGGGCAGCGCATCTTCGCTGAAGCGGACTTTGGTCTGCTCGAAAACATCCTCCTTGCAGAGGTCCGCGAGGCGCTTGGACAGGCTGTAGTCCGTCAGTTTCACTTTCCCATCGCTGGTTACCAGTACGCTGGAGGCGCACAGGATTTTGTGCACCACCGAATTACTGTGCAGATAGTCCAGAGCGGAGAGGAGCTGGGCTGCGTAGTGCCGCAGTTGGTCCAGGGGAACCGGCATTTCCTTCTCCAGGAAGCTTGAAAGTCTGGAGCCATTAATGTGCTCGGCTACGACTCCGACAGAAATGGAATCTTCCCCCTCCTTAATCCTCATCGCTAGGTAGTGCACGAGGTTCGGGTGGCTCAGCTTGGTGAGAGAGTTAAACTCAGTTTCTGTACCGTGAATCTGTAACAGAAATGTAACAACATTCTGAATCTCGAGTGTTGTTATTAAAAAAAATGATCTATACATTGCGTTAGCAAAACTGCACAGATCAAAGAACAAATGCATACATTAGGAGAAAAATTTGTTTTTAATGGATCTCCTGCTTATGACATCACCTGTGGCGCGGTATGCAAATGAACTGCTTTTCAAATGAGAAATGTGTAATTTGCATACCGTGCCACAGGTGATGTCATAAGCAGGAGACTGCCACAGACACATTTATAGCACACTTTACTCCTAATTTAGGCATTTGCTTGTAGTTTTCCTATCACAATGTATAGATCATTCTCAGTAATACCGTGATACAGTCACTTTAAAGGGAAACTTCCGCTGGATGACTGACTGCGGATCTAGCCGCAGGATCCTCAGAGCTCATCTATCTTTCCCCATCCACCCGAGAAGCTGTGTTTACATATAACCCTTTTCTTTACTATACATTTCTCTTTACATCCCCTTTTCTATTATTTTATTTCCGGCTCCCCCAATGTCTAGCACTGCCGATTTGCTTATCGTGATGGCAGACTTCTCTATGCTGCTTTACTTACATCCGATGTGAATTCCCCAGTGTATGACATGTGGCGGCCAACTGGGCCAAAAGAGGCTGGACCGCCACAAGGTATCGTAGAATCCAAAAGACAATTCTAATCATCTCTCTTCACTAGGCGGTCGCTCTAATGGTGAGAATACTTTGGAAGGCTGCTAGAGTGGGAAGGGGAGGCCAGATTAAAATCGCTCCTCACATTTAATTTGAGAAACACTTCACCTGCTTTTTACACTTGTCCACTTTCTCCTTCTCCTGGTCGGTGAGGAACTTGCCCATCTTTTTCTCCCACTGGAGGAGCCACTCGTATATCAGGACAAACTGCCCAGAAGAGATTTCCAGTCCATTGTACATGGATTTACCGAGCTGCTCATCCTTCCCTACAAATGTAATGTACATATACGTTAAACGCTGGGGGAGGGCAGGGCAGGCCGGTAAAAAAAATGGTTAGATCCCAATGTTAAGTCTATGGAGACAGTACCAAGGCCGGTATTTTTTTGAAGAAAAGGTGGCAAACCCTACCTATAGCTGATCACCTGTGGCTTCATATGCAAATTAAATCTTATTCAATGGGAAATGTGTCATTTGCATACCAAGCCACAGGAGACTATACAGACACATGTAAAGCAGAGATTTCTATATTTTACTAATTTGCTGCAATTCTGCCAACACTAGGTAGAGATCATTTTCCCCAATGTTTAGGTGATACAGTCCCTTTAATACAGTCACAGTATAAGCAATGTTTAGGTGATACAGTCCCTTTAATACAGTCACAGTATAAGCAGTGTTTAGGTGATACAGTCCCTTTAATACAGTCACAGTATAAGCAATGTTTAGGTGATACAGTCCCTTTAATACAGTCACGGTATAAGCAATGTTTAGGTGATACAGTCCCTTTAATACAGTCACGGTATAAGCAGTGTTTAGGTGATACAGTCCCTTTAATACAGTCACAGTATAAGCAATGTTTAGGTGATACAGACCCTTTAATACAGTCACAGTATAAGCAGTGTTTAGGTGATACAGTCCCTTTAATACAGTCACAGTATAAGCAATGTTTAGGTGATACAGACCCTTTAATACAGTCACAGTATAAGCAATGTTTAGGTGATACAGTCCCTTTAATACAGTCACAGTATAAGCAATGTTTAGGTGATACAGTCCCTTTAATACAGTCACAGTATAAGCAGTGTTTAGGTGATACAGTCCCTTTAATACAGTCACAGTATAAGCAGTGTTTAGGTGATACAGTCCCTTTAATACAGTCACAGTATAAGCAATGTTTAGGTGATACAGACCCTTTAATACAGTCACAGTATAAGCAGTGTTTAGGTGATACAGTCCCTTTAATACAGTCACAGTATAAGCAGTGTTTAGGTGATACAGTCCCTTTAATACAGTCACAGTATAAGCAATGTTTAGGTGATACAGACCCTTTAATACAGTCACAGTATGAGCAATGTTTAGGTGATACAGTCCCTTTAATACAGTCACAGTATAAGCAATGTTTAGGTGATACAGTCCCTTTAATACAGTCACAGTATTAGCAATGTTTAGGTGATACAGTCCCTTTAATACAGTCACAGTATAAGCAGTGTTTAGGTGATACAGTCCCTTTAATACAGTCACAGTATAAGCAGTGTTTAGGTGATACAGTCCCTTTAATACAGTCACAGTATAAGCAATGTTTAGGTGATACAGTCCCTTTAATACAGTCACGGTATAAGCAATGTTTAGGTGATACAGTCCCTTTAATACAGTCACGGTATAAGCAATGTTTAGGTGATACAGTCCCTTTAATACAGTCACAGTATAAGCAGTGTTTAGGTGATACAGTCCATTTAATACAGTCACAGTATAAGCAGTGTTTAGGTGATACAGTCCCTTCAATACAGTCACAGTATAAGCCGTGTTTAGGTGATACAGTCCCTTTAATACAGTCACAGTATAAGCCATGTTTAGGTGATACAGTCCCTTTAATACAGTCACAGTATAAGCAATGTTTAGGTGATACAGTCCCTTTAATACAGTCACGGTATAAGCAATGTTTAGGTGATACAGTCCCTTTAATACAGTCACAGTATAAGCAGTGTTTAGGTGATACAGTCCATTTAATACAGTCACAGTATAAGCAGTGTTTAGGTGATACAGTCCCTTCAATACAGTCACAGTATAAGCCGTGTTTAGGTGATACAGTCCCTTTAATACAGTCACAGTATAAGCCATGTTTAGGTGATACAGTCCCTTTAATACAGTCACAGTATAAGCAGTGTTTAGGTGATACAGTCCCTTTAATACAGTCACAGTATAAGCAGTGTTTAGGTGATACAGTCCCTTTAATACAGTCACAGTATAAGCAGTGTTTAGGTGATACAGTCCCTTTAATACAGTCACAGTATAAGCAGTGTTTAGGTGATACAGTCCCTTTAATACAGTCACAGTATAAGCAGTGTTTAGGTGATACAGTCCCTTTAATACAGTCACAGTATAAGCAATGTTTAGGTGATACAGTCCCTTTAATACAGTCACAGTATAAGCAGTGTTTAGGTGATACAGTCCCTTTAATACAGTCACAGTATAAGCAGTGTTTAGGTGATACAGTCCCTTTAATACAGTCACAGTATAAGCAGTGTTTAGGTGATACAGTCCCTTTAATACAGTCACAGTATAAGCAGTGTTTAGGTGATACAGTCCCTTTAATACAGTCACAGTATAAGCAGTGTTTAGGTGATACAGGCCTTTTAATACAGTCACAGTATAAGCCATGTTTAGGTGATACAGTCCCTTTAATACAGTCACAGTATAAGCAGTGTTTAGGTGATACAGTCCCTTTAATACAGTCACAGTATAAGCAGTGTTTAGGTGATACAGTCCCTTTAATACAGTCACAGTATTAGCAATGTTTAGGCGATACAGTCCCTTTAATACAGTCACAGTATAAGCAGTGTTTAGGTGATACAGTCCCTTTAATACAGTCACAGTATTAGCAATGTTTAGGTGATACAGTCCCTTTAATACAGTCACAGTATAAGCAGTGTTTAGGCGATACAGTCCCTTTAATACATTCATTGTATCAGCAATATTTAGTCCCTTTAACATAAAAACAACAAAAAATGCTATTTGGTGATTATATTTCTCAGCTTGGCCTACACAGTTATAGTTTAGTATAGGGAGCGGGGTAGAGATTCACACACACTCACCCAGACACTTCCCTCTATGTACAACAAGCTGGCCGCTACATCCCATGTCAAACTTCATCACTTCGTATGATGCTGCCGGGTCCTCGTTACTACAGACCGAATACTGACGATCCCGTCTGTTAAAAGAAAATGGCAAACTTAACGGTGCAGTCTCCTGCTTGCGACATCACCTTGGGGCTTGATATGCAAATGATTTTTCAATGGGAAATGTGTAATTTGCATATCAAGCCACAAGTGATGTCATAAACAGGAGACTCCACTGAAAACATGTTTTTCTAATAATCTGAATTCTGCTAGCAAAACATATAGATCTGTATTATTTCTCTCCATTCACAGTACAGTTTTTAATAGTCTCATTAAAGAAAAAAATCAGTACCGCCCCCCCTACTTTTAAAATTGGGTTCAAGTGTTAAAAGAATAAATAAAACAAGGCACTTACTTAGAACGGCTCGTGGAATTTGGCCGATTTCGGTAGTTTCCACCCTGATCCCCCGGCTGGCCGTTAGAATGGGTTGGCATCTTGGATACAGCATTATTCATTTTATTTGCATTTTCCTGACAGGTTATGTTAGCGTTTTCCAGACGTTCCTGTGATAAGAAAAAGGCAGATAACTCCATTACACTCTATGTGCAGACCAGATATAGCTACCCATTTAATAATGCAGATTTCGTTAGCTCTTTGTGAGGATTCGACATTCCTCTAATTACCTGTTTTGCAATCTCTTTCCTCCTTTTCTCTTCTTTCTTCTCCTCTTCTCGTCGCTGGATTTCATCAAGGATTTCCCGCCTCTGAAAGGAAGACGGGTCACAAAGTAAAACATAAGGGATGAAAAAAAAAAAAAAACATTTTTGTTGTTTAGAATCTTTGCTCTATCAGGGGCGGACATGTTTAGAATCTTTGCTCTGTATAGCTCTATCAGGGGCAGACATGTTGTTTAGAATCTTTGCTCTGTATAGCTCTATCAGGGAAAGGACATGTTTTTTAGAATCTGCTCTGTATAGCTCTATCAGGGGGCGGACATGTTGTTTAGAATCTTTGCTCTGTATAGCTCTATCAGGGGATGGACATGTTGTTTAGACTCTTTGCTCTGTATAGCTCTATCAGGGGTCGGACATGTTTAGAATCTTTGCTCTGTATAACTCTATCAGGGGTCGGACATGTTGTTTAGAATCTTTTCTCTGTATAGCTCTATCAGGGTCGCACATGTTTAGAATCTTTGCTCTGTATAGTTCTATCAGGGGCGCACATGTTGTTTAGAATCTTGCTCTGTATAGCTCTATCAGGGGCGCACATGTTGTTTAGAATATTTGCTCTGTATAGTTCTATCAGGGGCAGACATGTTGTTTAGAATCTTTGCTCTGTATAGCTCTATCAGGGGCAGACATGTTGTTTAGAATCTTTGCTCTGTATAGCTCTATCAGAGGCAGACATGTTGTTTAGAATCTTTTGCTCTATATAGATCTATCAGGGGGCAGACATGTTGTTTAGAATCTTTGCTCTATATAGATCTATCAGGGGGCGGCCATGTCGTTTAGACTCTTAGGCCGGATTTCGAACCAAGATTCTGATCGACATGTCTGTGTGTGCCACTGTGTAACGTTAACTCCCAACAAAAGTCCTACACTTGAGGGGTGCTCTTGTGCGAGCACGCCACACGTACAAAAGAATACAGAGCTAAGAACCGCTAGAGAACATCCATCAAATCAATTCTGGCGCAGTTACTATTTCCACGCACATGAAATGACCAGGATGTGAAAAGAAAAAAAGCGCAATCGCAATCAAACAAGCTAACCCTAACCGCTGCTAATTCAGCCATTATCCGTAAGAAATGGTGATCCGTCCTTTGTTACCTTCCTGAAATTGTTGCGTGTGGGTCATATTATATATAACCCCCATGACATTCTCATCTTGACCGATGCCGCTTACCGTCTGCTCTTCCTTCTTCCTTATCTCTTGTTTTTTTTTCTCTTCTTCGAGGGCGGCCATTTCCTGCTGCTTCTGCAGGTTTCTCAGCATCTCATCGTGAAACGACTTGGGAGGTGGCCGGTTATTTTCCGTCAAAAAACACTGTACGTGATCTGCGAGCTGGTAAATCATCACCTTCCAAAACAAAACGTATAAAACAGAGAAAATAACATTAACACGAGGATAGACAAACGCTCTACAAACATCGAAAATCAGCATCAAATACGGACACTTTAATTAGGCGGGGAGTGGCTACAGGCGTTGGGACATGTACCAAGGAATGTGTGGGGTCTCAAAACTTATTGATACACAAATATTTTTTACTCAAAACTAACTATAATAAGTATAATTAAGCCCATTTAATGGACACTTCTTTATACAGAGGTCTGACTGGTAATGAGTACAAAATGGAGACAAGGGGGGAAAAAAAGACTAGCCAAATTATTTTATGGAACTATATATTTTTGTTCCCATACAGAATTTTATGTCCTCAGACTTTTAAAGGACAACTGTAGCAAAAAAACTCCCTTATGTTTAAGTGAAAGATTGTGTTAAGTGTAGATGATTTATAAAAAAAATTATTTAATGAAAGAATACAAATTAAGTGCCGTATTAAGCCTTCTTTACTCCATATCGTTCTCTCAGGGGGAAGACATGTTGGTTAGAATCTTTACTCCATGTTGTTCTCTCAGGGGGCAGACATGTTGGTTAGAATCTTTACTCCATATCGTTCTCTCAGGGGGCAGACATGTTGTTTAGAATCTTGGGTCAGATCTTCACTCACTTGGTTCAGATGAACAAAGATCTGACCCAAGATTCTAAACAACATGTCTGCCTCCTGGTGGAGCTATATGGGGTAAAGATGGCTCAATAAGGTACTTCATTTGTATTCTTATATTAAAGCATTTCTATATAAAATGCCTACACCTGATGGCATCTTTCAATTAAACACAACTTCATTTATTGCTACAGTTGTCCTTTAAATAGCAAACAGCGTTTTTGGGGGAGTTAAACCCTTGATTTGACTAAAATAAAAATAAAATTTAAAGAAAAGTATCCATCAGGACATTTCCCACAATGCACCTTACACTTAGAAACGTTGAAGCAGCTTTGTACACTATGATGCACTCTGTATCCAGTTCTCACCTCTCCACATAGTTGCATTGCCAGATCTTCTAGACTAGCAGTGAGAGAATTCACATACTCGTTAGATAAGCCTTTCACATTCTTCAGTTGGATTTCTGGTGGTCTTTTAACATCAGAGAAGAGAAATAAAATCAGATTAAACTCTGGATGTTGGATAAATTAATTGTACAAGTGTATAGAAGACAAGACATTGGGGAACCTTAACAAACAACACAAATTCACAATAATATGTATTAAAACAGCCATTTAATGTTCACTTCCATTGTTATGTGGAGCCGTCCCTTTATCCGATGTAGGAGCTTCCACGTGCCACGTTTTTCAGATGTTGTTATTAATAGGGAGGTGTTACTGCCTGCGAGACCGATATATCTACTGAAGTGCTGCAGGGATTCTTTGCAACACTAATAAAGCCAGGGCGCTCTATAATCCGGTAATTACATCCCTCGGAGCAGGGTAATTAGGACTCAATTGGTTTGTATATAACTGAGCAGTGCCAAGTACCTGGGGATTGCAAGCTCTTGGGATCTGCATGATTCACAGATGTTGAGTGAAAGAATTCAATCCAAGGGAGACACGGAAACCCCAGGTATTATATAGGGAACTGCTATAATACAGAGGGAATCACACAGTGTGGGGTAACCCCAGTACTCACAGCGGGGTAGGTATTATATAGGGCTCTAGCTGCTGCTATAATACAGAGGGAATCACACAGTGTGGGGTAACCCCAGTACTCACAGCGGGGTAGGTATTATATAAGGCTCTAGCTGCTGCTATAATACAGAGGGAATCACACAGTGTGGGGTAACCCCAGTACTCACACATCGGGGTAGGTATTATATAGGGCTCTGGCTGCTGCTATAATACAGAGGGAATCACACAGTGTGGGGTAACCCCAGTACTCACAGCGGGGTAGGTATTATATAAGGCTCTAGCTGCTGCTATAATACAGAGGGAATCACACAGTGTGGGGTAACCCCAGTACTCACACATCGGGGTAGGTATTATATAGGGCTCTGGCTGCTGCTATAATACAGAGGGAATCACACAGTGTGGGGTAACCCCAGTACTCACAGCAGGGTAGGTATTATATAGGGCTCTGGCTGCTGCTATAATACAGAGGGAATCACACAGTGTGGGGTAACCCCAGTACTCACAGCAGGGTAGGTATTATATAGGGCTCTGGCTGCTGCTATAATACAGAGGGAATCACACAGTGTGGGGTAACCCCAGTACTCACACATCGGGGTAGGTCTGTGGGCACTTTACCCAGAGGTCGGCATTGACGTGGACATCGTTACCCTGGGGTCGCAGCGCAAGGATCACCTCGGGGGGCTGTTGGACCTGCAGTATAGTGAGAGAATCCATCATTAAAACAAACTGGACGGTTTAATGGCCGGATATATAGTGGTGGGGAGTATCTATGGCCGGATATATAGTGGTGGGGAGTATCTATGGCCGGATATATAGTGGTGGGGAGTATCTATGGCCGGATATAGAGTGGTGGGGAGTATCTATGGCCGGATATAGAGTGGTGGGGAGTATCTATGGCCGGATATAGAGTGGTGGGGAGTATCTATGGCCGGATATATAGTGGTGGGGAGTATCTATGGCCGGATATATAGTGGTGGGGAGTATCTATGGCCGGATATAGAGTGGTGGGGAGTATCTATGGCCGGATATAGAGTGGTGGGGAGTATCTATGGCCGGATATAGAGTGGTGGGGAGTATCTATGGCCGGATATAGAGTGGTGGGGAGTATCTATGGCCGGATATATAGTGGTGGGGAGTATCTATGGCCGGATATATAGTGGTGGGGAGTATCTATGGCCGGATATATAGTGGTGGGGAGTATCTATGGCCGGATATATAGTGGTGGAGAGTATCTATGGCCGGATATATAGTGGTGGGGAGTATCTATGGCCGGATATAGAGTGGTGGGGAGTATCTATGGCCGGATATAGAGTGGTGGGGAGTATCTATGGCCGGATATATAGTGGTGGGGAGTATCTATGGCCGGATATATAGTGGTGGGGAGTATCTATGGCCGGATATATAGTGGTGGGGAGTATCTATGGCCGGATATATAGTGGTGGGGAGTATCTATGGCCGGATATATAGTGGTGTGGGGTATCTATGGCCGGATATATAGTGGTGGGGAGTATCTATGGCAGTATATATAGTGGTGGGGAGTATCTATGGCAGTATATATAGTGGTGGGGAGTATCTATGGCAGTATATATAGTGGTGGGGAGTATCTATGGCAGTATATATAGTGGTGGGGAGTATCTATGGCAGTATATATAGTGGGGATGAGTATCTATAGCAGTATATATAGTGGGGATGAGTATCTATAGCAGTATATATAGTGGGGATGAGTATCTATAGCAGTGTATATTTAGTGGGGATGAGTATCTATAGCAGTGTATATATAATGGGGATGAGTATCTATAGCAGTATATATAGTGGTGGTGAGTATCTATAGCAGTATATATAGTGGTGGTGAGTATTTATAGCAGTATATATAGTGGGGATGAGTATCTATAGCAGTATATATAGTGGTGGTGAGTATCTATGGCAGTATATATAGTGGGGATGAGTATCTATAGCAGTGTATATTTAGTGGGGATGAGTATCTATAGCAGTGTATATATAATGGGGATGAGTATCTATAGCAGTGTATATATAATGGGGATGAGTATCTATAGCAGTATATATAGTGGTGGTGAGTATCTATAGCAGTATATATAGTGGGGATGAGTATCTATAGCAGTATATATAGTGGGGATGAGTATCTATAGCAGTATATATATAGTGGTGGTGAGTATCTATAGCAGTATATATAGTGGGGATGAGTATCTATAGCAGTATATATAGTGGGGATGAGTATCTATAGCAGTATATATAGTGGGGATGAGTATCTATAGCAGTATATATAGTGGTGGTGAGTATCTATAGCAGTATATATATAGTGGGGATGAGTATCTATAGCAGTATATATAGTAGGGATGAGTATCTATAGCAGTATATATAGTGGGGATGAGTATCTATAGCAATATATATAGTGGTGGTGAGTATCTATAGCAATATATATATATATAGTGGTGGTGAGTATCTATAGCAGTATATATAGTGGTGGTGAGTATCTATAGCAGTATATATAGTGGGGATGAGTATCTATAGCAGTATATATTGTGGGGATGAGTATCTATAGCAGTATATATAGTGGGGATGAGTATCTATAGCAGTATATATAGTGGGGATGAGTATCTATAGCAGTATATATAGTGGTGGTGAGTATCTATAGCAGTATATATAGTAGGGATGAGTATCTATAGCAGTATATATAGTGGGGATGAGTATCTATAGCAATATATATATAGTGGTGGTGAGTATCTATAGCAATATATATATATAGTGGTGGTGAGTATCTATAGCAATATATATATATAGTGGTGGTGAGTATCTATAGCAGTATATATAGTGGTGGTGAGTATCTATAGCTGTATGTATAGTGGGGATGAGTATCTATAGCAGTATATATAGTGGGGATGAGTATCTATAGCAGTATATATAGTGGTGGTGAGTATCTATAGCAGTATATATAGTGGGGGTGAGTATCTATAGCAGTATATATAGTGGGGATGAGTATCTATAGCAGTATATATAGTGGTTTTGAGTATCTATAGCAGTATATATAGTGGGGATGAGTATCTATAGCAGTATATATAGTGGGGATGAGTATCTATAGCAGTATATATAGTGGTGGTGAGTATCTATAGCAGTATATATAGTGGTGGTGAGTATCTATAGCAGTATATATAGTGGTGGTGAGTATCTATAGCAGTATATATAGTGGTGGTGAGTATCTATAGCAGTATATATAGTGGTGGTGAGTATCTATAGCAGTATATATAGTGGTGGTGAGTATCTATAGCAGTATATATAGTGGTGGTGAGTATCTATAGCAGTATATATAGTGGTGGTGAGTATCTATAGCAGTATATATAGTGGGGATGAGTATCTATAGCAGTATATATAGTGGTGGTGAGTATCTATAGCAGTATATATAGTGGTGGTGAGTATATAGCAGTATATATAGTGGTGGTGAGTATCTATAGCAGTATATATAGTGGTGGTGAGCATCTATAGCAGTATATATAGTGGTGGTGAGCATCTATAGCAGTATATATAGTGGTGGTGAGTATCTATAGCAGTATATATAGTGGTGGTGAGTATCTGAGTATCTATAGCAGTATATATAGTGGTGGTGAGTATCTATAGCAGTATATATAGTGGTGGTGAGTATCTATAGCAGTATATATAGTGGTGGTGAGTATCTATAGCAGTATATATAGTGGTGGTGAGTATCTATAGCAGTATATATAGTGGTGGTGAGTATCTATAGCAGTATATATAGTGGGGATGAGTATCTATAGCAGTATATATAGTGGTGGTGAGTATCTATAGCAGTATATATAGTGGTGGTGAGTATATAGCAGTATATATAGTGGTGGTGAGTATCTATAGCAGTATATATAGTGGTGGTGAGCATCTATAGCAGTATATATAGTGGTGGTGAGCATCTATAGCAGTATATATAGTGGGGATGAGCATCTATAGCAGTATATATAGTGGGGATGAGTATCTATAGCAGTATATATAGTGGTGGTGAGTATCTATAGCAGTATATATAGTGGTGGTGAGTATCTATAGCAGTATATATAGTGGGGATGAGTATCTATAGCAGTATATATAGTGGTGGTGAGTATCTATAGCAGTATATATAGTGGTGGTGAGTATCTATAGCAGTATATATAGTGGTGGTGAGTATCTATAGCAGTATATATAGTGGTGGTGAGTATCTATAGCAGTATATATAGTGGTGGTGAGTATCTATAGCAGTATATATAGTGGTGGTGAGTATCTATAGCAGTATATATAGTGGTGGTGAGTATCTATAGCAGTATATATAGTGGTGGTGAGTATCTATAGCAGTATATATAGTGGTGGTGAGTATCTATAGCAGTATGTATAGTGGTGTTGAGTATCTATAGCAGTATGTATAGTGGTGTTGAGTATCTATAGCAGTATGTATAGTGGGGATGAGTATCTATAGCAGTATATATAGTGGTGGTGAGTATCTATAGCAGTATATATAGTGGTGGTGAGTATCTATAGCAGTATATATAGTGGTGGTGAGTATC
This sequence comes from Pelodytes ibericus, assembly GCA_036172795.1. Taxonomy (NCBI): domain Eukaryota; kingdom Metazoa; phylum Chordata; class Amphibia; order Anura; family Pelodytidae; genus Pelodytes; species Pelodytes ibericus. The sequence goes on along the minus strand of CM069868.1, from coordinate 8,700,322 downwards.
TATAGCAGTATATATAGTGGTGGTGAGTATCTATAGCAGTATATATAGTGGTGGTGAGTATCTATAGCAGTATATATAGTGGTGGTGAGTATCTATAGCAGTATATATAGTGGTGGTGAGTATCTATAGCAGTATATATAGTGGGGATGAGTATCTATAGCAATATATATAGTGGTGGTGAGTATCTATAGCAGTATATATAGTGGTGGTGAGTATCTATAGCAGTATATATAGTGGTGGTGAGTATCTATAGCAGTATATATAGTGGTGGTGAGTATCTATAGCAGTATATATAGTGGGGATGAGTATCTATAGCAGTATATATAGTGGTGGTGAGTATCTATAGCAGTATATATAGTGGTGGTGAGTATCTATAGCAGTATATATAGTGGTGGTGAGTATCTATAGCAGTATATATAGTGGTGGTGAGTATCTATAGCAGTATATATAGTGGTGGTGAGTATCTATAGCAGTATATATAGTGGTGGTGAGTATCTATAGCAGTATATATAGTGGTGGTGAGTATCTATAGCAGTATATATAGTGGGGATGAGTATCTATAGCAGTATATATAGTGGTGGTGAGTATCTATAGCAGTATGTATAGTGGTGGTGAGTATCTATAGCAGTATACACAGTAGCAGTCGGTTTATACAGCTGCAGTGAGTATATATAGCGGTACTAAGCACCTTCCATGGGGAGCTGGCCCGCAGGTCGGTGAAGTCCGGCCCGTATATCGCCTCCAGCACCTGCAGCTCGTTCTCCTGCCGGTGGAAGTGGCTCTCCGGCGGTTCGGGCGGGGGTCGCACCGGGCGGTGTGAGGGGAGCTCCGCGCTGGCCCCGTCCATACTGACCCGGACACATTCCGGGCACGGCCCACATTGGTTGAGGTAGCGGCAGCCATGTTTCTCACGGGCAAGGAGCCTGGTCGACTCCGTGACGTCACGCGCACGCCGCCGCCATGTTTAACGCGGACAGTAGAGGAGGATACCGTACAGCTGTACGGGTCAGCTGTTTGTTTTTTTGCTGGACACATAATGTGGAAATCTATAAAAACACTAAATTGTGCCTAATACTGGTGCAATCTCTGTGTGCGCTGATACGTAACCCTTACACCAAACACAAATATGGATATTCCACTAAATGCGCTGGTTCCAAAATTCTGGGTTCCTCTGTCAATATTTACACCCTCATCATACCCAGGACTGTCAGTGACCCTGGATTTAATGTAAGCACAGATTTCTCATACCTCCCAAGTGTCCCAATTTAGGAGGGACAGTCCCTATTATTCACCCAAATCCCCCTGTTCCTCTTTTCTAGGGAGCTCAGGATTTTTAGTTTGTATCACAGAGCTCCAGGGCAATACAACGCACAATAATTGTTTTTTAATCTGCGGTAAATGTGTTTCTTTTATATTAATTTGTGTAAATCCAATCGTTTTTATTCTAAATGACTTATCAAATGACATCAATAGTTATCATGTAGCTGAAAACATTCTGGTAAAGCCCCGCCCACAGCAGCACCTCCAGCCACTCCCACAAAAATAAGAGAGTCCCTCTTTGGCCATTTGAAATGTTGGGAGGTATGCTTACCTATTATTGATCGCATCCAGTTGACCGATCTGTGTGTAAGGGCATTTTTATTCTACATTATGTGCTGGTCCGACTCTTCGTTTGTTTTGCCCATAGTATATCGTTCCTGCCAGCATTTCTGGTCTGGGTCACAAGGCACAGTTAGACAGTTTTGTCCTCACTGGCTTTAAATTTTGGAAATGCGCCATCGAGAGGTTAAAAACACAATGCACGGGACAGCTCCAAATTTAAAAAAAACAGGACTGTCCTGTTAAATCCAAGAGTGTTGCCCACTATGCCACAGCTGTTGATGACTACAATCCCCATGATGCTCACCCAACCAACAAAAATGCAACAGAAAGGAAAATACTTGAATCTTCAAAGCTTTATTCATGTGATTTGGGTAAATATTTTTTATTTAAAAAAAAACAATGTAAAACCAACAGCATCTTGTTGATCCACAGAGCCCTTATTTATGCATTTTTTCCCCCACCAAACATTTACACCATTGTAGGTTTTTTTTTGTTAACGGTAGCACCTCATTGAGATCGGTAATAAGCCACAGTTCTGGATTTGCACCTCTAAATGAACATACTACAGGACTGAGCGTAACACAGGCAATGTAGAGAAGAAGATCATAATAACAGCATAGGATCAGATTCATTCTCTTGTCTCACCAGCCCATGCCAAACCCAGAGAGATAAGATAATACCAACATTAAAATAATAATAATAATAACATTTTCAGGGAGAATTGGCCAATCATTGCAGATGTCTCACTGTGCCACTAGGTGGTTCCTGTACTCTAACAGGATGTGAAGTCACACCTTTCACACCATGATGTCAAAACTATTGCAAACGTTGACATATCATAAACTTAAAGGCACAGTCTAGTCCCCAAACTCACTTTGGTGCAAGATGAAGATCACTGCTTGTATAGAGCACAGGCTTTTATCCCTGTGTGATTTGATGCAGGCATTCTGTATAAATCACATGTTTAATATTTGACTCAAGCCCTCCCCAGTGATTACTCTGCATGTTTACTGCAGGTGCGGCAGCACTGATTATATAGACACTGAGACGATAAAGTTTTGTTCATTAGTCACTTCATGTGCTGCTGGAATAGAACACATTTTGTGGACTGTAATAGACTTGCTTTTCTACACAGTAGGATCTCTTAACAGTGCAAAACATTGTCTGATGACATCACTAGAGAGACAAGAAATTCTATTAATTTGAATTAAATTATTCTCAATGGTTCCTGCAGCAAAAAAAAAAAAAAGGAAATTACTTTTCCTCAGCTAGTTTGGGCAGTCCCGGTTTCTTGTAAATTGCTGTAATTTCACAATTTAATCTAGCTGTAAGTATTTTGTGTTTCGAGCAATGTAAAACATGCATTTTAAAGTACTTTGAAAGCACATTAATATGCATTTCACATTTGGAAGATGCATTTTTGGCACTAGACAGTCCTTTTAAGCTGCTGCCACATCTCCGACGCATTTTACTTCTCCAGCATTGAGTTATTTTTAAAAGTGAGATATTTTGCTTCATTCATTGATGCACATGTTACAAACTAGTTTGCCACATTCTTCCTGTTGTTAGTTCGAAAAATTAGGCAGAAATCTGGGCTCTAAATTAAACTTTTATAGCTCAGAATTGACTTTTATAAATAACCCACAAGGAAGTCTCAGCACTGTGGCCCCGTGGCACTTTCATTTAGACACCACAGGAATAGACTGGATTATGGGGTGAGGAGACAAGTGAGAGAAAGAGGGGGCAAAGAAAAATCCTAAAAAGAAAAAGTCAACAAGGGAGGTGAAAAAAAAAAAGGGAATGGGGGTCTGGAGAGCACAAAAATGCTTCAACACAATACACAATACAAAAATATATAGGCCACAAAGATGTCAAATCCAAATATAGTGTAATAAGGATATCAAATGCAACAGTTTCCTAATCTGCACCTTTGGATATCAGCCTCTGTGTGACTGCAAGTCTCATAAACATGATTATGGGAATTATAGTCAAACAATACTTGACGTTTCCAAGGATGACTGTAAATAAAAATGGATCGTATAACAAAAAAAAAATGAGGTTATTTACTAATCTGCTACTAAGGACTTCTCAACAGTTGAGTGAATAACCACCAGTCTTCGTGTGTCCCCCTAAAATAAACTGCTAGGCTTCAAGTCTTTTTTTGGGTCAAGGTCGTAGGTTTCTCCGTTTTTTGCTGACTCCGGTGCTATTTTTTCGAGGTGAAGAGGCTGAATCGTTTCTCCTTTTTCTCCGGTTTGGTGTCAGAGGTGGACGGGAGAGGGAGACTTTGGGATTTTGGTTTCTGATGGGTGGTCTCCGAAATGGAAGTTCTTAAATTCTGTATCCAGGACTGGCGATCATTCTGATTTAAAAAAAAAAGGAATAAAATCAAGGACATAAAAATTCAAAGAATCTGTCTATTTTTTTTTTGGGGGGGGGGGGGGGGGGGGTGTGATAAAATTAATATTTCAGTATTTGCTTCATATTTGTGTTGCTGGCTTGACATCTCATTCTTCCTAGACTACAACACCCATAATTCCCTAGGGAGCACAGGTGGAAGTGGGTTGGGCTAAAAGTACCAGCCCCGATCAGCTGGCTCCCACGAGTGCTAAATCGTAGACATGTGCAAAACTAAAATTTTCGTTTCGTTTTCGTCCATTCGGACGAAAATGTTATTTATTTAGTCTAAAACGAATTTCGTTCATTACTGCATTCGTTTCAGACGAAATTCGTTCATTATTTTCGTTTCGTTTTATTCGTTCGTCTTATAGAATATGTATAATACTATTGGCTTTCTATAAACCGAACGAGAGCCCCATTCATAAGAAATTCTTATGAATGGGGACTCTAGTTCGGTTTATAGAAAGGCAATAGTATTACACGCATTCCATAAACCGAAAATCGTTCATTATGTCGGTTTATGGAATGTATATGTAATGCTATTGGTATTCTATAAACCGACTCTATTTCGGTTTATAGAATGCCAATAGCACGAATTGACGAATGATTTTCGTTTATTAACCATTCGTTCATTCGTCTTTCGTTAGTTTAGCATTTTCGTTATTTGTTTTTCAGACGAATAGACGAAAATGCTATTTTCGGACGAAAATGCATTCGTCCGAAAACGAATGCACAGGTCTACTAAATCTTGAATGTGCGCATATGAAAAGACTGCGGCATGGTGTGCGACCGTAGGTTCTAGAGCCATTTAAATTCAAGGGATCATAAAAACTAGGGCCCTTTGAAACTAGGCTTATAAAAAGCATGATGTATCTTTATTTATTACAAAACGCAAAAAATATAGCATTGTCCATACCTCATCCTTTCCTTGAAACAGCCATTCGTTGCCGTCTCCCATCCTAGGCATTTAAAACAGTCATTAATATATATATTTTTTGCATAAAATCACTAATACAGAATGATTGTTTAGAAAGTAGAATCCAATCTAAACGTATAGACAAATAAGTCAGTGGTTATATAGTTAACATTCAGATAACAGATTAAGATGGCGGCGACTTACCGCAGTCGGAAGAGGTGCTTCTTCTTCTTATACTCGGCCGCAGCTTCACAGCTGGCATTGCTAAGATCGTGCGGCTCTTCGCCTTGTAAGGATTCGTTCATAGCAAAGTGCTTGGCATCTTTATAGACGTACAAGTCATTATTCTTCAGCACGCAGTAGACTGTTGTCCAGGACCTGAGTAACGGAGAGAAAGAGTTACTCACCCCCTGTGTCGCAGGTAGCACGATAAATGCTCATGTCAGGTTGTAAAACCCACCAAAATTTTCCCAAATGGTTGAATGGTTGCAGCTGTTTTGTTTTTTAGATCACAGCCCAGATGGCAAACTGTGGCGGTACCCCAAATTTGTAGAAACCTCGAAGGAGTTATAGGGGAAAATTGACACTTTGAAGCCAGTCTGGACCCACATTAGAAGGTGCAAAGACTCCTCCCTCTCTAGGCATGGTGGGATTTCGTAGGTCTTTATTTTGGGGGCCTTGTGGAAAAAGGAAGACACCTTTGGGCAAGCATATCTTTTATTCTATAGACTGGTCGGTATTATGCTATAGATCAAATATATTCTATAATATAGTCTATTTACCCCTGCGGATGGCAGATTCGCAGAAACCCAGGATGGGACTCAATGGCAGAACAAGACTAGGGTTGCCATCTTTTCTTCCCCACCAAAAAAATACCGGCCTCACCTTTGTCAACCATGAACGTGACATTGGGCACAAGCCAATGTGTCACTGGCCTGCAGATAAAATACCCGCACATGGGTATTTAACCCCAAAGAGGCTGTATAGGGGACATGGTGATTGATTACCTGTGTGCGGCCTTTTTCAGTGATCCTTCAAGGTCATGTTTTCTTCCGAGATATCCTTGCATTTGAACAGTGACGGAGCTGCCCCCCTGGGCTGGGAGAGTGGACGCTCCTTCCTCAGGCCCACTCACGGTCGGCTGTAAAACACAGGACTCAGCCTCTTCTGTGATTTCTGTCTCAGGCTCTTGACTTGGACCCTTCCACTCCTCATTCACCAGCACTTCCATACTTACTGCACTTGGCAACTGAGCCTGTTCTTCTTCCTGCAAATATGAATGAAAATACGGGATGTAAAGTGTATGTTTATGTGTCAGAGGGCCAGTGTCATCGCTTCACCTTCTCTCCATTCTTCAACTGCAAACACACATCCCTGTAACAGGCCGCAGCCCTACTCTCAATTACTTTACTGCCCTCTCGCTCATGCATACTTACCAACACCAGCCATGTTTCCAGGGACATCTATGTGTACCACATGCTGCAGAAAGAGCATACAAAGTGCAGCCCGGCAGTATGTAGGATGTATATACACACACACACAATCCAATTCATGTAAAGTGCAGCCCGGCAGTATGTAGGATGTATATACACACACACACACACACACAATCCAATTCATGTAAAGTGCAGCCCGGCAGTATGTAGGATGTATATACACACACACACACAATCCAATTAATGTAAAGTGCAGCCCGGCAGTATGTAGGATGTATATACACACACACACAATCCAATTCATGTAAAGTGCAGCCCGGCAGTATGTAGGATGTATATACACACACACACACACACACAATCCAATTCATGTAAAGTGCAGCCTGGCAGTATGTAGGATGTATATACACACACACACACACAATCCAATTCATGTAAAGTGCAGCCCGGCAGTGTGTAGGATGTATATACACACACACACAATCCAATTCATGTAAAGCGCAGCCCAGCAGTATGTAGGATGTATATACACACACACACACACAATCCAATTCATGTAAAGTGCAGCCTGGCAGTATGTAGGATGTATATACACACACACACACAATCCAATTCATGTAAAGTGCAGCCCGGCAGTATGTAGGATGTATATACACACACACAATCCAATTCATGTAAAGTGCAGCCCGGCAGTATGTAGGATGTATATACACACAGACACAATCCAATTCATGTAAAGTGCAGCCCGGCAGTATGTAGGATGTATATACACACACACACTCCCATTCATGTAAAGTGCAGCCCGGCAGTATGTAGGATGTATATACACACAGACACAATCCAATTCATGTAAAGTGCAGCCCGGCAGTATGTAGGATGTATATACACACAGTGCAGCCCGGCAGTATGTAGGATGTATGTACACACAGTGCAGCCCGGCAGTATGTAGGATGTATATATACACAGTGCAGCCAGGCAGTATGTAGGATGTATATACACACAGTGCAGCTCGGCAGTATGTAGGATGTGTATACACACAGTGCAGCCCGGCAGTATGTAGGATGTATATACACACAGTGCAGCCCGGCAGTATGTAGGATGTGTATACACACAGTGCAGCCCGGCAGTATGTATGATGTATATACACACAGTGCAGCCCGGCAGTATGTAGGATGTATATACACACAGTGCAGCCCGGCAGTATGTAGGATGTATATACACACAGTGCAGCCCGGCAGTATGTATGATGTATATACACACAGTGCAGCCCGGCAGTATGTAGGATGTATATACACACACACACACTCCATTTATGAGGCTTTATCCTAGGAGATCTCCATTCTGATTAATTTATTACATTGTCTTTCTTTGCGTACATGCATTCTACATACGTCATTGTGATATAAGCTAATAATGCTGCACAGATAATATTTTATATTAATTCACCTCTGTGGGTTCAGATTGGCTGAGATGTGTCTCTACTCGCTGTGCTTTATCATCTTCGTAAAATCTAGAAGAAGAGGAATAATGGCTGTAAACAGAGTTTAGATCGCTGGGGGATGTGGCAGGGGGGCAGCTTGGACAAGGCTGGACTGTAACACATAAAGTGGGATAGCTGGGGGTATGTAATAGGGGAACCTGGGAATTGCTGTATAGGGAGACTGCCCGCCTCTCAATGATGTCACTGAATTAAGAAGCCCCGATGAAATGAATATCAGTGTAAAACTACAGAACTGTGCATAATAAGATAAATATAAGTGCATTTTACATACATTAAACACAAATATAACATACAGGAATTATGTGAGTAACTGCCCCTGGAAGGACCAATAAAATATGGATTATACGGTGAATGTAGCAAATAAATAAAATGGTCTACACATTGTATCAGAACTGAAAGCAAATGCAAAAAGTAACAATGTGAGACAAGAGCTTTGAATGTGTCTGTGGAGTGTCCTGCTTATGACATCACCTTGGGGCTTGACATCCACACAGGTACAGGTGATGTCATAAGCAGGGGACACCATAGACACATGCAATTCTACCAGCACAGTGTATAGATGAGATACATTGACAGCATACTTGCCAACATCGGCCATGTTTCCAGGGACACATATTTGTTCCACATGCTGCAGAAAGAGCATGCAAAGTGCAGCCCGGCAGTATGTAGGATGGATCTACGCACAGACACAGTCCAATTAATTAATCAGGGTGGAGATCTCATAGGACCTACCATGATTAATTAATTTGATTGTGTCTATGTGTATATCCATCCTACATACTGCCGGGCTGCACTTCGCATGCTCTTTCTGCAGCATGTGGAACAAATATGTGTCCCAGGAAACATGGCCGATGTTGGCAAGTATGTGACTATATATAATGTTTAGGTGATGGAGTCCCTTTAAGGCCTATATATGTGGTCTAATCTATGGTTAATATTTTCTTTTCAGTTGATTTGACCTACGATGTTTCCATCTCTTGCTCTTGTTGCAGTCTGGACTCTGCTGCCATTTTCTGTTGTTGAACTTCTTGATATTGTCTAATTTCTAGTAGCTCCAGCTGTAATAAGACAAACGGTTCCGTATTTTATTATATTTAAACTTACTTTTATAACGTAAAGACAGGTCGGAGGCAAGAGTAAGTGCATGGGAGAAAATATCAAGATCACTAAGAGTTTTATTCATGGAAGAGGCAATTGACAAGGGAATTTCCAAAACTTAAAGCCAAAGGAGTCACGTTTTCCAAAAAAAAAAAAAAATCTGCCATTTTGCGGTACAACACAGCTGATTTTACTGGAAAAGGCTTGAAGAGGGCAATCAAATTTATTCACGGCCACAAGAAAACTTAATACAACGGATGCTGTGTATAAAAGTCAATTCTGGGGCAATGTTTTAAAGTGGTGCAGTCACCATGGAAACCAATAGAATGTTCCTGCTGATGACATCACTTTTAGAACTTTGCCCCAGAATCACCATGGAAACCAAAGGAATGTTCCTGCTGATGACATCACTTTTAGAACTTTGCCCCCAGGATCACCATGGAAACCAATGGAATGTTCCTGCTGATGATATCACTTTTGGAACTTTTCCCCAGAATTGACTTGTTTGAGTAATCCTGAAAAGGTAAAGTGGGATTTGCACACTGTCGGCTTACCGTAGTCAGTCGTTCCAGGGCGGCAAACCTTTCTTCCCATGTTGCAGTGGATTTCTCCAGAGCTTCGTGTCTCTTCAGCAACTTCTCCACGTCATCAATGCTGCTTCCAACCTGCGCGGTGGACAGATATGGCTCCTTGGCCACGAGCCAGGCCTCTGCCATGGAAGCGTCCCTGGCAAACTGACAGACCTCTAACACTGAAATGAACAACGCACAGTAACCAACTGGGCAACTCAGAGGGGCTTCCTGCTGTAGAGGGTAATCTTGCAGACCAAGGCTTTGAGAGTCTCAGCTGACTTTCCCTTCACAGTAGACCAAGAGCACAAATAATTGCTAACGAGCACACACCCCAGGTTATCACCTAAATATTAGTGCACAGTATTGTCTACTACTAATGACAAATGCTATTTAAACTCTCTTATGCTGATCTCACATATATTGCACTGAGGCTGTGGGTATGTTCAGTTGTAGCCCCCTTCTAGGGGACGGCTAGCAAAATGGGCAGACGGGCAATTGCTCCCCACGCTATTCGCCTCATTGGTCCAAGCCTGACCGAGAGGAGAGTCCCTAACTGCCTCCTTCTCCTTAGCCGTCCTACCGCTCCCTACATTTCTGGATCTGAGGTAGAGATGGGGTGATAAAGGGCCAGCGATGGAGGCTGATGATTGAACTTCCAGAGGAATAATGAAATGGAGTCCTGAAGAAGGGAGGTCATCCCAAGATGAAGGCACAAGGAGAAGATCTTCAATTAAATGTCTGTCTAATGATTATGGACTGGTCGTGTATGATGCATACAATAACCTAACAGCAATATACATTTTTCTATACGCTTGCCAGTTTCATTCGCCATTCCTTAAAAGATTAACTCTGTAGGAGGGTCATTATTTGAGTATAAGGCAACGCTATTTGATCCAAGCTCCTCCCAAACCATAGAGATTGTGACTGCAGGGACAGAGCATCTCCCTGACTGCATTGCTAGCAGCCCCTCCATGTCCTACTCACGCAGACGAAGCCAGTCCCAGCGCTTATCCCATCGCTCTATCATCTCCACTCTCCTTTCCGCCAGCTGATGCAGTTTCTCCTTTATCTGTTTTGAAAGCAAAAAAATACAATTTTTATTTTTTTAATTACAAAAACCGTAACAAACAGAAGTGAGATGGAAGAGCCACGCAGGAACTGTGCTCCACAATCTCCACTTACGCATACCCCTACGCGTACATTTTTCTGCATAAACAATAGATACAGGGAGAACCTGGTGCATCAACAAAGTATGACATCAGAAGTATGACATCACGCCTGGGCACCTTAAGTCAAGGCAACTGCACACTGTCAAGGACCCCAGCCACAGTCTTGTCTGAGGAAGATGGCCACCCTGGCCTACGTACTGGGGCATGTAGAAGTGAAAAGTGGTGCAGCACCAGCCCATTTAGCCAGGTTAGAGGGCAATTTTCCCCCCTGCCAGCCCTACCCTGCGGAGAGTCGTAGGGCTTGATCTTTACAACCCTTCACGTTATTTCCGATAAGATCTGTAACACCCCTGCATACATTTGGATACATGGAAGGGGTGCAGAGTCTCCAGTACATTACCTCTTCTGAAGCAGGGTGATTTCGGGCTAGTAAAGTGCTTCCCAAGTCAACACAACTGGAATAACTGGCTCCCCGAGCTTCGATTTCTGCTCGGAGATCCTGGTGATATTTAATCAGGAGCTCAACAGATGATATGTCTCTGGAAGGGGGAGGGGAATAGGAAAGAATGCAAGTTAATATTATATAAAAACTGCCCTGATATGGCAAATACACACATTTTAATACTCCGTATCTCCCAACTCTTGCCCCTGGTACCGGAGACTTCTCTTCTTTTGTAGGATAGTGATCTTAAATCTAGCTGAGCTCTACCTCTGTCTATGTTATCAGTATGCACAGGTGCCCACACGGACTGGGTAATAAGCAGTGTTTGCGCATAGCGCAGGGAAACCACCACTTGACGCATCATTTACCTTGGCTTCTCCTGCGTTTCAATCTGTCGGATGACGTTTTCCATCCAGAGCATTAAATCCCGCACCATGCTGAAAAAGCGAAATTTCTCTGCTGCGCTGATGAGCTCGGTGCGTCGTCCATCGCAGGCATCCAGCAGGCCCTTCCAGGCTTCCACAATCTCGCGCTCCTTCTTCTGTATGTCTACGGCTTGGTCTCCCGCATACGCCGCATGGAGGCGCCCCGCTGTCTCTTGGAAAAGCTGCACCTGTGATAACAGGCATTATGTCCAGTCATTATACATGTATAAGTAACATGCAATAACCGATTCTCCAATTACATGCTACTATAACTACATAAACTGGTCCAGCCTTCATTGCAGAGCTACCTTTTGGCTGCTCCTGCCTTAAACCCTGTACTCACTCAATAACATGGGGTTTTGGTTGCTGATCCACAGATTTCTTTAGGTAGGGCCAATGTCAGCAAAAATCCATAGGAACAAGAAAATGCTTACAGGAGAAGAATATTAGGAGGGGTGGGGCATATGGTTATGGGTGTGGCTTAGGTGGGCAGGTCTAATTAGGTGGGAGTGGAGACTTTGGGCCCCTCAGCAGATCTTGCAGGGGGGGGGGGGGGGGGAGGCTGGCATTGTTTCTCACGTCACTGAGTACAAGTTATAGGGAGCTATTCACTGAATGATGCTCAATTATACATGGTCCAGGGTCAAATCTGGCGAGTTCCCCCTGCTAGAAGAGCTCAGCTGGCTATGGATAATGCATATTACAGATAATGTGCAGCTCACTTTATAGCAATCCAAAACAAAAGAACCAATTCCAATGGGAAATGTGTCGTTTGCATATGAAGTCATGGGCGATGTCATAAACAGGAGACATTCTGCTCACACAGTATATAGATCATTCATCATTATTTACAGTCTCAGTATAAACAATCCTTAAGCGATGGAGTCCCTTTAAGACTAAATTCCATCACATCCTCTCCAGTAGCCGTGTGTCCTCGTAGGGTTGATGTATTTGGAGCAATCCGCGGGGAAGAGTCTAAAAATGGAACAATCACCCAGAATATTCCATTGTCCACTTTCGGGACAACGAGGGTTATCTATAAAAGTCAGTTCTGGGGAAAAAAGGTCAATAAGTGATGTCAACAGAAGATCATTCCATTGGTTTCCATGATGAATGGGGAACATTCCATTGGTTTCCATGGTGACTGCTCCACTTTTAGAACTTTCCACCAGAACTGACTTTGACAGATAACCCAGATTGTCCCAGGACCTGTCCTCATATATATATATTTTACTGAGCCAGTTACAGCAATGAAATCTTCTGCACCTAGCTGACGGTGTACATCGTCTACGTACCTGTGACCCAATATAATGGATGTCCCGTTCAAAAGCTGTGTGGACCCTGTGCAGGGACTCTGCGGTGTATTGATCAGCCCCCACTTCCTCGGGTAACTCCGTGTGCTTCTCCTGGATCATGTTTAGGATCTCGCTGCCGTCATAGAAGTATTTGTGGAGCTCGTAAGATGCAGACAGAAGCTGGACGCGGGTGTCGATCAGTTCCAGCAAGTCTGCCCAGCTCTCGTTCAAGTTATCCTTCCATTCGGCGATCTTGGCTGCCTCGGCATGGCCTGCGTCGATCAGTTCTTCGATCAAGATATTCACGTTGTCAATGCGTTCCTGTCCGATGGCCCCCGTCTCTTTGGCAAAGTCTCGGAACTTGTCTCGAAGAATCTACCAAGAAATAATATTCTCAATGCATCTTTTTTTATGTTAGTTTTTTCTAACCTTAGGTTATTCAGGGTATGCCCAGGCCTGGGTCCTTCCTTACTGCACTTCGAGATAAACCAGCCACACCACAATGACAAGGACTATGAGAGGCCAAAACGTATGTCTGTGTGTTGCTGTATACCCCATGCAGAAGAGTCTAGCCACGCATTTCGTGTCTGGACTGCCCTGATAGGTGGGACTAGTCTAATATGCAAATAAGGGGGGCCTTCTCAGCAAAAGTCACAGTGAGCACAAAACGCCCCTTTCCGAATAGGTACCATCCTATAGGGCAGGCTCACACTTTATATTTGCAATTTATTATTATAATAGTATTATCTCACAAATTAAATAAATATGTTCTAGTAGCATGGGATTTAAAACCTGAAATATTACAACAAGAACAAAAAAAAGGCAACGTTTCTTGGAAATAGGATGGAACAGGGTCTAAAGGATGGATTATTGCTCATCTCCGCAGACTGATCCCAACAAAAAATGTACACTGGGATCCCCGAAGTCTTCATAGGTCCAAACCCATTTACTGTGGAAGCAAAATCGCAGATGGTAACATACAGTGGGGATGCCATATACACAGAGCTGGCTTATAAAATGACACTTATGATTAAACATTTTCTTGTGTTACAACCTCACCACAACACAAGTATTAACCAGAAAAAAAAAGGTCCATGAGATATTCTCTCACTTTCAAGTACATTCTCATTTTATTAACTTCAGAGAGATAAAAGGCTCAGTAGACCCTGCCTGGAATCAAACCTGCAACTCTGGGGATGGAAGAAATTACACAGTTGGTGCTTTAGCCCACGAACTCATCTCACCGTTAAAGTGATTCTCGCAACCTAAACATGGCTTATACTGTGAATGTAGAGAAGAAGAATATACGGAAAGTGATCTATACATTGTGTTAGTGGAATTGCAAGTAAATGCATAGAATAATAAAAAATATATATTTTATAAATGTGTCTACGGAGTCTCCTGCTTATGACATCATCTGTGGCTTGATATGCAAATTAACCCATTTCAACAGGTTGGATTGGCTGCAATACTGCTAACACAATGTATAGATCATGATTATTATCATCTATATTCCCTGTATAAGCGATGTTTAGGTTGATGGCGTGTCTTTAACTAGCTTTGGATGTTTAATGGACCCATGCAGTATGTTTCAGCATTTAATACATATCGTTATTATATGTCCCCAGCCTCGTGTGGAATATTTTGGAGTTTTAAAAAACAAAAATAAAAAATTTAAAAACAAAAAAAAACCCCAACAATCGAATAATAAAATGGCTGTAATTTTTCGGTATAATTTGGTCCTTACGGTCACGTGGTCTAAATCCTGCCCCATCTCCTGGGACGAGGCCTTGATGTCTCTTTCTGCTATCCACTGCTCCAGGTCTTCCACTTCCCGTTTCAGCTGAAACATGTGATAGATGTTGTCCAGCTTCTGGCGCCGGTCGTCAGCCATGTCGCGCAGGGCCGCGTACTGCTTTTCTATGTTACCCTGGTGTCGGATGATTTGCTCGCTGCCATGAATTGGGGGGACACAAGAGAGTTTGGTTTTCGAGTTGCTGCTGCCTCTTGATATCCCTTGGTGGATTCACTTTATTCATGGAAGAGGGAAATGCGGGGTATTGACAAGGGAATTGCAAACATAAGGCCAAAAGTAGCCGAGGTTTGAAAAAAATTCTCTTGTTCAGTTGAATGTGAGAATTTTTCCAGCTTGGCTACTTTGGCCTTAAGTTTGAAATTCTCTTGTCAATTCCCTGCAATGCCTTATTTTATGAATGAAGCCCTTTAAGTCAGGGTTAAGGACTCCTGAAGTCCATAAGTCTGTCAGGTTTATATTTCATCCTGTTTGGGGGTCTACGGCAGAGCTGGAAAAGTTTCCAGTTGATCTGATTATCCAACTCGGCTATTTTGGCCTGATTTCATGAGTTCATACCCCCTCCCTCCACCCTCCCTCTTTAGGCTGGACAGGTCTGGCCATGGCAGCACTGAGACACACCCTCTCAAGCCACGCCCCCAGCGTCCAGTACTGCCACTTGGACATGTCGGAGATATGTTATTGGCTCATCTCCGCTTAATATAAACACCCTATATATATATTTATACCATATATTAGATTAAGTCAGAGGGGTTAAGGTTTAAAAGTAATATCAGAATTGCTTTACTGCGAGGGTACTAGTTTCATGGAATAGCCACCCAGCGGAAGTGGTAGAAGTTAATACAGTGAAGGAGTTTAAGCATGCGTGGGATAGGTATAAGGCTATCCTAGATATAAGATAAGGCCAGGGACTAATGAAAGTATTACATTACTGAGAGGGTAGTGGATGTATGGAATAGTCTTCCAGTAGAAGTGGTAGAGGTTAATACAGTGAAGGAGTTTAAGCATGCATGGGATAGGTATAAGGCTATCCTAGATATAAGATAAGGCCAGGGACTAATGAAAGTATTACATTACTGAGAGGGTAGTGGATGTATGGAATAGTCTTCCAGTAGAAGTGGTAGAGGTTAATACAGTGAAGGAGTTTAAGCATGCATGGGATAGGTATAAGGCTATCCTAGATATAAGATAAGGCCAGGGACTAATGAAAGTATTACTTTACTGAGAGGGTAGTGGATGTATGGAATAGTCTTCCAGTAGAAGTGGTAGAGGGTAATACAGTGATGGAGTTTAAGCATGCATGGGATAGGTATAAGGCTATCCTAGATATAAGATAAGGTCAGGGACTAATGAAAGTATTACATTACTGAGAGGGTAGTGGA
Organism: Pelodytes ibericus; assembly: GCA_036172795.1. Taxonomy (NCBI): domain Eukaryota; kingdom Metazoa; phylum Chordata; class Amphibia; order Anura; family Pelodytidae; genus Pelodytes; species Pelodytes ibericus. The sequence goes on along the minus strand of CM069868.1, from coordinate 8,684,271 downwards.
TGTATGGAATAGTCTTCCAGTAGAAGTGGTAGAGGTTAATACAGTGAAGGAGTTTAAGCATGCATGGGATAGGTATAAGGCTATCCTAGATATAAGATAAGGCCAGGGACTAATGAAAGTATTACTTTACTGAGAGGGTAGTGGATGTATGGAATAGTCTTCCAGTAGAAGTGGTAGAGGGTAATACAGTGATGGAGTTTAAGCATGCATGGGATAGGTATAAGGTTATCCTAGATATAAGATAAGGCAAGGGACTATTGAAAGTATTACTTTACTGAGAGGGTAGTGGATGCATGAAATAGTCTTCCAGTAGAAGTGGTAGAGGTTAATACAGTGAAGGAGTTTAAGCATGCGTGGGATAGGTATAAGGCTATCCTAGATATAAGATAAGGCCAGGGACTAATGAAAGTATTACTTTACTGAGAGGGTAGTGGATGTATGGAATAGTCTTCCAGTAGAAGTGGTAGAGGTTAATACAGTGATGGAGTTTGGCCAGGGACTAATGAAAGTATTACTTTACTGAGAGGGTAGTGGATACATGGGATAGTCTTCTAGTAGAAGTGGTAGAGGTTAATACAGTGAAGGAGTTTAAGCATGCATGGGATAGGTATAAGGCTATCCTAGATATAAGATAAGGCCAGGGACTAATGAAAGTATTACTTTACTGAGAGGGTAGTGGATGTATGGAATAGTCTTCCAGTAGAAGTGGTAGAGGGTAATACAGTGATGGAGTTTGGCCAGGGACTAATGAAAGTATTACTTTACTGAGAGGGTAGTGGATACATGGGATAGTCTTCTAGTAGAAGTGGTAGAGGTTAATACAGTGAAGGAGTTTAAGCATGCATGGGATAGGTATAAGGCTATCCTAGATATAAGATAAGGCCAGGGACTAATGAAAGTATTACTTTACTGAGAGGGTAGTGGATGCATGGAATAGTCTTCCAGTAGAAGTGGTAGAGGTTAATACAGTGAAGGAGTGTAAGCATGCATGGGATAGTTATAAGGCTATCCTAGATATAAGATAAGGCCAGGGACTAATGAAAGTATTACATTACTGAGAGGGTAGTGGATGTATGGAATAGTCTTCCAGTAGAAGTGGTAGAGGTTAATACAGTGAAGGAGTTTAAGCATGCATGGGATAGGTATAAGGCTATCCTAGATATAAGATAAGGCCATGGACTAATGAAAGTATTACATTACTGAGAGGGTAGTGGATACATGGAATAGTCTTCCAGCGAAGTGGTAGAAGTTAATGCAGTAAAGGGCCAGGGGATAATGAAAGTATTCCGATTTTGCTTTATGCAGAAATTGGGCATACTAGATGGTCTGAAAGGTTCTCATCTGATGGTGACACATTCTATGTTTCTGTGTATATGGTACAGCCTGAGTATATCGCTTACTGTAGCACATGACGTTTCCTACCTGTCAGGATGCTCCAGAGCCAGAAGTTTCTGAGACTGATCAGCCAAATCTTTAATATTTTTCCCATATACTTCCACCCCGTGCTGCAATCTCAGATGTTTCTTTATCATGAGAACCACGGTTTCTTCCTCCTGTTTCAACAGGAGAATAACCCACTGATTAATAAAAGTCCTAATAAAACTATAATATAACACACTGATTAATAAAAGTCCTAATAAAACTATAATATAACACACTGATTAAAAAAAATCCTAATAAAACTATAATATAACACACTGATTAAAAAAAGTCCTAATAAAACTATAATATAACACACTGATTAATAAAAGTCCTAATAAAATTATAATATAACACACTGATTAATAAAAGTCCTAATAAAACTATAATATAACACACTAATTAATAAAAGTCCTAATAAAACTATAATATAACACACTGATTAATAAAAGTCCTAATAAAACTATAATATAACACACTGATTAATAAAAGTCCTAATAAAACTATAATATAACCCACTGATTAATAAAAGTCCTAATAAAACTATAATATAACACACTGATTAATAAAAGTCCTAATAAAACTATAATATAACACACTGATTAATAAAAGTCCTAATAAAACTATAATATAACAAACTGATTAATAAAAGTCCTAATAAAACTATAATATAACACACTGATTAATAAAAGTCCTAATAAAACTATAATATAACCCACTGATTAATAAAAGTCCTAATAAAACTATAATATAACACACTGATTAATAAAAGTCCTAATAAAACTATAATATAACAAACTGATTAATAAAAGTCCTAATAAAACTACAATATAACACATTGATTAATAAAAGTCCTAATAAAACTATAATATAACACACTGATTAATAAAAGTCCTGTTAAATCTATAATATAACACATTGATTAATAAAAGTCATAATAAAAACTATAACATAACACACTGATTAATAAAAAGTTATAATAAAACTATAATATAACACACTGATTAATAAAAGTCATAATAAAAACTATAACATAACACACTGATTAATACAAGTTATAATAAAACTATAATATAACACACTGATTAATAAAAGTCATAATAAAAACTATAACATAACACACTGTTTAATACAAGTTATAATAAAACTATAATATAACACAGTGATTAATAAGTCATAATAAAAACTATAATATAACACACTGATTAATAAAAAGTTATAACAAAACTATAATATAACACACTGATTAATATTAGTTATAATAAAAACTATAATATAACACACTGATTAATATTAGTTATAATAAAAACTATAATATAACACACTGATTAATAATAGGTCATAATAAAAACTATAATATAACACACTGATTAATAAAAAGTTATAACAAAACTATAATATAACACACTGATTAATATTAGTTATAATAAAAACTATAATATAACACACTGATTAATATTAGTTATAATAAAAACTATAATATAACACACTGATTAATAATAAGTCATAATAAAAACTATAATATAACACACTGATTAATAAAAAGTTATAACAAAACTATAATATAACACACTGATTAATATTAGTTATAATAAAAACTATAATATAACACACTGATTAATAATAAGTCATAATAAAAACTATAATATAAACTCTTTTTATTTGTTTCTTCCTGGGAGGCAACTACAGAACGCTGACAAGCATAGTAAATCGGTCGCTATAGATGACAAGCCTGATATCCAGATGATGTTTACCTTTGGTTCCTCGTCTCCGATCATATACAGCTGTTGCTCGTCAATCCAGGCCGCAGCCTCGCTGGCGTCCATGTAATACTGCTGTGCCTCCTGCGCCAGGTTCAAAGCTCTCTGCCTGTTTGCAGCCGCTGTCTGAATTCGATGCCATAGCTCTTGCAGGGATTTCCGCTGCTGTGCCGTAGATTCAGGATCGATATACGGCTCCTTTTCCATGTCCTCTGCTCTCTTGATAACATCGTCTACCCGGGGGCTGTGGCCGGCAATTTCCTTTTGCAAAGTCTAAAAATGAAATGCACTTAATATTAATGTATGTTCATGGTTAAAAAAAGTGCCTTATTGAGCCCTTTTTTGCTCTGTATAGATCAGGGGGCGGACATGTTGTTTAGAATCTTTGCTCTGTATAGCTCTATCAGGGCGCGGACATGTTGTTTAGAATCTTTGCTCTTTATAGATCTATCAGGGGGCGAACATGTTGTTTAGAATCTTTGCTCTTTATAGATCTATCAGGGGGCGGACATGTTGTTTAGAATCTTTGCTCTGTATAGCTCTATCAGGGGGCAGACATGTTGTTTAGAATCTTTGCTCTGTATAGCTCTATCAGGGGGCAGACATGTTGTTTAGAATCTTGGGTCAGATCTTCCCTCATCCAACCCAAGACTCTAAACAACATGTCCGCTCCCTGGTAAACAGAGCAAAGAGGACTGAATAAAGTACTTTATTTGTATTATTTTACAAAAGAGAAGAGTGATTATGCCAATTGTCTGTATCTAAGAAACAAATATCAAAAATGTAGACCAACCTGGTTCTTTTTCATGAGCATCTGCACTGTCTGTAGATCATTTCCGTATTCTCCAGACTCGGCAAGTGGTAACTTCTCCTCAACCCATAGCTAAAATACAATAAGAACAACGTAATATTTCCTCATTAATTACATTATATACGTGTCTGCAAAGTCTATCAGTCTGGTATTTCCAGGTGCAAAGTTAAGAATAAAAATAATAGTATTAGAGGACAACTGTTTAACTTAGAGATTCCACCAAGTGTAGGCATTTTAAATATAAATGCTTTAATGAAAGAATACAAATTAAGTACTTTATTAACTTCTCTTTGCTCTGTATAGACCAATCAGGGGGTGGAGGTGTTGTTTAGAATGTTGGGCCACATGATCAAATGAGCTTACCCAAGATTCTAAACATGTCTGCTCCCTATACAAAGAGGGCTCAATAAGGTAGTTTATTTGTATTCTTTAATTAAAGCATTTTTATTTAAAATACCTACACCTGATGCCATCTTTCAGTTAAACAGAACCTCCTTTTTTTGTCGACAGCTGGCTTTCAATTATGAGGTGCACAAATGGCCAGCCTTCAGAAAGATAAGAACACAAGGCAACCTTATCCATGGTATACACGTCATTAATTCTTCTTTTGAAGACTGACTCACTCACAATCTCATCTTGTAAGTCTCGGTGAAGCTGGTGCCCTCGCTTGGAAGAGCTGAGTTTCGTTTTCCTGTCTTGCATGGGTTCTTGAAGTTGTAAAAATCGCACTTTGATATTCTGTATTTTTTCATCGGGCAGGGCAGCTCCAGCCACGGCGGCCTCTTGCGGGATAATTTCCTCTATCTCTTTAGTCTTCTGATCTATTTGGTCTTCAATTCTCTGCATTTGAAGCAAACGAGAAATGAATGAAACTGAGCTAGCCATGCTTGCCCCAAGCTTATCTTCAAGGACTAGGGAGGGTTAGTACAATGCTGGAGCAAAGATCTAAAAGTGGGGTCTAGGACACTTGTTCGCCGCATCTTCATCGCTGACAGTTCAGCGCGGCAGTTAGAACGCTAAACTGTCAGCAATGAAGAATAACGCGGCCGTTTCACCGCGGCCGCAGCTATGTAAGAGCTGACAGTTCAGCGCGGCAGTTAGAACGCTGAAATGTCAGCAATGAAGAATAACGCGGCAGTTTCATCGCGGCCGCAGCTATGTAAGAGCTGACAGTTCAGCGCTGAACTGTCAGCTCTTACAAATGTAAAAGTAAAATGGAAATACCCCCCCTAATAAATGATTCCCAAACCCCAATACTAAAAATAACCCCAATACTAAAAATAACCCCAATACTAATATTAACCCCAATACTAAAATTAACCCCCGAACCCTAATACTAACCCCCTAAACTCTAATACTAACCCCCTAAACCCTAATACTAAAATTAACCCCTTAAACCCTAATACCAAAATTAACCCCGAACCCTAATACTAAAATTAACCCCCTAAACCCTAATTCTAAACCCCTAAACCCTAATTCTAACCACCCTTAATACAATAGGTAAAATACTTACCTTTAGAGAATAAATGTCCCGCGATGAAATCTCCAGCGACGATCTGTCTTGTGCTGCAGAGTCGGCGGTGAAGCGGCTGCGCGGAAGCAGCCGCGATGAAGAGTCCCATCCCCCTAAAAGTGGTCTAACCAGAAGGAACGTTCCATTGATTTCTGGAACACTGGACCACTTTTAAAATATTACCCTTAATAATGACTTTTATGACTAAAGATTTAAGCCTTAATGGAATAGTAGGGAATTTCTTATTAATATCGAAGAAAGGTTGACAAGCCAATATCCCCAAAAATACTCTCAGCAGTAGATTAAAAACACCAATTATTTTATATTATTATTATTTATTTTTGAAGCAGTAATTGTATATACACAGTGGTGGGATTCAAAAATGTTAGTAACCGATTCGACCATTCTGGGACAGAATTTATGATCTCATAACAAACTCCTGGCATGTCAAATTAAAACGCAACCCAGAAGTAGCAATTCTGAATATTCTACCAGTTAGTCTTAAGAAAACACATAAAATTATTTTGGGGCATATCTTATTGGCAAGCAAATCATTGATTGCCAGGAACTGGAAAAAAGTTCAAGCACCTTCACACCAAGAAGTAATTAATTTGATAGAACACAATTTGCAAATGGAGCGACTGTTTTACATCTCGAACAACCAATCACAATTGTACGAAGAAATAATAAAACTTTATGGAAGAAATATTCTACGGGGAAAAGAAAAAAAAAATATACACAAAGAAACTGGAAACTCAAATTCTGTTTGACACCCTAGTCTCTCTCAAGTATCTCTCACAACCTACCCCCCTCCCCTCCCCCCCCCCCAAAATCTATACCCCCTATTATTTCTATGTTCTATTATTCTTTTCTTTTTCTCTACTTTATTTTGTGCTTAAGTTTGATATGTTATTTTATTATATATATATATGTTTGTTCAGAAAGAAAAAATTGGCAAAAGATATATTAGATAGATCACAAAGGAACCGTAATGTCTGTCCCCTACGAACAATATGTACAAACAAATGTGGAATACTGAGAAGTTTTGTAAGTAGCAATACTGACTGTGATGATGATTCACGCGTGATCGATATGATGTTATTTATATTTGCCATAATAAAAATCTTTATAATAAAAAAAATAAAAATGTTAGTAACCTGTTCCGGTTTGGCGAACCGGCTGAATACCACCACTGTATATACATCAATGTAAGTGCAGGTGAAGGGACTGAGTCACATGAAAAATATCTATACATTGTGTGAGCAGAATTGCAGCAAATTCATTAAATAAGAAAATATATGCTTTAAATGTGTCTTCTGCTTATGACATCACCTGTGGCCCGGTATGCAAATGACACATTTTCTGTTGAAAACCAGATCATTTGCATATCAAGCCACAGGTGATGTCATAAGCAGGAGACTGCCACAGACACATTTAAAACACACCTTCTCCTAATTTAGGCATTTGCTTGCAGTTTTGCTAATACAATCTTTTTTTTTATGCAATAAAAACAGTGTTTAGGTTGATACTGTCTGTTAAACAGGTTCAAATTCACGTAGAGACGTTCTTATATGTGTGTAACATGTTTAACACTTTCTCTTTTTTTACCTTTATCCCAGATAATCTAGATGGTAGGTTATTAAATGCGTGGTCTCTAGTGGTTGACCAGGATTTAGATTCTAGCCGTATTCTGATTGAATGAAAACGCCCGGCCAGTCAGAATGCGGCTATGTTCGCTCCTTGCTATTTCCCAAGTACAAGTCTTTCGATGCTTTAAAAGACAGACGGGGCCCCTATGTTTTCCACGCCTCCGTTGCACTACACACTTACCTTGTGCTTATTCATCAGAATATTAACACTCGTCAGGTCATTGCCGTAGTCGTCCGATTCTACCTGCTTCTCCATCTCTTTTATCCACTTGGCCATATCCGCGTACCGCTGTTCGTACAACTCAGAGCGGTTGGCATCAAAAAGGACCTGCTCTTTCTTAAGGGTTGTTGACTCCAGCTCGTTCCAGAGTGTGTGCAACTGATTCAGTCTGTTTGCAACAGTCGGTTCAAACTGATCCTTCTCCCCTGCAAGTTGTTTCCCCTCCTTAAAACAGCAAATAATACATTTAAGGGTCGACACAAAGGGATAAGCATATCAGAGGCATGCCACTACTACCGACAAACAAAAATTTCCAGTCTTTTGAGATGCACTTGGGCTACTGTTGTAAATATAGCAAATATAGCTTGTAACGGACCTTATAAGTAATGGAAATCTAGAAAAATGTCCAGATCAACAACATCCATAAACCTCCTGGTGTCTTAAAGGGGCTGTCTAGTCTTCCAAATATTAATGCATATTGATGTAATTTCAAAGTACTTTAAAATGCATGTTTTACATTTTGCGCCTAGATGGAATTGTGAAATTACAGCAGTTTGCAAGAAACCAGGACTGCCCACACTAGCTGAGTAAAAGTAAATTTCCTTTATTTTTTTTTTTATATTTTTTTTTTGCTGCCGGACCCAATGAGAATAATTTCATTGAAATGAATGGAACTTCCTCTCTCCCCAGTGATGTCATCAGACAATGTGTTGCACTGTTAAGAGATCCTACTGTGTACAAGAGCAAGGTCTCTTAGAGGTCACACAATGTATTCAATTGGAAGAGCACAGGAAGTAACTAAATTAAACAAAACTTTATATCCTCAGTGTCTGTATAATCAGTAACCTGTAGTGAACATGCAGAATAATATCTGGGGGAGGGTTTGAGTCAGATATTACAAATGTGTTTTATACAGAATGCCTGCATCAAATCACACAAGCAGTAATCTTCACATTGCCCTCAAAGTGAGTTTGGGGACTAGACTGTCCCTTTAATTAATATATGACTGTATCTTAGAAAGTTTCCTATTGTAGGCTTTCTGGTCAAAATGATAAAACACTCACCGAGTCAGTCTTCTGGAGCCAGTGTTTGTTGGAGTCAAGTTCGGCTTTGAAAGCCTGGTGTTTTAACCATTTGCTGTGCAGATTCCGAGCGCCGTCGTATGACGTGTCCCTGGCGGTCAGCATTTTCTCGTTGATCCACATGGTTAACTAAAAACGTTCGTTTTTAAATAATAAATAAAAAGGTATTGATCAGGAATACAGCACAGGACTGCATGAGTAACATAGGAGATAGACGCAGGTGATAGGATAAATAAATAAATAAACGAGGTAGTAAGAGGGAGTGCAAGAATATGATCGCAACCAAGGACTGACCGACACAGAGGGAGCTATTTACTAAAGGTGAGTTAAGGGGAGATGAACATTCCATCTCCCCACAACTATACGTTGTGCAGAACTACACCTGGTGAGTTTCCCCGGCTAGAAGGGCTCAGCTGGCTATGGATAATAATATGTTTTTTTTTTTATGTAAACTAATATGTAAACCTACCATACAATTGTCCTTTAAGTCTTTAAAGCATTATGGCAGGAAAAAGCTGTATTAGGCTGGAGAATGAAGGTACATATGTCTTGGGGTTGGTGTGACATAGTACGGGTAACTTTTTTCGTTCCAATATTTATTTCCAAAGTTGTATTTTGGTAAATTACGTAGAAGGGTTTGGTAACATATTTGATGTTAATAATGCCAAAGGTAAATGGAGAGGGTTTGTAGGCTTTCCAGGGACTGGTCACCAATGCAATCACCACAACATCACCTGGCTTGTTCTGCCCCCGGGAGAAGCAGTTTGGGGGTAAAAGCAAAGGATCGTGGGTAACGTTACCTCATCGCTGTTTTCTAGGAAGTTCTGCAGGTCGTAATTATCCTTCAGCTGTGCACTCACTTCCTTGGCCTTTTTCACATTCTTGGCATATCTGGAAAGATAGGGATCAATATGAATGTTGGAGGAAGCACAGCAATTTACATTAAAGGCGATTTTATAAAAAAAATACACTGCTATCAAATTGTAAACAGAACGTAGAGCAGTAATGAGTCCACTGAGGCACAAACCACGGGCACCCCCACTCACATCACTGCACACCAGCCCAGTATGCGGCAACATGGACAGAAGCAGGACTCTGTCTGGAATAGGCACATCTTCATAACCAGCCGCTCCAAGAACCTTGAACCAGCTGAACACCCCAAGAAGGGAGGCCTTTGTTATTTAAGTATCTCTATTTATTTTACTGCAGACTGCTCTGATGCTATATCGGGCAATTTCCCCCCCCCAGAGCTCGCTACGGTTTTGACTGATATCAATTCTTTGCAATACAAGCTACGCGCTTTATGCATGAAAAAAGGGAATTGACAAAGAATGTGCAAAATAAAAAAGTAGCCGAAAAAATCCTACTTCATACTCTGCAATTTTGGCCTTAATATTGCAATTCATCTATCTTCTCAAGTCGAAAACTAAATCATAATAAACTTTAAAAGCAAACATGACACACTCGACAAAGTGTGTGCGTTGGCTGTACATAGACATAAATTGCAGAACAATTGGGTAGCCACTCGTAGAGTTTTTTTTCGTTATTGTCTGTAGCAGGTCAGTTTACCGATCTTCGAGGGACACCATTTTTTCCTCCGCTTTGTCGGCAAAGATGTTTTTATCCGTGCCCAGTTTCTTTCCGCTCTCTATGGTCCCGATAATCTTCTCTTCGTTGGATTCCATGGTGGTGAGGAAATCCTCATGTTTCTTCAACCTATTGTGAGACGCTTGCAGTGTGTTCGGAAGGTCAGTACGAGCCAGGACATATTCCTTATAAGAAAGAAGGACAGTAAAGTTATGGAACTCACTGCCAAGAGAGGTGGTGCTATCCAATACAATAGATGCATTCAAAAAGGGTCTGGATATTTTTATTTTTATTTTAGAAAAGCAGAACATACAGGTCTATTAATAATAGAATAAGCATCAATAAAAGAGCTCCTTGATCCAAGGAGAAATCTGTTTGGCATTTGGAGTCAAGAAGGCATTTTTTCCCCTAAGAGTCAAAATTCAAAATAACTTCCATAGCTTGAAATTGATGGACTGGTCTTTTTTTTAACCTAAATCAATATATTACTGATTGGGAGGTTGGGAATACCAATCCTGGTGAAGCATAGCTGTTCTACTACGACGCCAATTCGGCTGAGACACAGGTAACTTTCAGTCACAGAGCTTCGAAATCTACAACTTAAATCAAACTATTTTTCTTTTTTATGTCTCAGATCCTCATACAGTATTTTATATGTTTTATGCGTTTTTGTGAATGTGATGTATTTTGTGAATATAAGCCTATACCCCTGGCTAATACATGTACAGGAATATAAAAGACACAAAGCTTGCCAAATGAGCTGCGGCCCATACCTGATTGTTTAAAATGGCTTCCGACTGTTTCATCTCTTTCAAGAACCTTTGGAACTCAAGGCACTGGGAGAGAAAGTTGTCTCTGTTGTCCCACATCTTGTGGAGATCGTTCCAGCCCACCTCTATGTCTTTCACTCTTTGTGCCAGCTGCTGGTATTGAGGGTCCGTCTGCCCACTGGTCACTTTGTTGCCAGTGTCAACAACATCACGTAAATCCACCCTGTGCTGGTCTATGTCATCTTTCAGGGCATGGTGGCCGTGGTGCAGGTGCTCCGCTTCAGCCAACGAGGTTGGCGCATCTTCTGAGGCGGTTGACTGCTGGGCTCTAAACAGCCAGGTTTCGAAATCGTACAAGTCAACCAAGAACTTCTGGACTTTGCTGCTTTCCCCGAGAGAGTCCTCTTGGTTTTGTAGCGCCTTTTGTAAATCCTGCCACACATTGTTAATCTCAATCAGTCTGTCCAGGATATCTTGGGCATGGTCAGGGTGCTCGTTTGCCAGTCTTTGAGCATCCTCCTGAAGGCTTATGAGTTTGGCCTCAATGGCTGCGAGATCCCTCTCAATGCCGTAGAGTTTCCTCTGAACGGACATCACCGCCGCGAGGTCACTGCCTGTATCCTGGATGGATTCCACCACCCTGACCTTCTCAATGATCCATTTCTTGGTTTCGTCGCACTCCATGCCATAATTGTGGAGTCCAAGGGCAGAATCAACAGCTTTTCTCCTATGTGCTACCATCTCTTGAAAAACTGTCCACCTGGGAAAAGAATGTAGATGGGTTTATATATAAAGCATATATATGATAATATTTTATATAAAGAACACAAATAAAATATCTTATTGGCCACTCTTTGCTCCGTAAAGCTCCATCGGGGGCTGGACCTATTTAGAATCTTGAGTCGGATGGGTTTGATCTTCCTTCCTCTGACTCAATATGGCCGCCCCTTGTACGAGCTTTTCGGCTCATAGAGGACTCAATCCTTACCGGGTATTCATATGGTCCTGGCTCTGCCTTATTTCTTTTCTGTTAGGATGGCCACTTTCAATGAGGTCATTGGATCCGCCATTCACCTGCTGAATTTGGGAGCTCAGGGCATTCATTTCTTGATCAAGAGTATTAAACCTAGGAAGAAATAGAATAAACAAACTGATCGATATCATTCTCATGTCTACACTATGAAATTTTTCTTTGCCATATTAATTTCCCTTGTTAAAGATGTTCTATTTTGGATGCTCTTCTACTGACTTGCAAATACATAACTGCCATAGTCTTCCGGGGATCAACATGTTGTCGAAATAAGTTGTACATGGTAAGTTGCATATGGAGAAGGTATGGTGACAGCACGAAACCTAGTTGAGTATCAACTCCCTGAATCCTGGAACAAACTACATAGCATCAGCTCTCTTCTTCTAAATGAAGCCGGGTGCTTCAAAAATGTCTATTCAGTGTATGTATTCACTGTGTAAAAGTCGTCTTTCACACCACATTGTCGTTAAATTTAAATACAAAGAATTACCTGTGCTGTATGACTCCCATGTCCTCCAGTGAACTCGGGATCTCCATGTCCTCCAGCCATTTCTCCTTCTCGTTCATCCACAATTCACACGCCTCTATTTCTCCGAGAATAGTGTAAAATGCCATAGCGTCTTGGAGCTTTTGAGATCGCCGGTCGGCCAGAGAAGCCAAATCAGAATAGAGAGTGTCTAGCCTTTTGCTCCGGCTGTCAATCTCGGGTGACATTTTGAATTCCTCCGGAAAGTTTTGTGCTTGATGATTGAGGCCTTCCAGGATCTTCCGGTCCAGCATAATGTCATTGAGAAGGTCCTTTTGCTTCTTCACCATGACTTTGGTGGAGTACTCGTCATGGCCAATGTCATCACTCTGCATGATACGATAGGTATCCTGCATCCTTGCGGCCAAGTCATCGGCATCAACTTGAAACTGGAAAAAATTCTCAGCATCGCAAAGAACCTTGTGGCGGAAGGAAGCCAGTTCTTTCAGCTGAGACCACTGGACCTTGATTTTATCGATTCGTTCCTTGATCTTGGCCGACCCATGGTGGTTTTTGGCAATCAGAGCTTCTCCATCTTGGATGGTTTGTCGCAAGTTATATTCCAGACCTGCGAGTTCGTCTTCGAAAGCTTTATGCTTTCTCTGAAGTATGCTGATGCTCGTCAGGTCCTTTCCATAATCCATTGAAGAGTAGATCTGCTCTTTTTCCTTGATCCACCTCTCCGCTTCATCCATGTCTCCAAAAAACTTCCAAAGGCACCTCGACTCGAGAAGGCGGGCTTTTCGCTGCGCTGCTAGCGCCACAAGTTCCTGATAGCAGAGCTCAAGATGGCGAACCCTGTCTTTAATCACTTGTGGGTCACAAGGCTGATATCCTGCAAAAGACCCCGCTTAAAATAAATAAACTTTACACTCAAACTAGGACATTTTTATTCCCAATTATCCCACAAGCTAATGCCAATGAAAAAGACATTGACCTGAGAGGGTAGAGAGAGGATATAGGGCAAAAAATAAAAAGGGCTAAGTGTATAATGCAATTAGGAAGACTAGATTAGGAAGACTAATGCATAGCACAGATCTATTCAAGCTTATAGGAAAGACCAACATCAGGTGCATAAAAGAGCAAAAAATTTCGAAACATGTAGATACAAAGTCGAAAGAAAGCAGAAAATCTGACATAAGAGGTGGTTATTTCTTGGTGCTACATATTACAAGGATTCAGTAGTTGGGTACACAACAAACGAATAGGTTGACGCGTTTCGCGTCTCTATAAGATGCTTATTCATAAAAACGGCATGAGACAGCATAGTCTGTAGGAGGTTAAAACGATCTTGGAGAGAAGGATCAAAATTGTGATTTAAGAAATGTATGGGAAAAAATGTGGGAGCAGCTACCACTATACCCCACCCCCTGGCAACAATAAAATAATATGGGACTCTAGGCAAGGGCCTTGTCTACTTAATGGGGAATCTGGCCCTAATCCAACCTATACCACCTATATAAATAACCCAATACATATACATTATGCAATTTCCTGAGCTTCCTCGAGCTTCATGCCAATCAATGGTTTGAGAAATTAAAACATGTCCAGTAGCAGCCGCCATATGTAATCGTGTGTGTTTCACTGTTAGTCTGAATTAATAACACACAACGGAAAACGCACTTACCCTCCCCTCCAGCAAACCTCAGCATGGCCGCGGTAAATGACCTGACTTTGTCTTCCTGCGCCGAGATGTCGACTTCCGTTAAGGCATGTCTTTGGAGTAAATATTCCACTTCATCCAGATGCTTTCCGTAGTCTTGCGATACAAGTCCGACCTTCAAGCATCAAGTAAGGAGAGATTATTTACTACGTCTCAGTGTGTTACGTAAATATAGTCTGTAATTCCCTTTTATCTAGATTGTAAGCTCTGTGAGCAGGGCTCTCTACCTCATGTATCAGTCTGTCTCTGTCCATATAACACAGTCTGTAATTCCCTTTTATCTAGATTGTAAGCTCTGTGAGCAGGGCTCTCTACCTCATGTATCAGTCTGTCTCTGTTCATATAACGCAGTCTGTAATTCCCTTTTATATAGATTGTAAGCTGTGTGAGCAGGGCTCTCTACCTCATGTATCAGTCTGTCTCTGTTCATATAACAGTCTGTAATTCCCTTTTATCTAGATTGTAAGCTCTGTGAGCAGGGCTCTCTACCTCATGTATCAGTCTGTCTCTGTTCATATAACACAGTATGTAGCTCCCTTTTATCTAGATTGTAAGCTCTGTGAGCAGGGCTCTCTACCTCATGTATCAGTCTGTCTCTGTTCATATAACAGTCTGTAATTCCCTTTTATCTAGATTGTAAGCTCTGTGAGCAGGGCTCTCTACCTCATGTATCAGTCTGTCTCTGTTCATATAACAGTCTGTAATTCCCTTTTATCTAGATTGTAAGCTCTGTGAGCAGGGCTCTCTACCTCATGTATCAGTCTGTCTCTGTTCATATCACACAGTCTGTAATTCCCTTTTATATAGATTGTAAGCTGTGTGAGCAGGGCTCTCTACCTCATGTATCAGTCTGTCTCTGTTCATATAACAGTCTGTAATTCCCTTTTATCTAGATTGTAAGCTCTGTGAGCAGGGCTCTCTACCTCATGTATCAGTCTGTCTCTGTTCATATAACAGTCTGTAATTCCCTTTTATCTAGATTGTAAGCTCTGTGAGCAGGGCTCTCTACCTCATGTATCAGTCTGTCTCTGTTCATATAACACAGTCTGTAATTCCCTTTTATCTAGATTGTAAGCTCTGTGAGCAGGGCTCTCTACCTCATGTATCAGTCTGTCTCTGTTCATATAACGCAGTCTGTAATTCCCTTTTATCTAGACTGTAAGCTCTGTGAGCAAGGCTCTCTACCTCATGTATCAGTCTGTCTCTGTTCATATAACGCAGTCTGTAATTCCCTTTTATCTAGAGTGTAAGCTCTGTGAGCAGGGCTCTCTACCTCATGTATCAGTCTGTCTCTGTTCATATAACACAGTCTGTGATTCCCTTTTATCTAGATTGTAAGCTCTGTGAGCAGGGCTCTCTACCTCATGTATCAGTCTGTCTCTGTTCATATAACACAGTCTGTAATTCCCTTTTATCTAGATTGTAAGCTCTGTGGGCAGGGCTCTCTACCTCATGTATCAGTCTGTCTCTGTTCATATAACGTAGTCTGTAATTCCCTTTTATCTAGATTGTAAGCTCTGTGAGCAGGGCTCTCTACCTCATGTATCAGTCTGTCTCTGTTCATATAACACAGTCTGTAATTCCCTTTTATCTAGATTGTAAGCTCTGTGGGCAGGGCTCTCTACCTCATGTATCAGTCTGTCTCTGTTCATATCACACAGTCTGTAATTCCCTTTTATCTAGATTGTAAGCTCTGTGAGCAGGGCTCTCTACCTCATGTATCAGTCTGTCTCTGTTCATATAACACAGTCTGTAATTCCCTTTTATCTAGATTGTAAGCTCTGTGGGCAGGGCTCTCTACCTCATGTATCAGTCTGTCTCTGTTCATATAACGTAGTCTGTAATTCCCTTTTATCTAGATTGTAAGCTCTGTGAGCAGGGCTCTCTACCTCATGTATCAGTCTGTCTCTGTTCATATAACACAGTCTGTAATTCCCTTTTATCTAGATTGTAAGCTCTGTGAGCAGGGCTCTCTACCTCATGTATCAGTCTGTCTCTGTTTATATAACGTAGTCTGTAATTCCCTTTTATCTAGATTGTAAGCTCTGTGGGCAGGGCTCTCTACCTCATGTATCAGTCTGTCTCTATTCATATCACATAGTCTGTAATTCCCTTTTATCTAGATTGTAAGCTCTGTGAGCAGGGCTCTCTATCTCATGTATCAGTCTGTCTCTGTTCATATAACGCAGTCTGTGATTCCCTTTTATCTAGATTGTAAGCTCTGTGAGCAGGGCTCTCTACCTCATGTATCAGTCTGTCTCTGTTCATATAACGCAGTCTGTAATTCCCTTTTATCTAGATTGTAAGCTCTGTGAGCAGGACTCTCTACCTCATGTATCAGTCTGTCTCTGTTCATATAACACAGTCTGTAATTCCCTTTTATCTAGATTGTAAGCTCTGTGAGCAAGGCTCTCTACCTCATGTATCAGTCTGTCTCTGTTCATATAACGCAGTCTGTAATTCCCTTTTATCTAGATTGTAAGCTCTGTGAGCAGGGCTCTCTACCTCATGTATCAGTCTGTCTCTGTTCATATAACACAGTCTGTAATTCCCTTTATCTAGATTGTAAGCTCTGTGAGCAGGGCTCTCTACCTCATGTATCAGTCTGTCTCTGTTCATATAACGCAGTCTGTAATTCCCTTTTATCTAGATTGTAAGCTCTGTGAGCAGGGCTCTCTACCTCATGTATCAGTCTGTCTCTGTTCATATAACACAGTCTGTAATTCCCTTTTATCTAGATTGTAAGCTCTGTGAGCAGGACTCTCTACCTCATGTATCAGTCTGTCTCTGTTCATATAACACAGTCTGTAATTCCCTTTTATCTAGATTGTAAGCTCTGTGGGCAGGGCTCTCTACCTCATGTATCAGTCTGTCTCTGTTCATATAACGTAGTCTGTAATTCCCTTTTATCTAGATTGTAAGCTCTGTGAGCAGGGCTCTCTACCTCATGTATCAGTCTGTCTCTGTTCATATAACACAGTCTGTAATTCCCTTTTATCTAGATTGTAAGCTCTGTGAGCAAGGCTCTCTACCTCATGTATCAGTCTGTCTCTGTTCATATAACACAGTCTGTAATTCCCTTATATCTAGATTGTAAGCTCTGTGAGCAAGGCTCTCTACCTCATGTATCAGTCTGTCTCTGTTCATATAACGCAGTCTGTAATTCCCTTTTATCTAGATTGTAAGCTCTGTGAGCAGGACTCTCTACCTCATGTATCAGTCTGTCTCTGTTCATATAACACAGTCTGTAATTCCCTTTTATCTAGATTGTAAGCTCTGTGGGCAGGGCTCTCTACCTCATGTATCAGTCTGTCTCTGTTCATATAACGTAGTCTGTAATTCCCTTTTATCTAGATTGTAAGCTCTGTGAGCAGGGCTCTCTACCTCATGTATCAGTCTGTCTCTGTTCATATAACACAGTCTGTAATTCCCTTTTATCTAGATTGTAAGCTCTGTGAGCAGGGCTCTCTACCTCATGTATCAGTCTGTCTCTGTTTATATAACGTAGTCTGTAATTCCCTTTTATCTAGATTGTAAGCTCTGTGGGCAGGGCTCTCTACCTCATGTATCAGTCTGTCTCTGTTCATATCACACAGTCTGTAATTCCCTTTTATCTAGATTGTAAGCTCTGTGAGCAGGGCTCTCTATCTCATGTATCAGTCTGTCTCTGTTCATATAACGCAGTCTGTGATTCCCTTTTATCTAGATTGTAAGCTCTGTGAGCAGGGCTCTCTACCTCATGTATCAGTCTGTCTCTGTTCATATAACGCAGTCTGTAATTCCCTTTTATCTAGATTGTAAGCTCTGTGAGCAAGGCTCTCTATCTCATGTATCAGTCTGTCTCTGTTCATATAACACAGTATGTAATTCCCTTTTATCTAGATTGTAAGCTCTGTGAGCAAGGCTCTCTACCTCATATATCAGTCTGTCTCTGTTCATATAACGCAGTCTGTAATTCCCTTTTATCTAGATTGTAAGCTCTGTGAGCAGGGCTCTCTACCTCATGTATCAGTCTGTCTCTGTTCATATAACACAGTCTGTAATTCCCTTTTATCTAGATTGTAAGCTCTGTGAGCAGGGCTCTCTACCTCATGTATCAGTCTGTCTCTGTTTATATAACGTAGTCTGTAATTCCCTTTATCTAGATTGTAAGCTCTGTGAGCAGGGCTCTCTACCTCATGTATCACTCTGTCTCTGTTCATATAACACAGTCTGTAATTCCCTTTATCTAGATTGTAAGCTCTGTGAGCAAGGCTCTCTATCTCATGTATCAGTCTGTCTCTGTTCATATAACACAGTATGTAATTCCCTTTTATCTAGATTGTAAGCTCTGTGAGCAAGGCTCTCTACCTCATATATCAGTCTGTCTCTGTTCATATAACGCAGTCTGTAATTCCCTTTTATCTAGATTGTAAGCTCTGTGAGCAGGGCTCTCTACCTCATGTATCAGTCTGTCTCTGTTCATATAACACAGTCTGTAATTCCCTTTTATCTAGATTGTAAGCTCTGTGAGCAGGGCTCTCTACCTCATGTATCAGTCTGTCTCTGTTTATATAACGTAGTCTGTAATTCCCTTTATCTAGATTGTAAGCTCTGTGAGCAGGGCTCTCTACCTCATGTATCAGTCTGTCTCTGTTCATATAACACAGTCTGTAATTCCCTTTTATCTAGATTGTAAGCTCTGTGAGCAGGGCTCTCTACCTCATGTATCAGTCTGTCTCTGTTTATATAACGTAGTCTGTAATTCCCTTTTATCTAGATTGTAAGCACTGTGAGCAGGGCTCTCTACCTCATGTATCAGTCTGTCTCTGTTCATATAACTCAGTCTGTAATTCCCTTTTATCTAGATTGTAAGCTCTGTGAGCAAGGCTCTCTACCTCATGTATCAGTCTGTCTGTTCATATAACGCAATCTGTAATTCCCTTTATCTAGATTTTAAGCTCTGTGAGCAGGGCTCTCTACCTCATGTATTAGTCTGTCTCTGTTCATATAACACAGTCTGTAATTCCCTTTTATCTAGATTGTAAGCTCTGTGAGCAGGGGTCTCTATCTCATGTATCAGTCTGTCTCTGTTCATATAACACAGTCTGTAATTCCCTTTTATCTAGATTGTAAGCTCTGTGAGCAGGGCTCTCTATCTCATGTATCAGTCTGTCTCTGTTCATATAACACAGTCTGTAATTCCCTTTTATCTAGATTGTAAGCTCTGTGAGCAAGGCTCTCTACCTCATGTATCAGTCTGTCTCTGTTCATATAACGCTGTCTGTAATTCCCTTATATCTAGATTGTAAGCTCTGTGAGCAGGGCTCTCTACCTCATGTATCAGTCTGTCTCTGTTCATATAACGCAGTCTGTAATTCCCTTTTATCTAGATTGTAAGCTCTGTGAGCAAGGCTCTCTACCTCATGTATCAGTCTGTCTCTGTTCATATAACGTAGTATGTAATTCCCTTTTCTCTAGATTGTAAGCTCTGTGAGCAAGGCTCTCTACCTCATGTATCAGTCTGTTCCTCTAGATTGTAAGCTCTGTGAGCAAGGCTCTCTACCTCATGTATCAGTCTGTCTCTGTTCATAACACACTCTGTAATTCCCTTTATCTAGATTGTAAGCTCTGTGAGCAGGGCTCTCTACCTCATGTATCAGTCTGTCTCTGTTCATAACACACTCTGTAATTCCCTTTATCTAGATTGTAAGCTCTGTGAGCAAGGCTCTCTACCTCATGTATCAGTCTATCTCTGTCCATATAACGCAGTCTGTAATTCCCTTTTATATAGACTGTAAGCTCTGTGAGCAGGGCTCGCTACCTCATGTATCAGTCTGTCTCTGTTCATATCACACAGTCTGTAATTCCCTTTTATCTAGATTGTAAGCTCTGTGAGCAAGGCTCTCTACCTCATGTATCAGTCTGTCTCTGTTCATATAACGCAGTCTGTAATTCCCTTTTATCTAGATTGTAAGCTCTGTGAGCAGGGCTCTCTACCTCATGTATCAGTCTGTCTCTGTTCATATAACGCAGTCTGTAATTCCCTTTTATCTAGATTGTAAGCTCTGTGAGCAGGGCTCTCTACCTCATGTATCAGTCTATCTCTGTCCATATAACGCAGTCTGTAATTCCCTTTTATCTAGATTGTAACCTCTGTGAGCAGCGCTCTCTACCTCATGTATCAGTCTGTCTCTGTTCATAACACACTCTGTAATTCCCTTTATCTAGATTGTAAGCTCTGTGAGCAGGGCTCTCTACCTCATGTATCAGTCTGTCTCTGTTCATAACACACTCTGTAATTCCCTTTATCTAGATTGTAAGCTCTGTGAGCAAGGCTCTCTACCTCCTGTATCAGTCTGTCTCTGTTCATAACACACTCTGTAATTCCCTTTATCTAGATTGTAAGCTCTGTGAGCAGGGCTCTCTACCTCATGTATCAGTCTGTCTCTGTTCATATAACGCAGTCTGTAATTCCCTTTTATCTAGATTGTAAGCTCTGTGAGCAGGGCTCTCTACCTCATGTATCAGTCTGTCTCTGTTCATATAACACAGTCTGTAATTCCCTTTTATCTAGATTGTAAGCTCTGTGAGCAAGGCTCTCTACCTCATGTATCAGTCTGTCTCTGTACATATAACGCAGTCTGTAATTCCCTTTTATCTAGGTTGTAAGCTCTGTGAGCAGGGCTCTCTACCTGATGTATCAGTCTGTCTCTGTTCATATAACACAGTCTGTAATTCCCTTTTATCTAGATTGTAAGCTCTGTGTTCAAGGCTCTCTACCTCATGTATCAGTCTGTCTCTGTTCATATAACGCAGTCTGTAATTCCCTTTTATCTAGATTGTAAGCTCTGTGAGCAGGGCTCTCTACCTCATGTATCAGTCTGTCTCTGTTCATATAACACAGTCTGTAATTCCCTTTTATCTAGATTGTAAGCTCTGTGAGCAGGGCTCTCTACCTCATGTATCAGGCTGTCTCTGTTCATATAACAACGGTCTGTAATTCCCTTGTATCTAGATTGTAAGCTCTGCGAGCAAGGCTCTATATAATCTTACTTTCATTTCATCCATCCAGTTGACGGCTTGCAGCATGTCCTGGAACTGGGTCTGTAGGTCTAGGTTCATGTGGAGCCGCTGGTGACGGGAATGGAGCAGGTCCAGAAGGTATTGCCAGAGTCGCACGATGTTATCCTTCCTGGCGTTGATCCTCTTTATGTCGTGGTAATTCTCGTTCTCCAGTTCTTTGGCCACGTTGACTAGGGCCTGGATGCGCTGCTCGTAGGCGAAGATGTCGGTCTCTATGGCTTCGTGCTTTTTTTTAGCTGCGACCACCGATGGCAAATCATAGCCAAAATTATCCTGTAGACAAAAAGAATGACTCAATATCACGGCACTTTAACTGATAGCCAGAGGATCCATGCAAAAAACGGGACAGAATCCGGGTGTTGGGGAGGATCTTGTACACCAAATCGTGGAAGAGAGCAGCTGTCTATGTTAGCACTTCTTGGCCTTAGACTGTAAGGGTCTGTGCCAGCTGAGGCACAGATCTCTGCTCCCTTCATGTACAGATGAAACTATTAGTGGAAGCACAAGAAAGCAACATGTACAACACCCTGGCAAGAACATGTCGACTGAGTCCATGGTGCTCTGTGCTCTTGCGGAATCAATAGTGGCTTTTTCCACTTGGAAAGTTTAAAAGACAACTGTCGTGAAACAATTAAGTTCTGTTTAAGTGAACGATTGCATTAAATGTTGGCATTTGAAAGAGAAATGCTTCAGTGAAAAAGTCAGAGGGCGGACATATTGTTTGGGGTCTTGGTACCGATAAGTCTGATCTTCCTTTCGCTGTTTCAAGGTGAAGGAAGATCTGAGCCAAGATTCTAAACAACATGGCCGCCCCCTGATAGAGTCATACAGAGCAAAGATTCTAAACAACATGTCCGCCCCCTGATAGAGCCATACAGAGCAAAGATTCTAAACAACATGTCCGCCCCCTGATAGAGCCATACAGAGCCAAGATTCTAAACAACATGTCCGCCCCCTGATATAGCTATACAGAGAAAAGATTCTAAACAACATGTCCGCTCCCTGACAGAGCTATACAGAGCAAAGATTTTAAACAACATGTCCGACCCCTGATAGAGCTATACAGAGCAAAGATTCTAAACAACATGTTCGTCCCCTGATAGATCTAAAGGGAGCAAAGATTCTAAACAACATGTTCGTCCCCTGATAGATCTAAAGGGAGCAAAGATTCTAAACAACATGTTCGTCCCCTGATAGATCTAAAGGGAGCAAAGAGTGCTCAATAAGGTACTTTGTATTCTTTCATTAAATATTGCTATTTAAAAGTTCTGCATTAAAAGCAATCTTTCAATTAAAAAGAAATTATTTTTTTGACGACAGTTGTCCTTTACTATTCGATGCAGTAAATCTTCCCGTTCAGTAGAAATAATTAGACTGCTAATTACGGAGCCATTTCCACAGCCACTTGTACAACACTTTGGCCTAAAGTTATCCCAAGCAGTGTGGGTTACCTGTGCAATTAAATGCTGGTTCTCCGCGACCCAAGCTTCTCTCATTGCTGCCTTGCGGTCAAAGCGTTTTGCCAACTGCTCCAGCTTCTCTTGTCTGATGAGCTCATTCCTTAGCGCCGTCTCCCGCTCGTGTTCTGCCTTCTCAAGATGGCCCCAGGCCTGTTTGTGGTGAAGCCAAAGCAGCATGTTAGTAGTGGCCTGGATTTGCCTGATGGACCCTATTTATCTAACTTCATCTAGTGTGTTGCCTTGACCCCTTATGGCACTGTTATTTTGGTTTGTTTAACATTCTCCCTCTTTTATTAAAGGACAACTGTAGCAAACAACTACCTAATGTTCAATTACAAGTTTGTATCAAGTGTAGATGATTTATAAAGAAAATCTTTAATGAAGGAATACAAATAAAGTGACTTATTAAGCCTTCTTTACTCCATATTGTTCTCTCAGGGGGCAGACATGTTGTTTAGAATCTTGGGTCAGATCTTCACTCACCTTGGTTCAGATGAACAAAGATCTGACCCAAGATTCTAAACAATATGTCTGCCTCCTGGTAGAGCTATATGGGGTAAAGATGGCTCAATAAGGTGCTTTATTTGTATTCTTTCATTAAAGCATTTCTATATAAAATGCCTACACTTGATGCCATCTTTCAATTAAACACAACTTCATATTTTGCTACAGTTGTAATTTAAGAGTTCGGTAAGAACGATAGGCAAACAGGAGAAAAGTTCCAGCTCAGCTATTAGAGCCTGATTTCGGCAATTCCCCAATCTGTTCCTGTGTTGTGCATTATTGCGTGAAACTCAGACACTGTTGCGACAATAGGAAGATATTGGAAAGAGAAGGTCAAGTCATCACAGGCTGCCATATATACATCCAAATGCAATATTCTACGAATTTTCAGTACCATGGAGATAGACCAGTATATGTAGCGTGGTCATCCGCAACCCAACGCTTTCTTACTATACACATTTACATATTGTCCATAAACACCCGGAGGGGCATAGCTGGCAACTTTTGCTGCGGGTGTCTCAGGAAGCGAGGGGGTGGAGCCAGAAGGGGCGGGGTCTCATGAGGCCACATGACCTCACGCGATATGATATACACTGTTTAAACGCAATGCAATCTGGGCACAGTGTCCACACGCAGCAGGTAAGCCAGGGCAGACACAAAATTCATAAGACAGGGCTCCCCCCCCCAAAAAAAAAAAACTGTGCTGGGAAATTCAGGACTGTCGGCAACTATGAGGGCCTAATTAAATTTTTTTCGGCATCCCGACTTATACGTGACACTTTCTCCAACACTTATGAGGTGCTGAAAAATGGCTGATATTCTATACATGGAGTGTACACTGCCCTGGCTCTCAGGAGGTCGTGTGGGCAGCGCCATACCGATTGCCCCTATTCTCCAGTGCGCTGTGATTGACCAATCTGCAGGCAGCGTTGGTCTTACCCTATTGATATCGGACACCAGCTTCCCGTCAGGCGGTATGTAGACCTTCTGATTATTTTCTCTCATTTTGGACTGTATCGTGAACAAGAGAACCTCCAAATATCCTTTTTCTTGAAATCTGCAAAAGAAAATATACTGTATATATATAAATATGTCTTTTATTTATTAGCTTCTAGAACACACAAATCATACAGCTTTGGAACAGCTGCATATGTCTTACCTGTTTAAACCCCCCCATCATCCAATAATAACCAAAAAATGTATGGCAAGGCTTGACCAATCCATGGCTGAAAAACTTACTGCTGGTTATTAAAGGATAGCTGTCTGCCTGAAATTACGGTCTGTTTAATTGAAGGATTACTTCAAATAATACAAAAAACTGAAGGTATTTTAAATAGAAATGCTTCAATGAAAGAATACAAATAAAGCACCTTATTGAGGCCTCTTTGCTCTGTATAGCTCTATCAGGGGGCGGACATGTTGTTTAGAATCTTTGCTCTGTAAAGCTCTATAAGGGGGCGGACATGTTGTTTAGAATCTTTGCTCTGTATGGCTCTATCAGGGGGTGGACATGTTGTTTAGAATCTTTGTTCTGTATAGCTCTATCAGGGGGCGAACATATTGTTTAGAATCTTTGCTCTGTATAGCTCTATCAGGGGGCAGACATGTTGTTTAGAATCTTTGCTCTGTATAGCTCTATCAGGGGGCAGCATGTTGTTTAGAATCTTTGCTCTGTATACCTCTATCAGGGGGCGGACATGCTGTTTAGAATCTTTGCTCTGTATAGCTCTATCAGGGGGCGGACATGTTTAGAAGCTTTGCTCTGTATAGGTCTACCAGTGAGAGGACATGTTGTTTAGAATCTTTGCTCTGTATAGCTCTATCAGGTGGCGGACATGTTGTTTAGAATCTTTGCTCTGTATATCTCTATCAGGGGACGGACGTGTTGTTTAGAATCTTTGCTCTGTATAGCTCTATCAGGGGGCGGACATGTTGTTTAGAATCTTTGCTCTGTATAGCTCTATCAGGGACCGCACATGTTGTTTAGAATCTTTGCTCTGTATAGCTCTATCAGGGGGCGGACATGTTGTTTAGAATCTTTGTTTTGTATAGCTCTATCAGGGGGCAGACATGTTGTTTAGAATCTTTGCTCTGTATAGCTCTATCAGGTGGCGGACATGTTGTTTAGAATCTTTGCTCTGTATAGCTCTATCAGGGGGCGGACATGTTGTTTAGAATCTTTGCTCTGTATAACTCTATCACGGGGAAGACATGTTGTTTAGAATCTTTGCTCTGTATAGCTCTATCAGGGGCCGCACATGTTGTTTAGAATCTTTGCTCAGTATAGCTCTATCAGGGGGCGGACATGCTGTTTAGAATCTTTGCTCTTTATAGCTCTATCAGGGGGCGCACATGTTGTGTAGAATCTTGGGTCAGATAAAGAAAGATGTGCCCCAGAATGTCTGCCCCCTGATATAAATGTACAAGCAAAGTGGGCTCATTAAGGTGCTTTATTTGTATTCTTTCATGAAAGCATTTATATTTCACACTTGATGCAATACATTTTTGCTGACAGTCCCTATAAAATAATTAGGCTTCTAAGGTCTACAAATAATTTGATGTTTTTTTTAATTAGATCCAACCTACAGATGATCGACCCAAAGTTATTATATCACAGAGTCTTGCTGTGCCAAGGGTCACTGTAATACACCAAGGTGCTGCATTAGCTGTACAGCTAAGACAATCTCTGTGATATACATAGACTCAGGAGGAGATGGTCCCCACCATGTGAGAGCATCTCTGCTCATGTCACAAAGTATGTGACATCCTTGGTCACGTGGTCTGTCACCCTCTCAGGTTCCTGCACATGCCACCAGTGCTAAGATATGTCTCCAGACATCAAAACAAGACATGTGCCTTGTAAACAGCAGCTGCCCCCAATAGCTACTACATGGTGCAGGTAAACAGTCCATGACACATTACTCCGATTCCCGAAACCCTTTCTATGGTCTTGGCAGCACCCTTGTTGGGTGACTAAGCTGTTGGTCTCCAAAAAGTCTATTAAAGCCTATAAAGGGAGGGACTAAACCACTTTTAATCACACATACTACTACTATTCCCTTACAAAACATAAACAAACATTCATCAAACTATGATACTTTGTCTGCCCACCGTCTCTCTCTCATTGCGTCTCATCGCGCAGCCCACAGCCAATGACTGGGGAGGAGATTTTGAAAACAGATTGAAATGGGTTCTGATTGGTGCTCCAAACGAGCATTGTTCAAAAGCCTTTTCCAGTGAGACAGAAGTTGGCTTCTGTCTGGTTCATTGTATCATGTTATCCGTTAAAGCAGAGCCTTATATTGTTGGGTATTAGCTTCCCAATGCGTTTACAGCTCCTGTAACTCATTTCTCAACATCCTTGATTTAAAGTGCTGAATACAAAGTAATGAACAAATTAATCATGTACTACTGCTGATGTTTCCTTATTTTATTAAGTGGTTTGTCCCAATTTGGCCTATATACTTAGCTCAGCTCAGGATTTTCGTTAGTGGTCTGTTGATAATGAGGGGGCTTGGGTCATGAGATGTTCCTTGAAGGGAACTCTGCTCTAACACACCTGGATGAAGCTCGTGATGACTTAAAGGCACTCTATCAAACTAAACAATGCTTATACTGGGAATGTAGAGGATAAACAAAAATGATCTATACATTGTGTCAGCGTAATTGCCAGCAAATGCATAAAATAAGTGAAATACATGTTTTACATGTGTCTGGGGAGTCTCCTGCTTATGACATCACCTTGTGTAATATGCAAATTTTCCATTGAAAACCAGTTAATTTGCATATCAAGCCACAGGTGATGTCATAAGCCGGAGACTCCCCAGACACAGGTGATGTCATAAGCAGGAGACTCCCCAGACACAGGTGATGTCATAAGCCGGAGACTCCCCAGACACAGGTGATGTCATAAGCAGGAGACTCCCCAGACACAGGTGGAACATTCTCTTGTCTTTTGCTTCCATTGCTGCAAACACAGTGTATAGATCATCTTTATGTTCTCTGTGCACAGTATACATTGTGTCTGGGTGACAGTATATCATAACGTGATGTGTTTTCTTTTGCTTCATAGCTCATTGGTGTCCTGATAATTACTTATACAGGTGACTTACTTGGGAGGTTTCTCGGTGGTCCGGTAAGCACTGAAGGATTGCAGCTGCTGCTGGATTCCAAGCAAGGAATTGGCAAATTTCCAGTTCAACAGAGCCGAGATGGTTTGTTCAATCCACATCAACAACTCAGAGGCCAGAGCTTCATATTCATGTACTGTCTTTTCAGTATCGATAGCACTGTCCAAAACCTTCAAAAGAAGGAAGGGTCAGTGGAGGGCTGGAAGCTATTGGCCCTTGGGGGAAAAAAAACTATTTAATTGCCCTTGGTGCCACTTCATCAGCCCACCTGATGTGATCAGCAATAGACACACATAGACAGGCAAGACACACATAGACAGACAAAACACACATACACACATAGACTGGCAAGACACACATAGACAGGCAAGACACACATACACACATAGACTGGCAAGACACATAGACAGGCAAGACACAGACAGGCAAGACACACATAGACAGGCAAGACACACATACACACATAGACAGACAAAACACACATAGACTGGCAAGACACATATAGACTGGCAAGACACATATAGACAGGCAAGACACACGTGGACTGGCAAGACACACATAGACAGGCAAGACACACATACACACATAGACTGGCAAGACACATAGACAGGCAAGACACAGACAGGCAAGACACAGACAGGCAAGACACACATAGACTGGCAAGACACACAAAGACAGGCAAGACACACATAGACAGGCAAGACACACATACACACATAGACAGACAAAACACACATAGACTGGCAAGACACATATAGACTGGCAAGACACACGTGGACTGGCAAGACACACGTGGACTGGCAAGACACACATAGACAGGCAAGACACAGACAGGCAACACACAGGCAGCAAAACACACAGACAGGCAAGACACACATAGACAGGCAAGACACACATAGACAGGCAAGACACACATAGACAGGCAAGACACACATAGACAGGCAAGACACACATAGACAGGCAAGACACACATAGACAGGCAAGACACACATAGACACATAGACTGGCAAGACACACATAGACAGGCAAGACACACATACACACATAGACTGGCAAGACACATAGACAGGCAAGACACAGACAGGCAAGACACACATAGACTGGCAAGACACACAAAGACAGGCAAGACACACATAGACAGGCAAGACACACATACACACATAGACAAAACACACATAGACTGGCCAGACACATATAGACTGGCAAGACACACGTGGACTGGCAAGACACACATAGACAGGCAAGACACAGACAGGCAACACACAGGCAGCAAAACACACAGACAGGCAAGACACACATAGACAGGCAAGACATATGTAGGCAGGCAAGACACACGTAGGCATGCAAGACACACGTAGGCATGCAAGACACACGTAGGCATGCAAGACACACGTAGGCATGCAAGACACACGTAGGCATGCAAGACACACGTAGGCAGGCAAGACACACGTAGGCAGGCAAGACACACGTAGGCAGGCAAGACACACACAGACAGGCAAGACACACATAGACATGCAAGACACACACAGACAGGCAAGGCACACAGACAGGCAAGACACACAGACAGGCAAGACACACATAGACAGGCAAGACACACATAGACAGGCAAGACACACATAGAAGGAAAGGCATACAGACAGGCCTACACACTTAAACAGGCAAGACAGATAAGGTACAGAAATTGAGAGAGAAACAAGACAACTGGATATAAAAATCAAGAGTTACCGACTGGGGCATTTAAAAGTGAGTGAGATTAAAGAGCATCCTGGGAGGCCATTGCTTACTGGCCCCCCTTGCTAGTCCTTCCCTGGGGAGGATGATAAGATGTAGGTCACTTATAAAAGTCACTTCTGGGGCAAAGTTCACAAAATGGAGCAGACACCTTGGAAACCAATGATTATTGTATTAAAAAAAACTAAACACATAGATTATTATCTGTGGTATAATGGAGAGATCGTTACCTTGCCGATCCTTTTACCTTCCACAGCTAAGGCTTTCATTTTGGAAAAATAGTGATAAAACGCCACGACGTACGTGATGATCGATTTCTCGTCAGGGTTTTCGGTGAAAACATCTGCAAAAAATAAAAAAAAAGATTTAATAAATGGATATGCTATATATCGCCGGTACAACTCAAGTCTCTGTGTGAGTGGTACAATCTACACCTTCCAAACTGAAGCTCGTCTCTCTCCCAGTAAATAATAATATCATTTAGAGGCCAATTATTTCAAGACAGATGCGGTTGGGGCATATTTTTTTGGCAGTGGTGTGAGAATTGTTTAAATTGAAGAATTTGGGTAGGAGGAGGACACAGTTAGTGCCTTGGGCAGGGGAATATTAAATAGGGGGGGGGGGGGCACAACATGCATTTAATCTTTGCCCAAGTTTTAAACTAATATGGGCAGTGCCTGCACACTGATTCTGTTCACCGTTATTGTCGCCCATTAGACTCCCTGCTCATGGCCGCAGGAATTGGTCATTTGTTCTCTGTCCCTGTGCGCGAGGCTAATAAAGGGTTAAGATATTGCTGGTTTGGGAGATAACTCGCCTTAGATAAATGGGAGTAATGTGAGAACAAGAAACCTCTAGGAACCAGGGGATGATTTCATTTGTGAAACGGACTCTGTCAACTTAATCATTGTTTGTACCGTGAATGAAGAGAATGGAAAAAATGCAGAATCGCCGAAAATGCCGAAAATAAGAGAAAAATCTGTTTTAAAACAGGTCTGCGGTGTCTCGTCTATGACGTCAGCCGTGGCTTGATATGCAAATGAACTCATTTTCAAAGCAAAATGTGTGATTAGCATATCAGGCCACAGGTGACATAGACAGTGGACACCGCAGACACATCTAAAACAGATGTGTCTCTTATTTTCTGCATTTTCTACAATTCTGATAACACTGTGTATAGATCATTTTTCATACAGTATATTTTTAACAGTACAATACATTCGGGGTACAGGCAATGTTGACATCGCAGAGTTCCTTTAAGTCTCATGTAACATAGTTGTGACTTGATTATTACATATGCTTGTCTCAATAACAGTTGTGCAAGTAATTATATGGCACTCTACCCTAATGATTTATATAAGGAGTTAATTCGCCTTAGAGATACAACCTTAGAATACAGTGGCACAGTACTGAAGTAGAGCGATAACCAAACAAGACAAGACCTTGTCATCCGTGCCCATAATCAAGGAATGTCTGTATTTCTATAAAATTGTGTCTTATTTTTGGGTATTCCGTGTTAATATGCAGTTTTTCTTCTTGTTAATGGAAATAATTTTATTTTTACCAAACAACAAACTGTTGCGACGTGACACCCAAATTGCCAAAAAATCAGGGGAAAATTCCTGGGAAAAATAAAACGTGAGCTGTAGATTTTTTACAGTGAGCCCTTCGAAATAATAGCATAGTGGCGGACTGTATTTGGGGATTACTGACAAACACTAAGAGCGCTGGGTTGACTGTCCCTACCGGCTCTATGGAAAGTGAAAGGAGTACTGGCATTAAATGGCCCTCTGGCCAGGTGTACCAGATGAAAGGTTCCATCTTGGATGATGTCACATCCCTATCTGCAGCCATGCTTGGTAATGGCATGTAACAATTCTGCCATCTTGGTTGGGGAAAGCCACATCCATCTTATGAAAACTTGTGGATGTTAATAATAAATGAGAGTCTGAAAATCTCTCTGAAGCTCTACGATTTGAAAATGGTGGGTGGAACTTGTGTGGTTGGGCAACCACTAACAAGTTCCACCCCAGCTACCCCTTAACGTACATTCTGCTTCCAAAATGATACTTACAGCTTACTAATGAGTTTAGCTGCACCCAGCAGCTCTTACTAGACTTATTTTTGGAATCAAACTGAGTTACAAGATCCGAATGTCTTATTATATAAAAAAAATAAAAATATTTTGTTTGTGAGATAATGATCATTCCTGGGGAAGATTAACCTGGGATCCACTGAACATTCAAAATTTCAACTTACCTTCTGGGTCCAGTAGCTGTGTGATACCCAGCTGTCTGTCAGCCACCGTGAAGGCATGCTCAAGGTTGTGTCTGGCGTTCGATTTCTTCAGCCTCTCAAAGTCTATCAGATCTGGCCTATAGGTACAACAGGACACGGATTAATCCAAGACTGAAGGCTTTACATATAGCACTGATAACCATCTCCCTGTGCCCATGTGTACTGCCCTGTACGCCTCTGCTGTCAGTGGGCTCATTCATTGAACTCATGATAGAGCAACAGCTATGAGATGCTATGCTATGATCAGCCTCCCTGATCCCACCAAAAACACCACCTCTACTGACTGTGAATAGTAGACTGGTGTGACACAATACATATTTAGATATATGACCCTACAGCAGCTGTTGAGCTCCCATTATCCTCAGTGAAGCACCATAGCAGATAGCAAACATCCATGTTCAGATGGAGACGGCACCTTTGTTATATAAAACAACAATCTGAAATAGCAAAATGTAATTGGAGGGAGTGAGCCCCCCAAGCAAGGGAAGGAGGGCGAAATGCGTATCTTGTCAACCTATGATTTATACTAAAATGAGAAACACGTTAGGCATTTCACTCTCCTTCTGTTTGCACACTCTTTGCTCCATATATATTTTAATTAGAAATGCTTTAATAAAATAATACAAATTAAGTACCTTATTAAGCCCTATTTGCTCAATACCACAATTAGGGGAGCTGGCATCTTGGTTCAGATCTTTCTTCTTCCGACTTGAGATTCCAAGCCACATGTCCGCCCCTGACTCTGCTATATGGAGCAAAGATTCCAAACAACATGTCCGCCCCCTGACTCTGCTATCCGGAGCAAAGATTCCAAACAACATGTCCGCCCCCCGACTCTGCTACACGGAGCAAAGATTCCAAACAACATGTCCGCCCCCTGATAGAGCTATACGGAGCAAAGATTCCAAACAACATGTCCGCCCACTGATAGAGCTATACGGAGCAAAGATTCCAAACAACATGTCCGCCCCCTGACTCTGCTATCCAGAGCAAAGATGGCTCAATAAGGTACTTAATTTATATTCTTTCATTAAAGCATTTCTATTTAAAAATGCCAACAAGATGCCCAATGAAAAAAACCAAATAGTCTATGCATACCAAGTCCTAAGTAATTAAGTGTATTCACCTCTTAGTAATTCGCGATAACAGAGAAACCTGATCAATTGTAGACATAAAATAAATCCCAGTTTGCTTTAGAACAGATATCTGGCTTTCCAAGCATTACATGAGCAGCACATAAAACGTTAAAATATTTGAAATAAGTCATCAACGAACCTTACGGTTTATTACCCTGATTCCCGTAGATCTTACCTGTGTTTATGGATCAGAGCATTAAATGCCAAACCATCTTTCCAACTGGATGTGAAGTTTCTTACGTTGACATTGGGATACCTAAAGAACGAAAAACAAATTATATTTTCTATTTAAAATGTTTTTTTTGTTTTTTAAAATTCTCCCTGTACCTTTGCTTTATTCTGCCCCAATCCTTCCACCCCACCATTCCTGCTCCCCCCCCCCCCCCCCAAACTTGTATTGTGACTGTGCCTATGTATTTATAGGGCTAGAACTTGCTTAGAAATTAGCAGTCCTGCGTAGAAATAATTGTGAATCTGTGATACCTAAATTGCCATATTTCTGGTATTAACCAAAGTCTTACCCAGATGTTTTAATCTGACACCACAGCAGTAAGGCATCTTTGGCAGAGCGTGTTTCGCTTCCTTTAGTCTCTATTACGATATCTTGTATCTGTAATAATAATAATAAGAGGTAATGGCGAGTCAATTCATAAATTCAATTTGTGATGGGGAAAAAAACAAACAAAAACTAAAAGATATATATGTATAATACAAGTAATTGTTTGGCACATGGAGCAATAATTCTGCTTTGTAAAGTATTTCACTTTTGTTCTCTTTTGGAGGGATAATCCCTGTTTGGTACCCAGCTATCTGTGTTTGCCTGCTTTGCTATCCGGGTGTCACACTACATTTGGAGAACAGTGCATCACAGAGATCCTGTGCAATCTGCGTGTGTAAACTGCCTGTCTGTGTATGAGCTTGTATTAAATGACTTAACTAATTCATGCCTTCCAAGATGCCAAACTGGTGATGCGGGGCGGGTTTTGGGAGGGGGAGTGGCAGCAGTACCGCGTACGCACAGTGGCACTGTCCCTCATTGTCCCTCTGGTGCCTCAGAGTAAACAGAACTCTGGAGGATGAAGTCAGAGGAGCCGTCCAGAGAAATGGGGGATTAATACTGGGGCGGCGGGGGGGGGGGGGATCAGTAGGCCAGGAAATCTCCTAAACAATTCTCAGTAGTGCCCCATCTTCGGCCACTCCTTGCTAGGCTTCTTGAGCTATTAGCTGGGCTCGGAAAGTAAGTTACATATGATACAGGTTGGAAAAACCCTTTGCATTGATGTAAAAATATGGGATGTTAAACTGTAGCTTAACCTCGGAATTTGGATATCGCCCTACTGGTCCCAGAGAAGATAGAGTTTATTTATACTCGTGACACTTTTTATTGGGTCAGCAATTTCCTCCTATACATTCCCCTTATCCTTTGCCATGCTGAAACGGATGATGGAGAGACTTGTGACGTTCCAAAAAGCCTATGTCAATTTTTCCGCGTCTTTGCAATCAGACACTGACGGCAGGTTGGACGTTTCATGGCTCTGTGTATTTGTTATGCATCCGTTTCGCGGAAGGTATTGGAATACACATACCTGGAAGCGTAGAATGATTGTCCAAATAAGGCCCAGGGTCAACCTGTGATTGCCGTTGACGATGTCATGAGGACCGATGTTTTCCAGGTGGACACGCTTCTCCTTTAAGAAATGAAGGGCCTTGTCCACATTTTCTAAACAGTGGATACGCATTCTCCCTTTGGTTCTTCTTGGCTGTGAAGGAAATGACATCACAGATGTCAGAAAACCTGTACAAAAAGCAGCGTATGTCTTGTGCGCTAGACCAGGTGTAGGACTTTTGTTCCACAAAGGAAGGTTTTTAGATGCACTTTTAAGGCAGAAAGCAATGGCAGGCCAAAGTGGCTATTCATATACAGAGAGAACTGCAACTGAAATTAACAAGGAAACTTAAGGCCAATGTGGACCAATAGAACTGTTCCTGTAAGTATTTACGCGAATATAAAGCAAAGCTGACAACAAGTCTACCACTTTTCCCCCTTAAACTTTGTATCTGAATGAATGAAAAAAAAGTAAAGGTCTAAATATAAAGCAGTAGCCCCTACTCTACTATTATTATTATTATAATTATAATTATTATAATTGAGTGCCCCTGCAGGATTTAGAATGCAGAGTTCACCTGAACCCTACCAGCCCCCTGTTCCCCACCCCAACTGCACTCTTATTTCGCATTAGGCATCAGGGACAAGGTCTGGGCGCATGGGGATGGTCATTTGGGTGGATGGTGTTTTTGGCAGTCCTGCTTTAGAACAAATTATCTTCCGGTCTGTATAACTGATTTAGAAACCGAGGCAATACGGACAATATTTTCACTCTCAGCGGTTGTTGTTGCTGGCGGAGCCACCAACACATCTCCTGGTCAACCCGTTCCTGGAAGTAAAGTGACCCTAAAAGAAAGAAACTGGGAGGAGAAAAAAAGAAAGCGTACCAGCTGCTCCCCTGATAGCACCTCCAGGAGCTTCAGCAGCATCTTGCCATCTCTTAGGTCCAGGTAGAGGTCGGATATACGGCAGCTTACGAAGGCCAGGTTCGAGTTCACCCATTTTGTGAATGTCTTCTTCTGCACAGCCTCCCGCTCATCTGGAATAGAGAAAACACACACAAAAAAATATATTATTTATTGGCCTGGACTCAATGGCGCCCGATAAATCTAAAAAAAAAAACAACAAGTTTATTTCCTGTACTTTATTCTGATCCACCACTTTGAACACCAGTGAAGTGATAGAGAAGTAATGGCATTTTTAAAATAAAACACATTAATTTAATGCTAGGGATGTAACAACCACACCCGGTCCCCAGCGTTCCCTCCGTCGTCAATTTTTAGGGGGGCAGGAAGCATTTCAGTTCGCTAAACCTCTGATAAATCAGCTGTGGTAAGTAGACTTTAGCCCTCTTTTTTCCCTCCATTAAAATAACAGAAAAAAAAGTATAATTATTTTGCCTATTACTTTATAACGAGGGGGGGGGGGAGTAACTGAATCTCTTTTTATGTGGTGATTTGATTACCGTGTGGTTCAGTGTTGGTTATTGATTGGTTGACCCCATTATTATTTTTTTTTTTTTATGGAGAGCATTCAATCACATTAATTTGCACTTTTTTCAAATTTAACGAGGGGGGGCATTGAAACTGGGCCGAATTGCGTAGATTAGTTTCATGGGATAATTTTGTATTTCAGGGTCCTTGGCTGGTGGTCCCCTACGATGTAATATGAGGGAAAAGTCAAATGAACGACTCTCAGTAGAGTGAGAGAAAGTCCTCTGGAACCTGCACTATTTAGATTTCATCGTCCTGGAGTGACCACTGTCCAACTGAATGTACTTACCATCTGAGATTAGGTACAGGGTCAACTGACCACTGCTCCACCTCCCATGGCTCTCTACAGCTATTAGAAGATATCTAGTGGTTGAGCCTCTTTACTGTGTATCAGATTGCTGCACATCGCAGATTGATTATCTCGTCCCGATATGATACATACACACTCACCGCTACCTGACTGTAAGATTACGCAGGAAGATTACCTGCCAGGGCTTTAATCCTGGAGCGTTCGAACATTCGAGCGGAGCTGTTATCGTTGTCGAGGTCATCTTCCGTGGCCTCCCAGCGGGAGTTGACGCAGCTGTACTGCTGCTCTATTTCCTGGTTATCAAAATCTGTGGTCTGCATTGTGCTGGTGTTCTGACCGGTTACACCCAATCCTGAAAAATTAAAAGGCAGAGATTTACAGCAGAATTTTCCCGACTTGGTTACTTTAGCCTTAAAGGGCAGACATGTTGTTTAGAATCTTTGCTCTGTATAGCTCTATCAGGGTGTAGACATATTGTTTAGAATCTTTGCTCTGTATAGCTCTATCAGGGGGCGGACATGTTGTTTAGAATCTTTGCTGAATATAGCTTTATCAGGGGGCGGACATGTTTAGAATCTTTGGTCATTGGATGATGGAAAAATGGAATCCCCTGATTCTAAACAACATGTCTGCATCCTGATAGAGCATAGTTGCCAACATCGGCCATGTTTCCAGGGACACATATTTGTTCCACATGCTGCAGAAAGAGCATGCAGAGTGCAGCCCGGCAGTATGTAGGATGGATATACGCACAGACACAATCCAATTAATTAATCAGGGTAGGTCCTATGAGATCTCCACCCTGATTAATTAATTGGATTGTGTCTGTGCGTATATCCATCCTACATACTGCCGGGGTGCACTTTGCATGCTCTTTCTGCCGCACGTGGAACAAATATGTGTCCCTGGAAAACATGGGCGATGTTGACAACTATGATAGAGCTATACAGAAAAATAAATTGCTTAATAAGTTATTTCATTTGTAATTTTTCATTTTAAAATGCCTACATTTAATGATATATTTCAGTTGAACAGAATTCTCCACCAAGTAGTGTTGCCACCTGGCCGGTATTACTGG
The DNA here is from genome assembly GCA_036172795.1 of Pelodytes ibericus. Taxonomy (NCBI): domain Eukaryota; kingdom Metazoa; phylum Chordata; class Amphibia; order Anura; family Pelodytidae; genus Pelodytes; species Pelodytes ibericus. Next base: position 8,647,430 of record CM069868.1, on the reverse strand, counting down.
CAAGCTGGTAAAAAAAAATTTACTTGAGGCCTTGGTAGTGTCTCCATAGACTTAACATTGGCCTGAAGCCAATTTTTTACCGGCCTGCCAGTAAAAATACCGGCCAGGTGGCAACCCTAGCAGTGAGAGAACCGCCTCAATAACAAGACTAAAGTATAATAATGGAAACACTAGGCCGGGACTGTGTGTGACATGTGAAGATCTTCTCACATGAGGAACCATGTAGCTATTTCGACAGGATCTCCTGCATTCAACCCTGTGGTTCATGTGTCAATATCCTGTACTTCTTATATTTCTGGTTGGAGGGCAGCCTGGGAAATGAGGCAGAAGTATACTGCTACTCCAAAAAACTCTAGGGCATGCAATAAATACTTCACAGGCCGCTGTCTGCCTCTCTCTGTACACACACATATTTATAGACACCTATTTCTATATATATTCCGTTTGTTTATTCATCTGTTTTTTTTCCACAGGGAGAGTTGTGGTTGCAAGGAACAGCCTTCAGGCAGAAGGGAACTGACTTAAGGCCTCGTCCAGATCTATCTATAAGTGAAGAAGCCAATTCCATATATTTTATTACCCGGCTGAAGCTCCAGCAGGAAAATCTACAATGTGTTATCTCTTGTTCACAAAGTGTTGCTTTAAATAGCGCTGCTAAAGTGATCTCACTAACAGGTGCCAAATTCCTGCACTATCCGAAAACTGCAGTGAAGGGCAGTGTGGGACGGGCATCTTGACCCACATACAGAGTAGCTGCTAGCAGAGTCAAATCCTATCTTATGTGATATATTGGGAGAGTTTATACTTTTTTTTTAAAACTTCTATTTAATTAAAAGACTTGATCAATTTTTAATAGAAATCCTTGAATGAAAGAATACAAATATAGTACCTCATCGAGCCCTCTTTGCTATATAGCTCTATCAGGTGGCGGACATGTTGTTTAGAATCTTTGCTCTGTATAGCTCTATCAGGGGGCAGACATGTTGTTTAGAATCTTTGCTCTGTATAGCTCTATCAGGGGGCAGACATGTTTTTTAGAATCTTTGCTCTGTATAGCTCTATCAGGGGGCAGACATGTTGTTTAGAATCTTTGCTCTGTATAGCTCTATCAGGGGGAGGACATGTTGTTTAGAATCTTTGCTCTGTATAGCTCTATCAGGGGGCAGACATGTTGTTTAGAATCTTTGCTCTTTATAGCAATATCAGGGGGCGATGATGTATAGAATCTTTGCTCTGTATAGCTCTATCAGGGGGCGATGGATGTATAGAATCTTTGACCTGTATAGATCTATCGGGGCAGACATGTTGTTAAGAATCTTTGCTCTGTATAGCTCTATCAGGGGCCAGACATGTTGTTTGGAGTCTTGGGACAGATGAAAGAGAATCTAATCGAAGATTCCGAACAACATGTCCGCCCCTTGCTAGACCTATCCTGAGCAAAAGAAAGCTGGATAAGGTACTACATTTGTAATCTTTCATTAAAGCATTACTATAAAAAGAAAACAATCTACATGATGCTATTTTTCAATTAAACATACGTTTTTCCTATAACTGTCCTCGAATGTCAACCAAAAGTACGAGCCCATCTAATAGATACACCAAGACAGAGGGGACTACTCACTAACAGGTCAGCTGAATGTTTCATTTCACCAATATAGCTATAGATTGTGAGGGTCCACTCCGGGTGAGGGGGGGGGGGGGGGGGGGGGTGGGACTCACCACGCTTGTCCCTGCACAATGTATAGATGGAATGCTTCGATAACATGTTCATCTCACCTCCATTCACCTGTTAGTGAATAGCCCCAGAAATACAATGTCAGCAAATGAGTTCATCGAACACCTTGAATTCACTACACAGAAGAGAGCATAGAAAAAGATCCAGTACTGTGGGAATTGCTGCATCCATTCAGAAGGCAATGTGAGCTGCTTCATATTATATACAATATACATCCCGCCAGCCAGGGAGTCCTGGCTGCTAAAACCTTACTGCTGGCTTCTAACATCTTTTGATTGTTTGTTGCCTAGAATTCTATGGAAGTTTCATTTCCCTGGCTCCTAGAAATAACCAGGCTGGCTCCTAGAAATAACCAGGCTGGCTCCTAGAAATAACCAGGCTGGCTCCTAGAAATAACCAGGCTGGCTCCTAGAAATAACCAGGCTGGCTCCTAGAAATAACCAGGCTGGCTCCTAGAAATAACCAGGCTGGCTCCTGAATTGGTCTGCCTGGCGCCTAAATTCTACAGAATGTGTCTTATAGCACATGCACATTTTTTTGGTAGATCCTATCAGTTCTACAAGGCAAAGTCAGGTCCTCAGAGCCCCGGCTACATATTATCTGTTTCACCCAGGCATGCAGAGGGCTTCCCCGCCCTTCCATGTGACGTTATGTCCTGTCATGCAACAAGGAGGGCAGGGAATAGTGACGGTTGTAACGCAAACCTTGTTTATCTTAAAACTGGGAAGCTTTGCGGTTTAATAAACTGGAATTTCTCCAAATGTAAAATAAATAAATAAAAAAGGATAAGGCAAAGATTCTAAACAACGTCCGCCCCCTGATAGAGCTATACAGAGCAAAGATTCTAAACAACGTCCGCCCCCTGATAGAGCTATACAGAGCAAAGATTCTAAACGAGATGTCCGCCCCCTGATAGAGCTATACAGAGCAAAGATTCTAAACGAGATGTCCGCCCCCTGATAGAGCTATACAGAGCAAAGATTCTAAACAACATGTCCGGCCCCTGATAGAGCTATACAGAGCAAAGATTCTAAACAACATGTCCTGCCCCTGATAGAGCTATACAGAGCAAAGATTCTAAACAACATGTCCTGCCCCTGATAGAGCTGTACAGAGCAAAGATTCTAAACAACATGTCCTGCCCATGATAGAGCTATACAGAGCAAAGATTCTAAACAACATGTCCTGCCCCTGATAGAGCTGTACAGAGCAAAGATTCTAAACAGCATGTCCTCCCCTGATAGAACTATACAGAGCAAAGATTCTAAACAACATGTCTGCCCCTGATAGAGCTATACAGAGCAAAGATTCTAAACAACATGTCCGCCCCCTGATAGAGCTATACAGAGCAAAGATTCTAAACAATATGTCTGCCCCCTGATAGATCTATACAGAACAAAGATTCTAAACAACATGTCCACCCCCTGATAGAGCTATACAGAGCTAAGATTCTAAACAACGTCCGCCCCCTGATAGAGCTATACAGAGCAAAGATTCTAAACAACGTCCGCCCCCAGATAGAGCTATACAGAGCAAAGATTCTAAACGACATGTCCGCCCCCTGATAGAGCTATACAGAGCAAAGATTCTAAACAGCATGTCCTCCCCTGATAGAACTATACAGAGCAAAGATTCTAAACAACATGTCCACCCACTGATAGAGCTATACAAAGATTCTAAACAACATGTCCACCCACTGATAGAGCTATACAAAGATTCTAAACAACATGTCCGCCCCATGATAGAGCTATCCAGAGTAAAGACCCCAAATTACATGTCCGCTCCCTGATAGAGCTATATAGAGCAAAGATTCTAAACAGCATGTCCTCCCCCTGATAGAGCTATACAGAGCAACGATTCTAAACAAAATGTCTGCCCCCTGACAGAGCTATGCAGAGAAAAGATTCCAAACCACATGTTCACCCCCTGATAGAGCTATACAGAGCAAAAATTATATATAACATACACAATAGGTCGAGAGCTTGTATGAAAAATTTAAATGTACTTAAAGTGAAGCACTACCTTCTTTTCATTTGCATTATACAATCTACAAATACAGTCTACAGTACAGACGTCTTAATAGACAGGATGGACCTCACCTGAGCCTGCAATGGTCGCACAGGGAGAAGCGCTGTACGATACTGTAGCGTAGTCTCAATAAAGACGTCACCACGTCATTAAGATAGAAATGCTAGATTCTATAAAGGGGAAACGGTTATACTATAATGACCTCCCTGCTCGCAAGTGTCGAGGATTCTTTCCTTAAAGCATTTCCAGTTACAAAGCCTACACTTGGTTCCAGCTTTCAGTTAAACAGAACTTGACTATTTGCTGACGGTTTTCTTGTTACTTGGCCTACGCTTTGCAGCTCGGTTCATGAGATACTGTCAGACTGTCTGAAATGATTTAACTAAAACCTCAGAAATAAAGAAGTAGAGGAAGAACAGAAAGGTGCAATTTTAGTATCAAATCAAGACCATCCTGCCATATTCCCGAATATTGCCTATGTACTATTTATATCCAGTCCCAGGGAAAAAAACTTTTTAGAAGTCACTTAGAATAGTAAAATATTTGATTTAGCAAAATCAGTAAATGAGAAACAATAAAACAAACACACTGTAGCTGAAGGTAGTTTATGGGTGCCCCTCTGCTGTGCATTTCGTCCATACAACTAACTTGCACTCCTTCAAAAGGCCTTTTTTTTTAATCTCTATCCAGCAGACCCACCCTGCTGCCTGTGATATCTGACTTTCAGCTACTCACTTATCACTCCTTAAAGCATACCTCCCAAATTGTCTAAATTGGTCAGAGGACTAGTGCGACGCACTTGTTTGCATTCAGGCCATGCACTTGAAAAATGTATTAATAAACTTCTAAGGCGAAACGCAGAGGGGATCTCATTAATAATTACCAGGTGGAGTTGCTCAACAAAGCTCTAACTGGAGTTACAATTCTTATATTATGTAATTAAGGAGGCTAAAGTGTTTGATCACCCATTTAAGCATATGTCCTTGGCATGGGTTGGAAAATAAAAAAGGCTTCAGAGGAAACTACAGGGCTTCCTCTCTCTTGTCAAATCCACTATTTGATTTATTTTAAGAGGGATTCAAATTAGGGACCATCGCTTGTCACAATGGAATAAACTAATACGGACTTAACAAGAAGCAGCCATGTATATCATACAAACACGTATAATACAGCAATAAAAAATAATTAAAACGTGTCTCAAATGGCCTGGACAATTTAGGGAATCGACACTGACTGTCTGGGGGACTCAATTTCTAACACTAAAACATAAGAGTTTACTTGACCCTTATGTAAAAACACACTGTTAAACAAGATTGATGGGCTGGCTTGAAATAAAAAAAACAGATACTGTTTCCGAGATACCGGCAGGAGGAGAATAAGTATGAAGGTAATTTCTGGAGCAACATTCTAAAAGTGATGTCATCAACAGAAACATTCTACTGGTTCCCATGGTGATTGCACCACTTTTAAAACTTTGCCCCACAATTGACCTTTGGACCTAACCCCCCCGGGGTCTCTTTTGGGGCCAGCCAAAAATTACCTAAAATGTTTCGATTTCATACCAAAAAAGGAATAATTTAGTAAAAAAACAACTGAAAATCTTATTAGGAGGCTTGGAAACCAATACATATATCAGCACAGCAGTTATATTGAATTAAAGCATATTAAAATGGTGTAATATAATCCAGCCTGAAGCATAGAAATAGGAAAATGTCTTTTACCTTTTGGTTTTGTCCAGTTTGTCTGATATAATTACTCCAGCGAAAGTCACAGAGAAAAAAAAAAAAGAAAAAGAAACTGCAGGGGGGGAGAGTAGCTACTATACTATGATAGAGCAGAGAGCCAGGCAAAAAGACACACCCCTCGTCCAAAAATAAAATTGTCAGCCAGTGGAACTTCTGGGGGGCCGAGGTCTTCTCTGTATAAGGGAAGCACATATGCTCAGCTGATGAAAGGGGGAGCTATCCGATTAGGGGTCCTGCAAATTGTTAGAATCTGTAAAAGGTCGGAAGGTTAGACAAGTACAAATACATTATTGGCTTTATTGTAGAGAATTTAAAAGGAAATTCGTTCAGCTGAGTAGGTGAAGTCCATCAAGTTCAACCCATCTACCTATCATTCCAAAGTTTTGATCCAAAAGAAGGCAAAACCCCCAAAGGAAGATATTTCGAATTTTGCCTCCTAGGGGGAATAATTCCTTCTTGACTCCAAAAGGGCAATCAGATTTCTCCTTGGATCAATAAGCTCTAATAATAATGATTATGCTATTATTAATAGCCCTGTATGTTCTGCTTTTCTAAAAAAAATAAAAATTCAGACCATTTTTAAATCCATCTATTGTAGTGATAGTGCTACCTCTCTTGGCAGCGAGTTCCATAATTTTATTGTCCTTACCGTAAAGAATCCCTTCCTTTGCTATGAAATCTTTGCTCTTCCAGTCTCAGGGGGTGACCTCTTGTTCTTTGTACATTTCTATTAATGAACAGGTCCCTGGAGAGCTCCTTATATTGGCCCTGCACATATTTATATAATGTTATCATATCCCCTCTAAGACGCCTTTTTTCTAAAGTAAATAAATGCAATGTTTTAAGTCTCTCTTCATAACTAAGATCCTCCAATCCCCTTATTAATTTTGTAGCTCTCCTTTGCACTTTTTCTAGTTCCTTAATATCCTTTTTAAGGACTGGTGCCCAGAATTGTACTGCATATTCAAGGTGAGGTCTTACCATTGATTTGTAAAGAGGCAAGATGATATCCTCCTCCCGTGAATCTATACCTCGTTTTATACATGCCAATATCTTATTGGCCCTTCCAGCTGCTGACTGGCATTGGGCACTGTTGCCAAGTTTCTTCTCTACAATGATTCCTAAATCCTTTTCATTAGTAGTTTTTCCCAGGGAAAAAACATTTAACCTATATGTTGCTTTGTTATTATTTTTCCCATAATGCATAACTTTACATTTGTCTATATTGAACCTCATTTGCCACTTTCTTGCCCAGTCCCCCACTCCGTCCAAATCTTCCTGTAAAGAAAAAATGTCAGTTTGAAATTCTCTTGTCAATTACCATAGGACCACACAGTAAAAGCAGTGATAGGTGGTACAGGCCCTTTAAGGTCAAAGTAGCCGAGTTGGATTTTGATAAAGTGTGGAATACCGCTCTCCCTTCTCTGCAATTCTTTTTTTCGTCGATAAAGCCTATAGTTGGTTAGATAAGATGTTCTTCTCACCTACAACGTGGTGTGAGTGAATAACACACGGTGTACAATGGAGAGATTCTCAAAGTAGCATCCATATTCTCACCAGTGAAAGTTATACCACAAGCCCCCCAAACCAAACAAACATATATAGAATGATCTCAATCCGTAGTCAGGAGCCTCTGTAATATATATTTAATACAGCAAAAATATTGTCAAAAAAAACAATTTAAAAGATATTTTTAGAAGAGGGGGGCCGTCTGTCTAGGGTCATCAGGTAGGACACTGACGGAATCTTCGGCTCTTCCACATAGCATGCACAGCATGGTGTATTCCTAAAAAAAAATACAGGGTATTAGCGGGGCCCTCGGTCATAATATGCAATCCAGACAGATATTGGTTATAAAGGTGGACAAAGCATAGTCTTAAATGGGGGAGATGGGGAGTTACCAAAACAGGAAAGGGAATTTGTACAAAATGTGTATCTTACTAATGGGAAATGCAGTCTTGGTTTGTGTTACATATTTTGGAGGATGGTGTAGATATGGGAGCAGACGTGTTTAGAATCAACGTTCAGTCTTCCTTTAGCCAACCCAAGATTCTAAACAACATGTCCGCCCCCTGATAGAGCAATACAGAGCAAAGATTCTAAACAACATGTCTGCCCCCTGATAGAGCAATACAGTGCAAAGATTCTAAACAACATGTCTGCCCCCTGATAGAGCAATACAGTGCAAAGATTCTAAACATGTACGCCCCCTGATAGAACTATACAGAGCAAAGATTCTAAACAACATGTCCGCCCCCTGAAAGAGCTATACAGAGCAAAGATTCTAAACAACATGTCCGCCCCCTGATAGAACTATACAGAGCAAAGATTCTAAACAACATGTCCGCCCCCTGATAGAGCTATACAGAGCAAAGATTCTAAACTTGTACGCCCCTGATAGAGCTATACAGAGCAAAGATTCTAAACATGTCCAAGCCCTGATAGAGCTATACAGAGCAAAGTTTCGAAACAACATGTCCGCCCCCTAATAGAACTATACAGAGCAACGATTCTAAACATGTACGCCCCCTGATAGAGCTATACAGAGAAAAGATTCTAAACTTGTACGCCCCTGATAGAGCTATACAGAGCAAAGATTCTAAACAACATGTCCGCCCCCTGATAGAACTAAACAAAGCAACGATTCTAAACATGTACGCCCCTGATAGAGCTATACAGAGCAAAGATTTTAAACTTGTACGCCCCTGATAGAGCTATACAGAGCAAAGATTCTAAACAACATGTCCAAGCCCTGATAGAGCTATACAGAGCAAAGTTTCTAAACAACATGTCCGCCCCCTGATAGAACTATACAGAGCAACGATTCTAAACATGTACGCCCCCTGATAGAGCTATACAGAGAAAAGATTCTAAACTTGTACGCCCCTGATAGAGCTATACAGAGCAAAGAGGGCTCAATAAGGTATTCTTTTGTTAAACTATTTCTCTATCTAAAATGCTGTATGCTTGATGACATCAATTAAACAGAACTTTTTTTTATATTAAACATATATATATATATATATATATCTTTTTATAGCCTGGCCAAGCGTCATTACATGATAGATGATACTGCGTCTAGAAATGAAGTTCTAAAATTCCTCAGCGACCTTGTAAATGAAGAATCACAGAAAGGTGAGGAACAATAACAAACAGTAGAGCTGGATTTGTGAGTGAATGAAATGAATGGTTTAGACGTGATCTAACTATAGTGGTCTGTGGGCAGGACACCTGTCAAATCCTGTCTGTGACTCACTGAAAGATCCACTCAGAACCAGCTGCTGTGTTCATATGTGTATTTTAAAGGGGCCGTTCCAACCAGAGTGTCCGAAAAAAAATATTTTTAGATCCGCACTGCATCATGTGAAGAGAAACAAACAGGTCTGTTATCATTGATTCTATTAAGTGGGATAGAGTTATGGCTGTTGCTATAGCAACCATCCTTCCTATCTCTTACCGGAGGTCACGGAATTACGAAGCCCCGGTGTAATTATTTTCAATTTAAAAGTACAGGAGAAACATAGAAACATAGAATGTGTTGGCAGATAAGAGCCATTCGGTTCATTTAGTCTGCCAGTTTTTTTTGTAATACTTTTATTAGTCCCCCGTTCCCGGTCTTATATCTAGGATAGCCTTATCCCTATCCCACGCATGCTTAAACTCCTTCACTGTATTAACCTCTACTACTTCTACTGGAAGGCTAGTCCATACATCCACTACCCTCTCAGTAACGTAATACTTTCATTAGTCCCTGGCCTTATCTTATATCTAGGATAGCCTTATACCTATCCCACGCATGCTTAAACTCCTTCACTGTATTAACCTCTACCACTTCTACTGGAAGACTATTCCATGCATCCACTACCCTCTCAGTAAAGTAATACTTTCATTAGTCCCTGGCCTTATCTTATATCTAGGATAGCCTTATACCTATCCCACGCATGCTTAAACTCCTTCACTGTATTAACCTCTACTACTTCTACTGGAAGACTATTCCATACATCCACTACCCTCTCAGTAATGTAATACTTTCCTTAGTCCCTGGCCTTATCTTACATCTAGGATAGCCTTATCCCTATCCCACGCATGCTTAAACTCCTTCACTGTATTAACCTCTACTACTTCTACTGGAAGGCTATTCCATACATCCACTACCCTCTCAGTAAAGTAATACTTTCATTAGTCCCTGGCCTTATCTTATATCTAGGATAGCCTTGTGCCTAATCCCATGCATGCTTAAACTCCTTCACTGTATTAACCTCTACCACTTCTACTGGAAGGCCATTCCATACATCCACTACCCTCTCAGTAAAGTAATACTTTCATTAGTCCCTGGCCTTATCTTATATCTAGGATAGCCTTATACCTATCCCATGCATGCTTAAACTCCTTCACTGTATTAACCTCTACCACTTCTACTGGAAGACTATTCCATGCATCCACTACCCTCTCAGTAAAGTAATACTTTCATTAGTCCCTGACCTTATCTTATATCTAGGATAGCCTTGTACCTATCCCACGCATGCTTAAAATCCTTGACTGTATTAACCTCTACTACTTCTACTGGCAGACTATTCCATGCATCCACTACCCTCTCAGTAAAGTAATACTTTCATTAGTCCCTGGCCTTATCTTATATCTAGGATAGCCTTATACCTATCCCATGCATGCTTAAACTCCTTCACTGTATTAACCTCTACTACTTCTACTGGAAGACTATTCCATACATCCACTACCCTCTCAGTAAAGTAATACTTCCTGATATTACATTTAAATCGTTGCCCCTCTAATTTCAGACTATGTCCTCTAGTTGTGGTAGTTTTTCTTCCTTTAAATATACTCTCCTCCGTTACTGTGTTGATTCCCTTTATGTATATAAATGTTTCTATCATATCCCCCCAGTTACGTCTTTCCTCCAAGCTATACATGTTAAGATGCTTTAACCTTTCCTGGTAAGTTTTACCCGTCAGCCCATGAACCAGTTTAGTAGCCCTTCTCTGAATTTTAACTTTAACTTGTTTTAAGGTTAAAAAAAGAAAAGAAAAAAAGTGCATATCACATCGATTACAAGATAAAGAAATGGATCCAGTAAATTCTGCATTATAACTGCGTTTTGCGGATTTGAATTCTGATTGGCTTAGAATACCGGTCAGAATGGCTTCTGAGAGATGGGGCTCTTAAAGTGATTAAACCACCTAACAGTCCCATCCTAAGGAAACGGAGTCTTTAAATACATCCATCCATCTTTAAACAGCGTTACATTGTATTACAGACCATGATCACATGTTTTTTTATACATCAGATATAAATATGGAACAAACAGGGGATAAAAGGTACCTGGTAATCGTCCACGACACTGAAGGTATACTCGTGTTTCGCAATCACATGGTGGCAGTTTGTACACATGTCTACAAATATATAAAACAATTGCAATATTCAGAATTAACGTTTACCTCATTTAATAAATAAGATCTGTATCACTAATATGTAAAGATGAAGCTTCCTTTATGGACCAGGATGCTTTGTTCTGTAATTATACTAGTTAGCCAGTAGAGGGAGCAAAGCACCTTCACATAGTAATACTATGTAAGATACCTGTTGCATAGTTACCCACATCGGTTATGTTTCCAGGGACACATATTTGTTCCACATGCTGCAGAAAGAGCATGCAAAGTGCAGCCCGGCAGTATGTAGGATGCATGTACACACAGACATAATCCAATTATTTAATCATGGTAGGTTGTATGAGATCGCCACCCTGATTGATTAATTAATTGGATTGTGTCTGTGCGTGTATCCATCCTACATACTGCCGGGCTGCACTTTGCATGCTCTTTCTGCAGCATGTGGAACAAATATGTGTCCCTGGAAACATGGCCAATGTTGGCAACTATGCTGTTGCTGTAACATGCTCACAAACAATCAGGGGGGCTAAGAAATAAAATAACAAAAACACCTACTGCAGTTGACAGAGGGTCACTTTTTAATAGCTAAGTCATTGATTACTAATAGTCAGAAGGACTTGAAACCCAAGGAGGGGATGTGAGATATTAAGGGGGGGGGGGGCGGTTCATGATCTCAAAAGGTTGGGAACCACTGTGTTAAACGGAATGCACATAACACTCTATATAACAGTGATGGCTAACTACATTTCCCATGATGCTTATTCAGCATGTTGACAGACTGAGCTTCATGGGATATGTAGTTCCCAAGGACCTGCAGTGCCAAGGTTAGCTATTACTGGTATGTACGAATATTTACGTTCATCCTGTGAAAGGAGCAGTGATTATGGAATTCAGAAGCAATTCCCCATTGGTTTGTGAAGGCTGCGTGAGGCCTCCATACTGTGGAATTGGCTCTCCGTGTATGTGACACAGATCACGTCTGCAGCAGAGTATGACATTCCTCTCCTGCTATTGGCTGTGTAGAGTATGACCGGCATGCACATTGACCAATGACAGAGAGATGCGGTCGTAGGACCGGGAGATGGATGCACCCCTTAGTCGTTGCTTCTGAAAAGGAGAATGGGCATGCCCATATCAAGGCAAGCCAGTGGGGAGTCTCCTGTCCCGCGGGGGAGGAAACTGACATGATTGATGCAGGATTAAACCAATATTTGTACTTTTTATTGGACTAGGTAATAAATGCAGAAAGCACCATTTAAAACATCTAGCACTGAAAGGGGAAAAAAAGTACTTACGATCAAATGTAATGATCTCCTCTCCATCATCTTCACCGGATGCTTTGTTGGCAATTAGCACAAAGTCTCGCTTATTACACTGAGCACAGCTGACATAATTCAGCAAAAAGGAGCCGGTCTCCAAACAGGTATTACCCTAGAATAAAAGGGAGGGGGGGGAAATATCAGTATGTCTAATATTAACCCCTGAGAAGGGAAACAGAGAGAGAGGGGGGAGCAGCTGTCAGGGAATACTTATACCTCCTCGGACACAGATCTCCATAGCAGAGCTCCACTTTCTACACGTAGTCTCATAACATGCAAAGCCACACACATACATATCAAGCTGTTCATACAAATACATGAAAAGGGGCCCTTCTATGGAGATGTGTGAAAGGTGGAGGCACAGATCTCCACATAGTGAGAGAGTTTGGAAGCAGGAATGCCACATATGAAAGGAGGGCTAGTATACTGGGAGATACAGCTGGAAATCTTGTTGGGAAGATAAAATTGGTGTCCAGTAGGGTGAGCACATATCAGATAGATGGATGTTTCAGAGCAGATTAACACGACGGCTGCAAACTGAGCTAAATGTCCCTAATTCAGGAAAATTACCGCACAATTGACCAGTAACAAGCAGGCTGGGCGGTGACCAGTAACAAGCAGGCTGGGCGGTGACCAGTAACAAGCAGGCTGGGCGGTGACCAGTAACAGGGCTGTGCTTAGTACATGGGGGGCTGTGGCTAGTAGTAACATGGGGGGCTGTGGCTAGTAGTAACATGCAGGGCTGTGGCTAGTAGTAACATGCAGGGCTGTGGCTAGTAGTAACATGCAGGGCTGTGGCTAGTAGTAACATGCAGGGCTGTGGCTAGTTCATGCAGGGCTGTGGCTAGTAGTAACATGCAGGGCTGTAGCTAGTAGTAACATGCAGGGCTGTGGCAAGTTCATGCAGGGCTGTGGCTAGTAGTAACATGGAGGGCTGTGGCTAGTAGTAACATGCAGGGCTGTAGCTAGTAGTAACATGCAGGGCTGTGGCTAGTTCATGCAGGGCTGTGGCTAGTAGTAACATGGAGGGCTGTGGCTAGTTCATGCAGGGCTGTGGCTAGTTCATGCAGGGCTGTGGCTAGTAGTAACATGCAGGGCTGTAGCTAGTAGTAACATGCAGGGCTGTGGCTAACATGGAGGGCTGTGGCTAGTTCATGCAGGGCTGTGGCTAGTTCATGCAGGGCTGTGGCTAGTAGTAACATGCAGGGCTGTGGCTAGTTCATGCAGGGCTGTGGCTAGTAGTAACATGGAGGGCTGTGGCTAGTAGTAACATGCAGGGTTGTAGCTAGTAGTAACATGCAGGGCTGTGGCTAGTAGTAACATGGAGGGCTGTGGCTAGTAGTAACATGGAGGGCTGTGGCTAGTTCATGCAGGGCTGTGGCTAGTAGTAACATGGAGGGCTGTGGCTAGTTCATGCAGGGCTGTGGCTAGTAGTAGCCCGCATTCAGTATTATACACAGTGCAATGCTCCCAGTTGTGGTAAGAGCAGGAGCCCAGCTCACCCGGTCCGGGTACTCCTCCTGAACACACCCCCCGCACATAGCGCTGACCGGGTCCCACGAACGGTAAATACACCCACTGTCAGAGCAGATTAACACGACGGCTGCAAACTGAGCTAAATGTCCCTAATTCAGGAAAATTACCGCACAATTGACCAGTAACAAGCAGGCTGGGCGGTGACCAGTAACAAGCAGGCTGGGCGGTGACCAGTAACAAGCAGGCTGGGCGGTGACCAGTAACAGGGCTGTGCTTAGTACATGGGGGGCTGTGGCTAGTAGTAACATGGGGGGCTGTGGCTAGTAGTAACATGCAGGGCTGTGGCTAGTAGTAACATGCAGGGCTGTGGCTAGTTCATGCAGGGCTGTGGCTAGTTCATGCATGGCTGTGGCTAGTAGTAACATGCAGGGCTGTGGCAAGTTCATGCAGGGCTGTGGCTAGTAGTAACATGGAGGGCTGTGGCTAGTAGTAACATGCAGGGCTGTAGCAAGTAGTAACATGCAGGGCTGTGGCTAGTTCATGCAGGGCTGTGGCTAGTAGTAACATGGAGGGCTGTGGCTAGTTCATGCAGGGCTGTGGCTAGTAGTAACATGCAGGGCTGTAGCTAGTAGTAACATGCAGGGCTGTGGCTAGTTCATGCAGGGCTGTGGCTAGTAGTAACATGGAGGGCTGTGGCTAGTAGTAACATGCAGGGCTGTAGCTAGTAGTAACATGGAGGGCTGTGGCTAGTAGTAACATGGAGGGCTGTGGCTAGTAGTAACATGGAGGGCGGTGGCTAGTAGTAACATGGAGGGCTGTAGCTAGTAGTAACATGAAGGGCTGTGGCTAGTAGTAACATGGAGGGCTGTGGCTAGTAGTAACATGGAGGGCTGTGGCTAGTAGTAACATGGAGGGCTGTGGCTAGTAGTAACATGGAGGGCTGTGGCTAGTTCATGCAGGGATGTGGCTAGTTCATGCAGGGCTGTGGCTAGTAGTAACATGCAGGGCTGTAGCTAGTAGTAACATGCAGGCTGTGGCTAGTTCATGCAGGGCTGTGGCTAGTAGTAACATGGAGGGCTGTGGCTAGTAGTAACATGCAGGGCTGTGGCTAGTTCATGCAGGGCTGTGGCTAGTAGTAACATGGAGGGCTGTGGCTAGTAGTAACATGCAGGGCTGTAGCTAGTAGTAACATGCAGGGCTGTGGCTAGTAGTAACATGCAGGGCTGTGGCTAGTAGTAACATGCAGGGCTGTGGCTAGTAGTAACATGGATGCTGTGGCTAGTTCATGCAGGGCTGTGGCTAGTAGTAACATGGAGGGCTGTGGCTAGTTCATGCAGGGCTGTGGCTAGTAGTAACATGGAGGGCTGTGGCTAGTTCATGCAGGGCTGTGGCTAGTAGTAGCCCGCATTCAGTATTATACACAGTGCAATGCTCCCAGTTGTGGTAAGAGCAGGAGCCCAGCTCACCCGGTCCGGGTACTCCTCCTGAACACACCCCCCGCACATAGCGCTGACCGGGTCCCACGAACGGTAAATACACCCACTGTCAGTTCCGGGTAGGAAACCTCGCGAGATGTGACCGAGATCACGCGCTATAACCGCGGCTGCCGCAAGGTGGCGCTGACTCTGCCCTAGCAGCACTGGGGGAGGGGCTGAGAGCACTCAGCATGGCATGGCAAAGCGGTGCAGCAATGTGATACTGGGGCAAACTCTAAGGGTGCAGTGTGACACTGGGGCAAACTCTGGGGGTGCAGACAGTGTGACTCTGGGGCAAACTCTGGGGGTGCAATGTGACTCTGGGGCAAACTCTGGGGGTGCAATGTGACTCTGGGGCAAACTCTGGGGGTGCAATGTGACTCTGGGGCAAACTCTGGGGGTGCAATGTGACACTGGGGCAAACTCTAAGGGTGCAGTGTGACACTGGGGCAAACTCTGGGGGTGCAATGTGACACTGGGGCAAACTCTGGGGGTGCAGACAGTGTGACTCTGGGGCAAACTCTGGGGGTGCAATGTGACACTGGGGCAAACTCTGGGGGTGCAATGTGACACTGGGGCAAACTGGGGGTGCAATGTGACTCTGGGGCAAACTCTGGGGGTGCAATGTGACACTGGGGCAAACTCTGGGGGTGCAATGTGACACTGGGGCAAACTCTGGGGGTGCAATGTGACTCTGGGGCAAACTCGGGGTGCAGACAGTGTGACACTGGGGCAAACTCTAAGGGTGCAGTGTGACACTGGGGCAAACTCTAAGGGTGCAGTGTGACTCTGGGGGTGCAATGTGACACTGGGGCAAACTCTGGGGGTGCAGACAGTGTGACTCTGGGGCAAACTCTGGGGGTGCAATGTGACACTGGGGCAAACTCTGGGGGTGCAATGTGACACTGGGGCAAACTCTGGGGGTGCAATGTGACTCTGGGGCAAACTCGGGGTGCAGACAGTGTGACACTGGGGCAAACTCTAAGGGTGCAGTGTGACACTGGGGCAAACTCTAAGGGTGCAGTGTGACTCTGGGGGTGCAATGTGACACTGGGGCAAACTCTGGGGGTGCAGACAGTGTGACTGGGGCAAACTCTGGGGGTGCAATGTGACACTGGGGCAAACTCTGGGGGTGCAATGTGACACTGGGGCAAACTCTGGGGGTGCAATGTGACTGGGGCAAACTCTGGGGGTGCA
Organism: Pelodytes ibericus; assembly: GCA_036172795.1. NCBI lineage: Eukaryota > Metazoa > Chordata > Amphibia > Anura > Pelodytidae > Pelodytes > Pelodytes ibericus. The sequence continues at coordinate 8,631,050 of CM069868.1, read as the reverse complement.
ATGTGACACTGGGGCAAACTCTGGGGGTGCAATGTGACTCTGGGGCAAACTCGGGGTGCAGACAGTGTGACACTGGGGCAAACTCTGGGGGTGCAGTGTGCCACTGGGGCAAACTCTGGGGGTGCAATGTGACTCTGGGTCAAACTCTGTGGAGGGCAATGTGCCACTGGGGCAAGCTGTGTGGGTGTAACCTGCACGTTTGGGGGGAGGGGGCAATGTGATACTGGGGCGAGCTCTATAGGGGGGTCAATGTGACACTGGTAAGCTCTGTAGCAGAAAAGTGCCATGGGGCAAGCTCTGTGGGGGGAAATGTGACACGGGGTAAGATCTTTGTGGGTAATTCAACATGGGGCAAGCTCTGGGGGGGATGTGATATGGGGCAAGCTCTGTGGGGGCATATTGACACTCGGGTAACCTTGTCCAACAAGGGCGCAATTAGGACAGATATATAGGTTTTTTTTTATTTATTTAAAGGGGACGTCCTGCAAATTGTCAGGATCTGATTAAAAAAAGATGCAATCTTTGGGGTCTTACCATTAACATTCAGTGATGCAGTTGTGGGATTGGTGAAGCCCTGATAGAACTTGGAAACTTTATTAGCTTGGCTCCGGGATTAAAAGGCAGCGGAGTCATGTGCTGTTCCTTGAACCACGGAGTAGCTGACCCTTAATTCTCCCAGACATACACAGTGGTACACACAATGCTGCCTGTGCATAGACAGTATTAATGCCGGAACAGACACATGGGACAGCACTTTCTTTAAAAAAAACAGGACTGTTCCTGCAAACCTTGCTTGTTGGCAAGTGTGTATAGGCGGTAATCTTTCCCAGGCATCCCCAAATTCCACAGGACTGTCCTGACAAAATCCAGGACATTTGGCAGCTATGTTTCTAGGTATAAATATGATTGTAGTTTGTTAAATACCCTGACAGTTTCCTGCAGCTCCCTTGTTTATAGCTGGATTCAGAGTTTAATCCCCCATTAAAGAGGAGTTTGTTTGTTTTCCATGTTCCTGACTTGTTAAATCCACGCACACATGATTTAGTCTCTGTTGTGTAACTGTTTTACTTTCAGCACTGTGCTAAGCATGCAGTTATTGTTGTATAACCCTGTGCAGAAACACTCCAGGCCAGGTAATAATTAACAGTTTCCTCAAGATTAACCTTTTTTCTGCTGGATAACTGCAAAAAAAAAAAAAAAAACGCCCATTGTATAATCTCACACCAAGCTCTGCTTTACTCTGTATTGATTCTCTCTATTTCTGTTTAAACTCTCGTGGCTGCAGGTTTAATTCCCAGTGGGATTATCTCAGTCCTTCATCCCTCTGAGGTCAATAAAATGAGAACCATTCAATTGGAAAATACTAATATGCCAGAGAATCTCTGATCGTGTTCTTCCTGGATAAACACTCTGCTGTTAATATTATAATAAGTGATTACAATGTAATGTTCATCTGACCTCCCTATTGGATGTCCATGAATTAAGAAGCCCCGATGAAATCCATTTCTATGTAAAACCACAGGAGAACTAAAAATGGTTGTAAAAATAAATGCATGTCACAGATATTAAACTCGTGTACAAAATACAAGGGTCTTCTCAAAGAGCGAACTGCAGGGAAATGAGATGGGAATGTCAAACTTAAGGGGAGAATTGTTCCAACTCCGCTACTCTGGCCCTAGTTTAATTGTTTTAATGTGAGGTTTTTGTTGGCATTCCTTGTAGCATGATATTTTTATGGATGCAGACTGCAGGTTTTTGGGTGAGAAGGCAGGATACCTTTTATTTGAGTTTTGCAAGGTCATGTACAGCAGTGTTCAGATATACAGCCCTGATACAGCATTCTTGTATCCTTTACCAGTTTTCAAAGAACACAGTCATCTAGTACCAAGTTTAACATCAAAACGCTGGTCATTTTCCTAGATCTTTTAAAACGCATTATTTCTGTAGGAAATAGGGTGTTTAAAATGCCAGAATTAATAGAAAAATAGGCTTTAAATGAGTCTCTGGTGTCTCCGGCTTATGACATCACATTGCAGGCCGATATGCAAATGAACACATTTCCCATTGAAAGCTCATTTGAATATAAAGCCACTTGGTGATGTCATAAATAGAAGCCATTTCAAATCCATTTTTCTCTTAATCTGCTTCCAACTCTGCTAACTTGACAATATGTCTACAGACCCCTATAGAACTTAAAGCACAACTGTAGGCAAGAAATGAGCGTCTATTTTTAAAAGAAAGATTGCAACAAATGTAGATGTTTCAAACAGAAATGCTTGAATGAAGGGATACAAATAAAGTACCTTATTGACCCCTCTTTGCTCCGTATAGTTCTATCAGGTGCGGACATTTTGTTCGGAATCTTGGGTCAGATCTTCATTCTGATTGGGTGGTATGAACGAAAGATTCTAAACAATATGTCCGACCCCGCTATAGATCTATGCAGAGCAAAAGAAGGTTCCATAAACCACCTACACTTACTGCAATCTTTCAATTAAACATAAATTAGTTTTTCCTATAGTTGTCCTTAAAGGATGGTACATGTTTGGGGTCACCAAACTGCATGACATTGGGAATGCTTTTTTTTTTTAACACATGAGGAGGGTAAGGCCTCATCTAAACCATGTTTAATTTCTAATGGACTCTAGGTCACTGATGTCCAACTGTTGACCAGTGAACTGAATATGGCCCTCTAGGGTGTTCGTTTGGACCCTATCCTGGCCTTGAAGCCCCAATGCATGATGGGTGGCCCCTCCACACTACAGTTGTGGACAGCACTAGCCCGGGACATTATTTGGTAAGTTTTAGGAGTCTCTGGATGTCAGATTCTATGTTGATGGTCTGGAAATTTTTGCTGTAACGCTTGAAGGGTTCTCCCTCGGGACCGACCAGGAACTTCTCAAAGTTCCACGAGATGTCCGAGCGGTGGACAGGACTCCACACAATGTAGCGGGGGTCAGTAATGAGGGCCGCGGGGTCGTCATCGGGGGTAGGAAGCTTGTCTTTCAGATACGCAAAGACCGGGTGTGTGCCTTTCCCATTGACCTCACATTTCTGGGACAAGGTAAAGCCAGGTTCAAAGCCGCCACCCGGTCGGACGTATTTTAAACAGTTGAGAATTTCTTCATTTTTACAGTTTTCCTAAAGATAAGAAAAAAAAAAATTAAACGAGCACTTAGCAAATTATTATAACTATAACAATATACTTCTTATTAAGCGTGAGTCACACTCTGGGGTCGGGGGCCCATCATTCCTCATGGTGGACATTTACTAAGGTCTGTGACGGACAATGTAATGATGTTCTATAGACCTCCCCTGACCTTGCCTGGTCCTGGTCCGGCCACTTTACCAACCCCTCTACCCTGGTGCTGGATAGAGCACTGATAGGGCTCAGGGGCTATATAACCTGAAAGGCTTAAGACACAATATTTCCATACAGCCAGTGAGATGTATGGCCTGATTTTTCGGAAACCGTCTCACCCAATCGGTTTGCGGCCCTTTTTTTCGGCACAGTGCCACATCTTTTAGTGATGGAATTCAGTGCAGAAGGCAGTGGTGACGGCAATATACTACCTATGCCTTGCCAGCTCAGCTATTAATGCATGATTTTTGGCACATCACTTGCACGTTCTGTTTTAGTGAATAGCCCCCCTTGAGTATTTGGGTAGCCTAAACCTTATTTAGACTGATAGTAGAGGATAAAAATCAATGTGTTCTTTTTTTCCTACTGAAAACACTGTAAAGTTTCCACTCATCAGGTTGTAATCAGCCATATTTGTCCGCTGTGCATGAAAAGAGACTCAAACCAGAGCCGGCCTTAGGGATGTGTGACCACAGTCTGTGGCGCAACACTTAGGGGGTGCAGAGGTGCTGGCTAGGGAGATCAAAAAGAGGAGGGCAGGCAGCCGATGTCATTGGTGCAATGTGGGTGCTGGGGGAAAATCATTGGTGCAGTGTGGGTGCTGGTGGCAAGTCATTGGTGCAATGTGGGTGCTGGGGGGAAATCATTGGTGCAGTGTGGGTGCTGGTGGCAAGTCACTGGTGCAATGTGGGTGCTGGGGGGAAATCATTGGTGCAGTGTGGGTGCTGGTGGCAAGTCACTGGGGCAATGTGGTGCTGGTGGAAAATAATTGGTGCAATGTGGGTTCTGGGGCGAAATCATTGGTGTGATGTGGGTGCTGGTGGCAAGTCACTGGTGCAATGTGGGTGCTGGGGGAAATCATTGGTGCAGTGTGGGTGCTGGTGGCAAGTCACTGGGGCAATGTGGTGCTGGGGGGAAATAATTGGTGCAATGGGGGTTCTGGGGGGAAATCACTGATGCAATGTGGGTGCTGGGGGCAAGTCACTGATACAATGTGGGTGCTGGGGGAAAGTCCTGGGTGCTGGGGCAAGTCCTGTGAGTGCAATCTGGCTTCTGTGGCAAGTCCTAAGTGTGTAATTTTGGTGCTCTGGCAAGATAAGTGAGTGAAATCGGGGTACAGGGGCAAATTCTGTGTACAGGGGAAAGTTCTGTAAGTGCAATCTGGGGCAAGTCCAGTGAGTGCAATCTGGGTTCTCTTGCAAGTCCTGTGAGGGCAATGGGTACTGGGGCAAGTTCTAAGTAAGGCAATAATGAAAGAAGGGCAGGAGAAATGGAGTGAAGGGGCAGAGGAAGGAAATAAAAAACGAGGAATGCATTTATTTCAAAACAGTTTTATTATCTGATAGCTATACCTTACCACCGCCTGTGACTGAAGGATAGGCCCCTGATCGCCTAAGGCCGGCCCTGACTACAAACTTGTATAGGGTTGCCACCTTTTCCTAACATTGGCCTCAAGCTGTTTTTTTTTAACAATACCGGATATGTAGTAACCCTAACCTTGTATAATATAGGCACATGTTCCCTCTCTCCTTGACATTGTAAAACACCCTAACCAATACGGGCTGAGGGCCATATACAGGACATGAAAAAAGAAACATTGCAAGCCTTATGCGTTTCGCGCTGTTGTGATCGCTTAGTCATAGTTATAGTAGTAGAGTATAGTAACTAGTCATAGCCTATGCCTGCTCTATAACTATCCCTGTTTAATAGAAGCACTTACTTGGTAGCCAAACTGATTGCAAGGAAATCCAAGGACCACAAGGCGCCTTGGATACTTGCTCTGCAGCTCATTGAGTTGGGTAAAATCCCGCACCGTGGTGTCTCAAAGGGAAGCAACATTTTCTATCAAGACCACTCTCCCCCTGAACAAGTTGAAATCCACCTTTTCAGCCTGTAGGTTAGTGGCCTGTAGGTCATAGAAGGATTTTGCAATGTATGTCATGGTTCCGCTCTCCGGTATGGCAAGTATGGGACCAAGAGGGGTCCATATAAAAGCTTTTATCTGGTGATCATGTGACTTCGCCCGTCATGCATGTCAATCCACACGGTATACGTTACAAGAAAATGGATCCCTGCATGTTACTGATACTGTCTCTGGCACGTTTCAGAGATACAGCCATTGTGTTATTTCCGACGCTTCATTAAAAATGCAAACTTTTGATCACTGGCACAGTGATACATCTCAATTTTCAATTAGGGTTGAGCCGCCTCCAACTTGTGGCCCCCTGAATGTGACCAAGCAGGGGCTTTTATGATACTCCTCCCAGTCTTAAAAAACAAACAAACAACCACTTGAAGGGACTCTGTCATCTAAACAGTGTTTATACTGTGACGGTAAAGAATAAACCTTCGAAATACCGGACATGTTTAGCTTGACACTAATATGCTATAAGATATTACTGTTGGTTAATAAGTTTTTATAGGAACCATTGGGACACATTCTATATTTCTAGCTGATAAATCTGCAATTTCCAAGTTGGTAATCTTTTAAACTCCTTTTATTTTAAAATAGGGTAGCCACCCATGACCTAGTTAAGGTCCCCCTGCTAGTCCGATGCAAAAAAAAGGGTCTCTCTGTGCGCTAGCAGAGAGAGATGGTCGCCGACCAGGCTGGCTTCTTCCTATGGAAGCATGGCAGCTGTCAGTCAGAGGATAAACTGGCGTGTACTATCAAAAATACTATCAAAAGTACACGCCAGTTCATCCTCACACTAGGGACAACTAACATTTAATCTGTTCTTCTACATTAGAAACACAAGTGAAAAATAATGTTTAGTGTTCCTTTAAGTCTATTGAGTTACCAGCAAGGCTGGTATTTTTTTTTGTAGAAAAGGTGTCAACCCTATTTTTAAGTGAGCTGACTTTTTTTTGTTTTTTTTAAGTGAATGTAAATAATAAATATTTGATGAGAAATTAATCATTTCACCGTGGTAGCAGAATTGCAAGCAAATGCATGAACTGAGAGGCAAATATGTTGTAAATGTGTCTGGGGCGTATACTGCTTATGACATCACAAGACATCACAAGTGTGTAATTTGCCTAGCTAGCCACAGGTGATGTCATAAACAGGAGACATTTGAAACACATATTCTCTTTTTACTTCATGCATTTGTTTGCAATTCTGCCACCACAGCGTATTGATTTATTTATTCTTCACATACCCGGTATAAATAATGTTTAGGTGATGCTGTCCCTTTAAAAACCTCTCCTTCCGCCAGCTGTCCCAATTACATAATAATATCAGTGTGAGTTTGTTCCATGCGGGCATTAGAGAGCTGCCCTCCCATTGGTTAGTAAAACACGCAGTGATCACCTGGGCGTCTGTCATGATTATAGTTTGCTTTCTCTATAACAAGCCAGAGCTTGCTGTGCTCTATACAGGAGAGTAGCAATAAATCCCAGTTTAAGTTAGGCAATGCTCCTCTGTTAAAGGAATTGTATCACCCAAACATTGTTATTACTGTGCATGTAAAACATAAAAAATGATTGAGAATGATCTATACATTGAATTAGCAAAACTGCAAGCAAATGTCTAAATTAGGAGAAAATGTGTTTAAATGTGTCTGTGGAGTCAACTGCTTATGACATCACCTGTGGCACGGTATGCAAATTACACATTTCCTATTGAAAACCAGTTGATTTGCATACCGTGCCACAGGTGATGTCATAAGCAGGAGACTGCCACAGACACATTTAAAACCCATTTTTCTCCTAATTTAGGCCTTTGTTTGCAGTTTTGCTAATACTATGTATAGATCATTCTCAGTCGTTTTGTTATGCTCTACAGTCACAGTAAAAGCCATGTTCAGTTGATATAGGCCCTTTAATTTGATTTTGCACAGGGTGTTTGACGATCTGTACAGTCTAGTGCTAGGCTTCTTCAGTGGCCTAAGTTACCGTTGTTACTTTGGGGTAGAGTTGCCACCTTTTATTAAAAAAAAAAAAAATACCGGCCTTGGTACGGTCTCCATAGAATTAACATTGGCCTGATGCCAATTTTTTTACTGGCCTGCCGGCAAAATAGTGGCCAGGTGGCAACCCTACTTTGGGGACTTGCTTTGCTCAACAAAAATACAGCTGTTCTGACATTTCCTCCCGGAATCCAGATCTTCCCATCGAGTGACATGTGCATGCGTGTGATATCTAGCACACTAGCGGGCACTAAGCATGCGTGAACCGTCAACTACACTTCCCACGATGCCTCACACTGAGCGACTAGACCCAGGGTGGGGGGGGGGTTAGGGTTAGAGTGAGGGTAATGGTTGCACCATGGGCCACTAAATTGGTTTTGGCCCCTATTTTCTTCCAACTCGGCCCCTGTCTCAATTCTCTCTTATTGAGTAGACCCTACAGTATAACGTACGTGTGTATACACATATATTACATATATACATTTAGGGGGAGGGCGTCATTTTATATTTTTGCCTTGGTTTGCCTACTTACAGCTCCTTCAAGGAACATTGCACCTCGAAGGAAAATAAAATAAACCAGATAATTTGAAGAAAACCCGATGTGTATCTTAATAGAGGTTACTATCTACCGTGTCTCACAGGCGAGACACAGAAGTTCCTGTTTGTTGCGCGCTGACAAACACGCTCAGCCAATCAGAGCGGGGGCTCGCCCTGGCCCAACTGCCCAACGCGAAGGCCTATCAATGCTAGTGCTGAGAGAGACCCTCGTTTTTGCATAGGACCTAGTTAAGCTAGCAGAGAGAGCCGGTCGCCGACCAGACGCCTGCCTGCTTTCTATGGAAACATGGCCGCTGTCGGTCAGACTAAAAACTGACATGTACTATCAAAAGTACTATCAAAAGTACACGCCAGTTCATCCTCACAACAGGGGCAACTAACATTTCACCTTGGCTTCTATATTAGAAGTCCAAGTGGAAAGTAATGTTTAGTGTTCCTTTAAGTATGTAATATCGTAATTAGCTGCCTGGCAGAGGTTTCTGGTTACTGATAAAATAAGAAGAAAAACAGATGGGGGAGGGTATAAGACAGAAGATATAAGGGAGGGAGAAGAGACTGAATGGCAGCTTGACAAGAACATTGGAGATACAACGTTTTAATGGATATAATGGATGTATATGGGTATATATAATAAAGTGTCCGGGGGATTGTGATCAGAAGATAAAGTAGTGACCTGGACTCTCTTTACTGCCGTAGGATATAGAAAGAATAGGGGCAAATTTTAGGAAATTGGGGTCTGGTGCAGTGAAGCAAGCCCCCGAATTTTGACAGAAAACTGGGTTATACAGTTGCACATCGAGAGATTACTATTAGAATCTATTTCTGCCTGTGACAATTAATGTATATCCCCCCGAGTGTCCAAAACAGGTCTCTGAATATACATATAAATATCTGAATATACAATATACACTGATTCATTCAGTCAAATGTGTATCGGGACAGATTATCCAGACAACAATGGCAAAAAAAAAAAAAAAATAAGACAGGTTTTTCTTGAATGGAATCAGATTAGGGCCCTTTGGTGCTATTCCCATTTAATTAAGACCCAAACATGCATACGGTAACCTAACAGGTTTAACGACACAGGAACAAAAGATGGGGAGTATCCTTATCAGACCAGCATGCAGTCTATTCAGGTTGTTACCTAATCTCCATTTATATGCTCTGTGGAAGATCCTGCTTAATGATATTAATTCTGTTGGCAGCGATTTTGTTCCACTAGACTGCTATATAGAGGCATTTCCTCTAAGCTGCACTCCACCCTCTACCTTGTTGAATTTATGCCTTGTCTAGGGGAAGATACAAGGTTCAACGGCCAAATTACAGTTTTTTTGTTTGCAAGCAAAGTCTGTAATAATCACGCATGGTTCTCCATCGGGGATATTTATTTCAAAAGAAATATGTCGGCAAGACTGTCAGCAAAAAAAATAATCCAAATATGTTTAAGTGTACTGATTTTAAATAGAAATACTTTAATAAAAGAAAACAAATAATGTACTTTACATATATTTCTATCAGGGGGCAGACATGTTAAGAGTTCTGGATCAGATCTGATCCAGGATTCTAAACAACATGTCTGCCCCCGATAGTGCTATAGTACGGATCAAAGAGGGCTTCGTAAGCTACATTATTTGTATACTTTCATAAAAGCATTTCTGTTAATTATGCTTTTTATCTGATTAAATATTTCACTGAATTAAAAGAGGGGGAGAAAGGCCAATCCAGGACGAAGGAACTATGGCTCAGTATAGCTGGTCTGAAGTTAGAGCAGCTGGAGAGTCATAATCTGCCTAATGGGATATTAATTGAACGTACCGTAGCTTTCTCATGGCATTGTTGATTTACTGTAGCAGCATGCTTTTTATAGCTGTGCTCTTGGTCACATTTCTAAGGACATGTGGTTGTCGGTTGCCATAAATAAATACACTTTATGTCAGAAAAGGGATCTAGATTCATGTGTAGGGATCATACAGTGTTTCTGTAGCCTCTATGAAACCCATCATCGTAAATACTGGACATTATTGGTGAGACAGCTGGTGGGCTTATGTACCATCTGTAGAACCTGTCCTGCAACTCTCCAGGGACAACTCAGACCTTCAACCTCCCGACGTAGATACAAATGATTACCCCTTCCATCGGGTAACCCTGACGTCCCCGGAACTTTTGGGGCAAAAGTTGAAAAAGTAGTCTAAATACAAATGTAAAAAAATCTCAAGTTGTAGTTGTTTTTAAAAGCTATTTTGGTTGCATCAGTGTGAATTGTGGCACACAAAAAAGGTAAAAATCTTGTATTTATTTGTATACGAAGATTGTGTCA
>CM069868.1:7740903-7905903 GCA_036172795.1 Pelodytes ibericus | reverse complement strand
AGTTTGAAATTCCCGTCTCAGTTCCTTCCAATGTTCTCTTTTATTAAGTAGACCCTTTTATTTCAGAACACTTTTTCCCACCTATGTTCCCTCTTTAAAACTTCCTTTCTAATTGATCTTCCTTGGTGAAGATTTGAAAAAAAAACCTAAAATAATCTCCTGCAAAATTATCTTGTATAGATATGGTTTTCATTTTCATGCCGAAATACATCTTTTTTTTTTTTGGGGGGGGGGGGGGGGAAGGGTGTCATTGGATAACTGTGTCATGAAGGTCTGTGTATCATCCAGTTAGTACTCAGCCTTAATTATAGATCTCTGCTCATTACAATGTAGCTATGCCCATTTGTACGTCACATATTCTTCCTCTCCAGTTCCACGAATGGACCTCCAAACCCGACCTCCACAATTATCCTTCTCCCATCCTTCCAGACTACATTCAGGATTCCACTGCCTCTCTGGAATGTTGGATGCATCAGAAATCTTGAAATAAATAGCCAGTTACCGAGCTGATTTGCTATACATCTGTTTCCTTCTTTTTATGGTCACTCAGTGTTCCATTGTGTTTTGAGTTCATTACCTGCTCGCCCTATTTGGTTGTGATCTTGGTTCTGATTCCACAGGCTTCTGGATTTGGTTCTGGCTATTGTAGATTCCGATTTCTGAATATGGGCCTGGTTATTGTAGAGTCAGATTCCGTAGATTTTGGATTCCAGTGGGATCAATAGGTCTGGATTAGACTCTGGTTATTCTAGATTCATCAGTGTTCTTTCTTTGGTTTTTGGTCTATTCTAGATTAACAATTCCCCAGCATTTTGGCTTGGGTTTTGCCTATTGTCAATTCTGATCCCCACCATTGTGGCTTTGGTTCTGGATATTCTAGATTCTGATTCCCCAGCATGCCGACTTCTAGCTCCATCTCTGATTCCACAGCAGTCTGACTTTATAAGAGAAAATATTGACCTCCTCATTTGTTGCCAGAGAACTTGGTAACCGTTTTGAAAACACTGCTTGAGGCTAGAGATAAGGTCCTTCAATCTACATTTAAACACGCAGAGACCCAGAACAGAAGGCGAGCAATCCAGTTACACAAATTTAACTGCTTCTAAGTAGACCAGCTTTGGAACCTTTTTGGGACCCTCTGTATAAAAAAAAAAAATTGTTTAGAATCTTTGCTCTGTATAGCTCTATCAGGGGATGGACAAGTTGTTTAGAATCTTTGCTCTGTATAGCTCTATCAGGGGGTGGACATGTTGTTTAGAATCTTTGCTCTGTATAGCTCTATCAGGGGGCGGACAAGTTGTTTAGAATCTTTGCTCTGTATAGCTCTATCAAGGGGTGGACATGTTGGTTAGAATCTTTGCTCTGTATAGCTCTATCAGGGGGTGGACAAGTTGTTTAGAATCCTTGCTCTGTATAGCTCTATCAGGGGGCGGACAAGTTGTTTAGAATCTTTGCTCTGTATAGCTCTATCAGGAGGCGGACATGTTGTTTAGAATCTTTGCTCTGTATAGCTCTATCAGGAGGCGGACATTTTGTTTAGAATCTTTGCTCTGTATAGCTCTATCAGGGGATGAACATGTTGTTTAGAATCTTGGATCAGATGAAGGAAAAGCTGACCCAAGATGTCTGCTCCCTGATAGAGCTATACAAACAAAGAGGGCTCAATAAGTTACATTATTTTTTTTCATTAAAGCATCGCTATTTATAATACATACACTTTAAAATGAAGACAAAAAATTTTTTTTTGCCTACAGTTGACCATTTTAAAATGACTTCTCTGCTTCTCTTGGCTTGATATACAGAATCTATATTTTATTTTTGCTGACTTTAAATATGTGATCAATTTTCATCTTATTGCAGTAATATTCCGTGCATTAACTGTTGCTAAATGGTTGTGTGGGGAGGGGGTGTAATAGTTCTACTTTATGCAGTAGTCACTTAAATAATAAATCCGTAACCTTGCAAAAAATGTCTGACCATGACTTCCACATTGCCATGCTCAAAATAATAGACATAAATGGCTAAAAATAATATAAAATCAATACAACATCCTTAACTATAATTGCTTTGGAAAAATACTTAATGTGTCATTACTCTTTCCTGCCATAATCCTAAATATTGACCTATGAAGCAGAAGATGCCATTAGAAGACTAACTGAATCGTTTGTTTACCTGTGTCCCGCCAGTGTTTTTGTTTGGTTTAGCAGTTCAGCGTTCAAGCAATGTGTTGTGTTCTGTAATAGTTTGTTTTTGGAAGAACAATAGAGAGTTGTTTATTGTAAAAGGTCATTTCTGGGACAAGGTTCTAAAAACGGAGCAGTCACCATAGAAACCAATGGAATGTTCCTACTGATGAGATCACTTTTAGAACTTTGCCCCAAAATCACCATGGAAACCAATGGAATGTCCCATAGTCACCATAGAAACCAATGGAATGTTCCTGCTGATGAGATCACTTTTAGAACTTTACCCCCCAGAATCACCATGGAAACCAATGGAATGTTCCTACTCATTACATCACTTTTAGAACTTTGCCCCAGGATTGACTTCTATATATAACCTCCAATATCTCTCGATTGCTTTGTGTGCAGTGTGGGCTGGGGGATACACTATATATGCATTGTGGGAGGGGGGGATACACTATATATGCATTGTGGGAGGGGGGGATACACTATATATGCATTGTGGGAGGGGGGGATACACTATATATGCATTGTGGGATGGGGGATACACTTTATATGCATTGAGGGTTGGGGGATACACTATATATGCATTGTGGGATGGGGGATACACTAAATATGCATTGAGGGTTGGGGGATACACTATTTATGCATTGTGGGATGGGGATACACTATATATGCAGTGTGGGCTGGGGGATACACTATATATGCATTGTGGGAGGGGGGGATACACTATATATGCATTGAGGGTTGGGGGATACACTATATATGCATTGTGGGATGGGGATACACTATATATGCATTGAGGGTTGGGGGATACACTATATATGCAGTGTGGGTTGGGGGATACACTATATAAGCATTGTGGGATGCTTTGGGGCAGGCAGGTCCATTTCAGCTGCCTATCATGTGGGGGCAGGAGACGGCTTCTTTGGCAAAACATGCGCTGAAATCAAAGCGTAACGATGTGTAAAGACGGGTGCTAGTGACTGTGTTCCCAGATGGCGACATGGACTCCGGCATCCCTTCCCAATACAGTCAGTCACATTTTGGTCTGGGTAATATGCCTGGCTGCTTGACAGACTGTCACACATGCTTGGGCAGGCAAGCTTAGCTCATGCCTCCTGTCTCTGCAAAAGATCCTAATTAGATGTTTCAGAAATACTGGATATATTTTACCCTCTCATTTTTGTAGCATTAATAATCATAATAATATAGTGCATATAATGTACAGTGTAAAATGATACTGTACATTGTATTTATTATATTATAGAGCATACAATGTATGTACAGTGTTAAATAATATAGTGCATATAATGTACAATGTAAAATGATACTGTACATTGTATGTATTATAATATAGAGAATACAATGTATGTACAGTGGTAAATAATATAGTGCATATAATGTACAGTGTAAAATAATATAGAATATATCATGTACAGTGTAAATAACATAATACATGGAATGTGCCATGTAAAATAACATATTACATGAAATATGTCTAGTAAAATAACATAGTACATGCAGTGAGCTGTGTAAAATAACATAGTACATGTCGTGTGCCATGTATAGTACATGCAATGTGCCAAGTAAAATAACAAAGTACATGCAGTGTGCTGTGTAAAATAACATAGTACATGTCGTGTGCCGAATAAAAAAACCATAGAACATGCAATGTGCAGTGTAAAATAACATGGTGCTTGCAATGTGCTGTGTAAAATAACATGGTGCTTGCAAGGGGCAGTGTAAAATAACATGGTGCTTGCAAGGGGCAGTGTAAAATAACATGGTGCTTGCAAGGGGCAGTGTAAAATAACATGGTGCTTGCAAGGGGCAGTGTAAAATAACATGGTGCTTGCAAGGGGCAGTGTAAAATAACATGGTGTGGGCAGGGGGCAGTGTAAAATAACATGGTGCATGCAAGGGGCAGCGTAAAATAACATGGCGTGTGCAAGGGGCAGTGTAAAATAACATGGTGTGGGCAGGGGGCAGCGTAAAATAACATGGTGCATGCAAGGGGCAGCGTAAAATAACATGGTGCATGCAAAGGGCAGTGTAAAATAACAGTGCAAGGGGCAGTGTAAAATTATATGGTATATTCAGAATCTTTAGAAATACATTCCATTGTCAGTTTTTTTTTTTTTTTTCTAGAAGTCCACAACGTGCACACATGTATGAGTTAAACATTTGTACTCACTGGTCATTGTATGATGAAAAGAATGTTTGAGAAATGTATTATAACACAGCGGTGGCCATTTCTAACAAACCTGCAATGGGTTAGAGCGCTGGCTGAACCTTTAACTCAACACATATTAAAGTACTTAACATCCATTGTGTAACTGTTTCTTTTTTTTTTTAATGCTATTCGTTTTTTTGTTTTTTAAATACCACTTGTAGTCCTCTGAAGTCCCCTGCAGTCCTGGGACGATGACCTCCTCCGGTTTGGTCATTAGACCAGGGCGGAATTCTTTCAGACGAATAAGTCCCCACGAGAGATGAGGGACCACGAGACATTGAGGGCTGGGGGAGGAGTCATGTATCAAAGCCAATTCTGGGGCAGTGTTCTAAAAGTGTCGCAGTCACCATGGTAACCAATGGAACATTCCTGCTGACTGCACGACTTTTAGAACTTCATAATTACCGTTTTATAGAGAACCACCAGTGTTCCATGTTTTTCGTGTCCTGGAGTGCAGTAAAAGGGGCTGGGATCCCCCCGTTAATGTGTCAGAGCACTACGGTTACACACTGTGCGCAGATTTCACCTGTGTGCGTAAAAATTCTGTTGAGTAACGAATACAAAGGGACGTGCTGCTTCTGCCATGCCTCACATCTCGTACAATTCCTCTCCCAGGCATAGCCGAATACAGGATTGCATGTTCTACAACGGACCAGTGATTGCATGCAAGGCCTGTCTGTAGTTTCTATAGCGACAGGATGGGAGCTGTGCTGACTGAACATTTTACTGCATTATAACGACATTTAAAGGGGGGGGGATGTCGGAGCAATGGATGACCTCTCCCTGTTTACAGTTTTGGACATGCTTCTCTGTTGTAGCAAGTCTGGGTTTGAATGAGGATAATGTGTTGCTTTAAAAGTGAGATTTGACCTAAATTTTTGCTTATTTTTCCTTTATAACCATGAGAGGATGACATGGAACTGAGAAAGAACTAAAGGCCAAAGTAACCCAACTAGGACAGATTCTCCGACTTCTTTATTCCCTGCCATTCCCATTTTCAGGAAGTAAAGCCCATATTGTGTCTCTGGATAGATGGGGAATGTATTACTGATGGTATTTGTACACAATATTGCTACTGCTGAATAAAATGTGTAAGGCCAGATGGCTTCCTTCATTCAGTGATGAATGAAACATTTGAGGTTTTTCCTCATTTTTGTCTGTGCTTTCGTGCTACTGTTGGCCATAAATCTACTCCAGGTCTAGATTTAAAAGAAGAAAACATAAAGAATACGGACTTTGTGTCTGCTGCTCCCAATTCCACCAGTGTCTTTTTTTTTATTTTTCTCCCCAAATCTCACACACACAATCTCAAACCGAGACAATTATATATATATATAGGCAGGTAAAAAAAACGTGAAAATACACACAATAAGATATTCGATCATCCTGAGGATGGTCTTACCCACAAATAATCATAGCAATGGTTGTATCATTGGAAACATGTGAAAAAAACATAAACATTAAAAAATAATAAAAATTTAATAAACAAAACCCTTTCTCTCCACAAACAAGATTTACATCCCAGACACTTCCAGGAACATTTCCATGGTTAAATTCTCCCCAACGCATAATATACACCGTATCATTAATTTTAAAACCTAATTACGAAGATAGGAAAAGTTTAAAAAAAATTAAATCGCAGGGCAGTTATTTGTCTGTGCGGAGATAGTGGGAAAACACTGTGTATCTTGGTTTAAGGTAATGAATAAAATATGTAAGGTAATATGTAGATATGTTGAATTACTTGTTCCGACCAATTGGTCACCTTAAGATCAAGGGGTAGTTACCAGCACTGCCCGTGGTGGGACATTTACTGGAGTCTGTGGCGGACAATATAATGATGTTCTGTCAGACCTTCACATGCTTTGACACTGACACCAGTGTCTTGTACAGACACACCTATCTGTGCCTAATATAGGGACCTAACTATAACTTTTTTTTAAAAAACGTGTTGTTCAGGATGTGAAAGACTTGCTACTTTGAGTCACAGCCACTGTTCTGTGTTTGATGTCGTTACAGAGAGTGTAACATCAAAATCATGGCGCAGTCGTCCGATGCAAGTGTTGTCGGAGTCGCTGATCCAGAAGACAATACTCCGAACATGATTGTCTACAGAAAAGTAAGTCTTCATTTTTTTTTCTGCTGTAAAACTACCAATGCTAAACAGACAGGAATTTCTAAATACCTCTGGTTATAGGACGTTCTAAACGCCTATGGTTCTAGTAAAGTTCTAAACGCCTATGGTTCTAGTAAAGTTCTAAACACCTCTGGTTCTAGAACGTTCTAAACGTCTCTGGTTCTAGGACGTTCTAAACGCCTCTGGTTCCAGAACGCTCTAAATGCCTCTGCTTCCAGGACGCTCTAAATGCCTCTGGTTCTAGGACGCTCTATGTGCTGTTATGGCATGCCGACTGTTCTGTTATAAAACTAAGCAAGTAACGTGTGTCAGTGACTGTGAATAAACACTGACATCTTGCAGGACGCATGTTCCACAATTTAAGAAACGGACAATACATTTGAAAAATATAGGGTTCTATTCACTAACCGCGATCGGCAAAAAAAATCGTCTTTCATAGCGGTACTGGGAATCTACTCCAACTCGGCTGTTGCGGTCTGATTTTTGCACTGCGCCTGTTAGTGTAATTTGTAGTGAATAGACCCCTCGTCTCGGAAGATTAGAATTTACTGTTCTAATCTTCTACAAGCTGTAATGATAGGTAGAAGGGTTGAACTTGATGGACTTGTGTCTTTTTTCAACCTAAATTACTATGTTACTATGTTACTATGTTACTGTTTTTTTTGGGAGTAAGAAAATTTTAGTTTGGCATTTGTCAAAGTAAGAATTCTTTAAATCCGAGATTGACGAAGCCCTGGCTCCTGAAATCCCTGCTCCTGGCTCCCAAAGTTTTTTTTTTATTTTTAAAAATAAAACTCTGGAAATTCCATCATCCTGTCTCCTAAAAAACAAAAAAAATGGGGGGGGGGATGTGGAGCCTGCTAAAAACTGTACTGTCTCATTTAGAAAAGACCATTCGTGTCTATGTTATATGTCACTCATTTTAAGTATATTTTGGGCATTTGATATTGCATATAGAAATGTTGTACCTGACTGACGATATGGATTATTTTACAGATTTTCGTATTGTTGTGTGGGTTTTTTTTTTTTAATGTCTTTTTTTTTTTTAATGAGTCCTTCATTGGAGGTTAAAGTCTTTTGACGTTTCATTCTGTTTTTTTTTTATTCAGAGATTACTGGGCTGAGTTTGAATATTCATGAGCTTCCTGCTGTCTGGGTGGAGAAAGGATAGGCCAACGGGGTGAGGGGCGTTCAGGAAAATATTAATTTCCTGTACGTGTTGCCATAGACAACAGACTGAGCCCATGATACTGTATGAATGTGACTGCAGCTGGATCCCAGATGAAATACTCTTTCCCGCAGTGATTGCATCTTTACAACTTCGCTAATTGGGACCAACATTTCCTGTTTGCTCTGGGCCTTACGCTGATCTGAATTTTCACATGTTGTATCGTTTTGTTTTGTTTGTTTGGGGATATACAGTGTAAGCTTCCCTACTGTTTAGAACTTTGCTTTGTTCCCCCGGATTCTGTGAAGTGATGGCTCCGATGATAGCCTAGATAACAAGCTTGGGAAAGCAAGAGTTTTATATGATTACGTTTGTAATACACTGCACAAATACCTGGAATTCTATAAATACATGCTATTAATAGTGGAGGATGCCAGCTACATCAATCCAAACATGCACTGTTCTGGTGACCTATATTGATATAGACTATTTGGTACAGTCCTAACCTCAACATCTGAGGAAAGGGATTTAGGAGTAATAATTTCAGAGGACTTGAAGGTAAGTAGGCAATTCAATAGAGCAGCAGGAAATGCTAGCAGAATGCTTGGTTGTATAGGGAGAGGTATTAGCAGAATGCTTGGTTGCATAGGGAGAGGTATTAGCAGTAGGAAGAGGGAAGTGCTCATGCCATTGTACAGAGCACTGGTGAGACCTCACTTGGAGTATTGTACAGGGCACTGGTGAGACCTCACTTGGAGTATTGTACAGAGCGCTGCTGTGACCTCACTTGGAGTATTGTACAGAGCACTGGTGAGACCTCACTTGGAGTATTGTACAGGGCACTGGTGAGACCTCACTTGGAGTATTGTACAGAGCGCTGCTGTGACCTCACTTGGAGTATTGTACAGGGCACTGGTGAGACCTCACTTGGAGTATTGTACAGGGCACTGGTGAGACCTCACTTGGAGTACTGTACAGGGCACTGGTGAGACCTCACTTGGAGTATTGTACGCAGTACTGGAGATATTGATACTTTGGAGAGAGTTCAGAGAAGGGCTACTAAACTGGTTCATGGGTTGAAGGATAAAACTTACCAGGAAAGGTTAAAGCATCTTAACATGTATAGCTTGGAGGAAAAGAAGTAACAGGGGGGATATGATAGAAACATTTAAATACATAAAGGGAATCAACACAGTAAAGGAAGAGAGTATATTTAAAAGAAGAAAAACTACCACAACTAGAGGACATAGTCTTAAATTAGAGGGGCAACGATTTAAAAGTAATATCAGGAAGTATTACTTTACTGAGAGGGTAGTGGATGTATGGAATAGCCTGCCAGCAGAAGTGGTAGAGGTAAACACAGTCAAGGATTTTAAGCATGCGTGGGATAGACACAAGGCTATCCTAGCTATAAGACCGGGAACGGGGGACTAATAAAAGTACTCAAAAAAAATTGGGGCAGACTAGATGGACCGAATGGTTCTTATCTGCCGACACATTCTATGTTTCTATATATTCAAGATTGTCCAGGTGTTGAGTTATTTGTTCACTCCGTCCTCTATGATTAAGTTACAGACTACAATGTTTTTTTTTTTTTTGAATGTGGAAACTTGTAAGCAGTTTATACCTTGTAGCATGCTCCTGTGCAATGTGCACGGTTACCCAATATGCAACACTACAGCAGGGGCCGGCAAGCAGCAAAGCATCAAGGGAAATGTAGTCTGGTTTGCCAAATTTTGCCTCTCCTTGCTCTACAGTGACCGTGTTTCGCTTTCAGAAATCTACTAACTTTACTTGTACGAGTATAATTGTCTGGTTTATTTTTTATTCTTGTTACACTGTTTTTCTTTTTTGTTAACTGGTCTCGTTTATTTTAATAATGTGCTATATATATATATATATATAAATAGATATATACACACACACATATATCATCTAGTTTTTCCTTCTGTGTTTCAGAGGTATGACTTTTTTAATCAACAATGTTCTATGCATTTTATTAGGATATCAAATCAGAATTATTATTCTTCCAAATTGCTGTAAATGTTCTCTTCTAGATGTTATTGTGGTTTGTAGTAGCTGTATCAATCGAGTGGATTATCCTGGATTGCTATGGTGTGAATGTAATGTCCCACTTTCCCAGCCTAATCTTTCTGGGACGCTAAAACTTTGATGGATCTGTTGTTCCATTTAATGGAGCATATTCCCTTGGGTAATCTGTTATATTTGGTTATACCCACTAGCAACTACGGTTGATGGCATGCTGTTTAATGTAGCAGAGCCAGTGCTATCATTGCTGGTGGCACTTCTCTCACTGCTGGCACAGACAGTCAGGCGGCCCCCCACTAGAACATCAGGGAGCAATATGGTGCAGTGCAAATGGATGGGGGAAACTGCTTCAGTGGAAAGAGATGTGGGGGCAATCTGGCGATGTTGTAAGAGATGTGGGGGCAATCTAACGATGTTGTAAGAGATGTGGGGGCAATCTGGCGATGTTGTAAGAGATGTGGGGGCAATCTGGCGATGTTGTAAGAGATGTGGGGGCAATCTGGCGATGTTGTAAGAGATGTGGGGGCAATCTGGCGATGTTGTAAGAGATGTGGGGGCGATCTGTCGATGTTGTAAGAGATGTGGGGGCAATCTGTCGATGTTGTAAGAGATGTGGGGGCAATCTGGCGATGTTGTAAGAGATGTGGGGGCAATCTGGCGATGTTGTAAGAGATGTGGGGGCAATCTGGCGATGTTGTAAGACAGGGCTCGACAAACCCCAGGCGCCAGGTCGCCATGGCGACCAGGAAATTAGACCTGGCGCCTGGGTGCTGTCAGCCTCCTGGTCCCCTTGCCGCTGCCATTCGATTTTTCCGCAGCGCGAGGGGGTAAAGTCTGTGCCGATGGCCGATGGCACAGACTGCAAGCTCCGCCCCCTCGCGCAACGCGTGTCTGAGTGCCGGGTGTCGTCACGTGACATCCTGGCACTCAGCACGCCGACCAACGGAGTTAAGCTGCAGCGTGAATGTCCCCCTCCCCTGCAGTGAGGTAAAGCAGCTGGGAGGGGGACACATCAAGGAGAAACCCCAAGAAAAGACTGTGTGCGGTGGGTGTGTGTGAGGTGTTTGTGTATATATGTGTGTGTGTGAGGTGTTTGCGTGTATATATGTGTGTGTGAGGTGTTTGTGTATATATGTGTGTTTGTGTGTATATATGTGTGTGTGAGGTGTTTGTATATATATGTGTGTGTGAGGTGTTTGTGTATATATGTGTGTGTGAGGTGTTTGTGTATATATGTGTGTGTGAGGTGTTTGTGTATATATGTGTGTGTGAGGTGTTTGTGTATATATGTGTGTGTGAGGTGTTTGTGTATATATGACTGTGTGAGGTGTTTGTGTATATATGACTGTGTGAGGTGTTTGTGTATATATGACTGTGTGAGGTGTTTGTGTATATATGACTGTGTGAGGTGTTTGTGTATATGTGTGTGTGAGGTGTTTGTGTATATGTGTGTGTGAGGTGTTTGTGTATATATGTGTGTGTGAGGTGTTTGTGTATATATGTGTGTGTGAGGTGTTTGTGTATATATGTGTATATGTAAAGTATGTGTGTTTGTATATATGTGAAGTAGGCGTGTGTGTTTATGAATTGTGTTTATGTTTGCGTGATTGTCTGGCTCCTAAAAAAAATGTCTGGCTCCTAAAATCAAAATAAATTTGTCAAGCCCTGTTGTAAGAGATGTGGGGGCAATCTAACGATGTTGTAAGAGATGTGGGGGCAATCTGGCGATGTTGTAAGAGATGTGGGGGCAATCTGGCGATGTTGTAAGATATGTTGGGGCAATCTAACGATGTTGTAAGAGATGTGGGGGCAATCTGGCGATGTTGTAAGAGATGTGGGGGCAATCTGGCGATGTTGTAAGAGATGTGGGGGCAATCTGGCGATGTTGTAAGAGATGTGGGGGCAATCTAACGATGTTGTAAGAGATGTGGGGGCAATCTGGCGATGTTGTAAGAGATGTGGGGGCAATCTGGCGATGTTGTAAGATATGTGTGTATGTAGTGGAAAGGTTGTCCAAGGAAGGGGTGTGACAGTGAAGCTTGTGGGGTGCATGATCCGGCCTAATGCAGGACAAAACCTAAATACTCCATTAGATATTATTTCATTATTTTGGAACGTCAGACCTTTGGAAACCTGTCTTAGAAGCAGCTAGGTGCAAGGCCGGACTGAGGAAATACAGCCCCTAAAATAGTTGTATGCCAGCATCGCATCAGTATACCAGCCTTGTACCATTCCTTTATTGTTCATAATAAGTAAAACCATACTTTTTTTTTTTTTTTAAAAAGCGCATTTGAAAAAAAAAAAAAAATACACTGTTTATAGATAAGAGCTAGAAGAAAAGACACAATGGCTTATATAGAGCAAATTCTGGTGCATAGTGGTTAAAACGGATCAATCAGCCAGCCTGCCGGGAAATATCCATTTCGGTTCTGCATGTGTTTTTATACATAATAAATTGTCTTTCTAGTGGGGATTTATCAATAACCATCAGTGGGAATTGTAGGCAATCTGTCTGTAACGCCCATTGACTACAGTAAAGGCAGAGTTGGCCTCGTCATCAGTAATGACCCTTGACCCCAGCATTTTTAAAGATTTACAAGGTCCGCTGATGGCTTGATACACATTGTAGATTAAGCCCAGAAGATACTCCTGTGCCATGACAATCTACAGCTGCAGAATGGACTCCTTTTTTTTTTCCCTCTAACTCCTTATTCTATGGAATATTTTTCAACACCAAAATCAGGGATATTTGCACAGAGGACGGGAGCCATTGAGTTAAGATTGCAATCTGTTCCCATCAGACTTGTAGCCCCAAAATAAATCCCAAAAAAGGGCCTGAATGCATATTTTTGGGAAAATGTTCAAACTTTGGTATAGCAGAAGAAGGCCATTGATATCGCTCCTCTTGGAACAGAAGTGAAGTAAAGATCTCACAAAACCTATCGGGAGGGGCCTATGCACTGAAAGGTAAGTTGCAGGTGGGAGCAGCGTTCCATCTCACCGATTTTTTTGCTATATATTGTGAAGGTTAGCGGGTGAAATTCAACCGTTTTGTCTCTGCACAAATCACTGAGAATTTAGAATGTCCTTCAAAGCTCAACTCGCCATTTAGTGATTATCTCCATAGAGTGTTGGAGAATTGGGTGACAATTCCTGGAATGTATATTAAAGTTTAAAAAAAAAAAAAATGAAAAGGCAAAAGCTCTCTTCCATGCCTTGTTACTAACTGCTCCCAACACCTCTCTTGGTTCCTGCCAGATTCTGGGTTTGTATGTTTGAACTTGGGGTAGCTGACGGGAATTATGGCTCAAGCATGTAGATTTGGCCACACTAATATTATTTTGACCGTTTAAAAAAAATCAAAAAATCAAAAAAAAAATCAAATTATAATTGTGGTATAAAGTGAAAGGTAGAAAGAGATGAGCAGAGTTCACAGGAGTGAAGGTAGGAAAGAGGGAGCAAGAAGGGCTTGGACTTCAGATCAGCGAGTTCTGCGAAATCAGCCCGTACGGGTTTGATGGCTGTATTGATGATTCCTGTCATGTCAGAGGATTTATTCTGGCGACCCATTTCGGTTTTGAATGAGGTTTTCCGGGCAGTACATGAAAGTCAGCCACAGAGCTTGATAGAGACGCGTCCGCCATCATGGCCAGCTGGCTTCGCTTTCCAACTTTGACCTTTTTTTTTGCCTTTTGCAAGCCTGTCTGAGACCTGTTTAGACTAGCATTATAATGTGTTATGAACTAGCCCAGGCTCAGAGGGCTAATCAGTCAACTGTAGCATCTGTCTAAATCCTGGTGGGGTCTTCTATTTTTTCAGCCGTCCGAGCCCCATACAATGAGTGCCATTAAATTAGGTAATAGTAACATGCAGAGGATGTACTTAAAAATAAGTACACAGACACTGCAGTCCTTGTACAGTTAGTTTCCCTATCCTTGCCCTTATGGATAGATGACGGTCCTGGCACATCATTCATGGAAACAAGGGGCGCGGACAATTTTAAGAAAATAAAATAATTTGTCCTTAATTCTAATTTATGACAGTAAATATGGCATCAAAAGAAAGCCATCCATTTCCTTAAAACAATATGTAGTTTGTATGAGTACAATAAAATAGAGAGAAGTGACAGTTAAACACACCTATAAGCAAAAATACCCAAAATGCTCTTGTTCTTAAGGGCTATTGGTACCCTTCCTGATTTAGCGCATGCCTCCCCTGTCCCGATGAGTCTAACTTTGTCCCGCGTTTCGGGACAGGGCTGGAGCTCAGCGGGATTGAGGACCGCAGTCCTGATTTTCCTTCTCCGGTGCCAGTTTCAGTGACTGCACCGCTGTGCCTGTGCGATTGTGTTGATACTCAACCTCCCAAGTCCCGCCCCCTACACATCCTGAGTCGCAGGGAGGGCAGAATTTGGGAGGTATCCTGGTGCTATCCCAGGTGTGCCTTTTGTAAAAAGTATATTTCCGACCAATGTTGGGAGTCTACGCGATTCCAATTGTTCTTGAGGCTCCAAGTTCCCCTGCCACTGCCCATGTACAGCGATTCAGTCACTTGTCGGTGCCTGATTAGTGTCGAAGACTTAGTCCCTGCCCCTGTCTTTTTGGGCGGGTGAACAGTTTCCCTGCCCTATCTGAGAAAATAGCCGTTTCATCATTTTAAACTTGAATCTTCCACCTCGGCAGCTTTAGAAACATCCGTCCTAAAAATCCACATTTTCTCTTTGAACAATGTGACCCGAGGCCAAACCCTGACCTCATCTTGCCTCTCTTTAGAAAAACACACAAGGCACAGCTTTTAACTTGGCTCTCAGCCATCCTTTTGAACTGGGATTTTTTTTAATTTTATTTTTAAATTTGTAATGGAGATTGTAATAGCTGCAAGACATTACAAGTGGTATTCAGAAAAAATGAAGCCAATGAAACCGGATTCTAGCTGAATAGACATATGTGAATAAGTAGTGACAAACTGCACAACCCTAGGATAACAAACCCCATCTGACCGATTTGAAATTCTTCATTCTTCTCCGACACCAAGAAGCTGCATCTTTGGTTTTTGGAAAAAAAATAATAATTTTTTTCATAGGTAACAATTCAATTTTCAAACAAGTGGCACTTTGAGCCAAAAGAAAATTACATTTCAAGGTCAACTAAGCTCCCCTCCTGCTGGGATATTGCTGGTCATTCACACACCTAATTTGGGAAGTATTATTTTTTTATTTAGATTTTGGGTACAGTAGTTGTTTGTTTGTTCTTTTTTATTTATGAACTATACTGGCAGACGGGTAAAAAAAATAAAAAGAAGCTGGATTGTAACCACTGTGAGTCTTTGGAGACAATATCATTGCAGTTACTTATCAAAGAAAAAAGCATGTCCAGTAAGCTAGCACTGTAATATTCAGATATGTCTGGCATCGCAAGCCCCCCCTTCCAAAATCCCAAGTCTAAGACACTCCAAATTTAGTCTAGTTTTATTTTTTTTCCAGACCCATACACAATTTCAAAAGGATGTCCCATGATCAACCAGCTATTAGGGATCCTCAGGGTCAGCATCCGAAACAAGTAAAGCCATTTTGGTAGGATGTATGTGCTAATTATATTTATTACAAACATAAATTAAAAATTAATTAAAACAGAAAAAATAAATCAATTGAACCTTGTGACGCCTGTAGGCAGGATTACATCTGCGCGATCTCTGCCAGGGCGTCGTGTAAGACAGTCAATATTAGGCTCCGCCCTTTACCATTCCACGACGCTCCGAAAATCCTTCTCCTTATTAGAAGTCACTGGATTTAAGTGATCTTTAATATAAAACTACAAGAGAACTGCAAATAGTCTTAAAGTAGAAAAGAAGTGTAGCCAATAAGTGGAATTCTGCAAACTAGGTACAGTGACCCTTCACCCAGTTTAATTGATGGTAGCGGGTCTTCTAGGGATGTGTGACAATGAGATTTTGGGAAAAAGGAATATAGATTTGCAAACTAGGATAATGGAGCAGGCTCAAACAGTCACCCGAACATTAGCAAGGACATTCAGGGTTTGTGGCGGTTGCAAAAAAAAACAAAACATTCCGAGAGATGGAGGAATAGTTGAGTAAAGCAGGGATTTAGTTCTCTCTCAGTGGTTGCTAGTAATGGGCTTTTGATCTGTCCTTGCACAGATGGCAGTATTTTAACAACAAAGGGAGAGAGAGAGGACATAGCAGAGGAGAATGTAAATGTTGAAGACGGAGATCTGACACAAGCTAAATGACCGTGATTTGTAAAGTATTAATGCTATGGATAGAATTCAGCTGAATTTTTACAACTTGGCTACTTTATCCTTAAGTTTGAAATTCCCTTGTCAATTCCCTGCAATTGTCTCTTTCACGAATATATTTTTCTAGATCTGAGATGTCATGACAACATGCCATGGTTTAGATACTTTGGTGAACCGACGCATTCAACCCCCGAAGTTCATCACTTGCTCAAATGCGTGAACTCATTTTGATGATGCTATTAGGCCTGGACTCGGACAATCCCGCACATATATTGGCATAAGTGTCAGCAGGGGGCATGAGAGGGGACGTCCGCCCCTAGGGATGGAGCGGAGCCTGCTCCAGACCCCTGCCTGTCCACATCAGACATGCCTTAGGTCTGATATATACTATGTGTGTTAATCATCATTAAAATATTAGACATGTTATTGGTTTGTACAGTATCAGGTCTGGTGCTTTCCATTACACTGGCTGCACAGACACTGCCAGTATCTGAAACTCAAACACTTCCCAGCGTCGTCTCAGTAGCACCGGTACAGTGATGACAGTGTTGGACTTTCCAGCAGTCGAGTGGTTCTTGTGAAGTGGTGCACTTTTACTGCCATGTTATTGTCAATCTGTTATCTGTTATATTGCTTTAAATAGGATTTCAGCCTCTAGGAAAGCGGTAAAAAAACTACTGAGATATAGAAGTGCAACTAAATCAAAGTTGAATTCGGATTGAGCCTGCTAGAGCGGAGCTCTGGGTACGGAGTGAGCCTGCAAGAGTGGAGGTCTGGGTATGGAGGGAGCGGAGCTCTGGGTACAGAGTGAGCTCGCTGGAGAGGAGCGCTGGGTACGGAATGAGCCCATGGAAGCGGAGCTCTGGGTATGGAGGGAGCGGAGCTCTGGGTATGGAGGGAGCGGAGCTCTGGGTACAGAGTGAGCTCGCTGGAGAGGAGCGCTGGGTACGGAATGAGCCCGTGGGAGCGGAGCTCTGGGTATGGAGGGAGCGGAGCTCTGGGTACGGAGTGAGCCCACAGGAGCGGAGCTCTGGGTACGGAGTGAGACTGCCAGATTGGAGCTCTGGATTCGGAGAGAAACTACGATGTACAGTTGGATAACACTGATGTAGCGTGGGATGTCAACTCTGAATTGACTATAAATAATGTTTTTTTTATTCTAGAGTTTCCCCTCTCAATGCAGCAGTCCAGTCTCTTTGTGACTGACACATGCCCTGCTCTGTTAAACAGGACTGTCTGACAAACCTGAGCCCAGGACATTGATTGAGCAGGATTGTTTCATTCTAAGTATTATATGCATTGGGAGAAGCTGACCATTAACAGGAAATAAAGATCATCTACTCGGTGGACAGAATGATACAATATTGATTTTCTGTCCTCAATCTAGAGACAGACGAAGCTCTTTTATCCTTCATAATGCAAACACGATACAATGTATCTTCAAACACAAGAGAGAGATTCACGTTTTTTAAGTCTGTTAAATAAAAGGCCAGGTCAGTACAGTAAGGGTGTAAAACGAATGTGACTCTGCTAATCAGAGATTCAGAGATCTCACAATAAAGGATCTTCTGTCCGCTACAGACACACACAGAGCTGCCAGGATCCCAAGATACTTTTTATTTTCCAATCAAAATATTTTCCTGCAATAAGGATTGTGAGGATCTATGACATAATATAGTCCGTTATAAAGAGGGAAATACACAGGCATAGATATTAATGTCACAATAATAACAGAGCAGGCGCATTTCCATTTTACAGAGTGCTTATACGTCGCCATAACGTACCAATTGGCAGAAGCATAGTTGCCAACATCGGCCATGTTTCCAGGCACACATATTTGTTCCACATGCTGCAGAAAGAGCATGCAAAGTGCAGCCCGGCAGTATGTAGGATGGATATACGCACAGACACAATCCAATTAATTAATCAGGGTGGAGATCTCATAGGACCTACCATGATTAATTAATTGGATTGTGCCTGTGCGTCTATCCATCCTACATACTGCCGGGCTGCACTTTGCATGCTCTTTCTGCAGCACGTGGAACACATATGTGTCCCTGGAAACATGGCCGATGTTGGCAACTATGCAGAAGTAGTGGTCATTTAAACAAATTTCCCCCAGGAGAGACAATACCTAAGATAGGAAACGTAAAAACCAGTGCCTAAACTTCACCAGGGGGAGGTTCCAATAGAATGATGAAAACATAAAATGTCAGATAGATATAAGCTAAGCCTACAGACTATTGTGGGAAGAAACTATCAGAAGAAAAAAAAAAGATAAAACACTTAAGCTATACATAGCCCTCCCATTAAAGAGTCGCCACTCAGGACGCCTTTGCAAATGGGTGTAGGAGGGAAAGGGTGTGAGGTAATGATTAGGAGGGATTACATTATACTTTCCTATGTATGGTGGGGTGGGCTGCAGGTTAACATCCCACCCACCACTCCCCCAAGTGTGGTACTGATTATACAGCCGCCCTCGTTAAGCAGGGGCGGGCACAGTGTCTTCTGTGGCTGGCTTCTGGTAATGTATGTACAGGTCTTGTCCTTTAATTGTTTTGTTTGTTTGTTTTGTTACATGATTTTATTATGATATGGTCATAGAAACATAGACATAGAAACATAGAATGTGTCGGCAGATAAGAACCATTCGGTCCATCTAGTCTGCCCAATTTTTTTATTTATTTTTTGAGTACTTTTATTAGTCCCCCGTTCCCGGTCTTATAGCTAGGATAGCCTTGTGTCTATCCCACGCATAGATGGGATAGAAGGTCCTGTGGCTTCTGGCAAGGAATCATACCCGCTCTATATATTAAAATCTGCGGCCGTTCCCACCCTACCAGTGTGGTCTGGGTTTTCATGTGGGGTGGGTATTTTGGTTGTCCTGTCCAATTTTCCCCTGCGCCCTTGTGTTTTATAACCTCATGCATTACATTTACCAGTTTATTATTTTGGAGCATGCAATATGTGTCTTTTATATGTCCTAATACATAAGGAGTTTATGACAGAGTTACAACTGCTAAGCTGTTAATGTCGCTCCATTTACTCCATTGTGCTTTTATCTGTCAGGACTAATATGCTTATTTTACAGGAAGCTGCTTCTGGTACCCTCCCGGACTGTGCAGAGCAGATGCTGAGATTAGCACTCAATTCAGGAATTAGATGCATCTGATGAGGCTGCCCCAGAGCCCGCTAGACCCTTCCTGCCGTTTGCGATGATCTGTGGTTTTCGTTAACCGCAATAAAACTTCATATGCATGTAACCCTTCACCGTACTGGTGTGCTGAGCAAAGGGGTCTGCACGCAAGTATAAAAGGTACCCAAAAGAAAAATATTTGGAGAAGTGAAAACCACACGGTATCAAAGGACATCAGCAGAAATAGTTTTTAAAAATTATGTATTAAAATAAAAGGTTGTATTTTTAGGCATATTAGGTGGGCCGGACATGTTGTTTAGAATCTTTATCGGGCCTGCACTTGGGTGGGTATCGCTTCAGATGTGTGGATTCCCCTGGAGATGTGGCAGACCATTGTCAAACCTGGACCCTCTGAATTAAATCATTTCCCAGATGTGTTTATTTTATCTTGTAATGTTGGCAGGACAGGATTTGTCGTCTCGACCCACGTCTCGCCCAATGTAGCATTATCGCTATGCTGGTCCGGGCCCCTTTCCTTGGAATGAGTGCCTGTCGGTGTTTGCACCGTTTACCAACAAAAAATGGCTTCTAATAAGTGATTACGGCCCCATTACTGAATATTGGAAGGCGCGTCAGTAACTTTTCCCTGGTTTGACTCGTTCCTCGTTCCCGCGAGGTGAGATCTGAAATCATGTTTTGTTTTGTTTTTTGCTTTTGTTGAACGTTTTCCTTTTGAAACACCAGTGGAATTTTCCTCTCAGAAGGTAACTTTTGTGAAGTGGTCACTGGGGATTTTCCTGGGTTAGTGGCTTAGTCATTTTGATATCCGTCTCTATGTTCAACTCCACCAGCATCATTCTGCATTTGAAGCCTCTGAGTACCCTGGAAAAAAAAAAAAAAGCAATCTGGCTGTAGGGAAAGCAACAGAGGGTCATTTATCAAGGGTAAATGTAGTCTTGACAACGCGACGTGACCAGGATTTGTACGATTTATATTTTATACCCGAGCTGCGATTTAAAACGTTTTTCAACCTTCCCCATTAGTACTTTTCTGCAGTCAAATATCCTTGTCTGATGTAAAATTGGCCAATTAATGGAGATCTACTGATTTTAGTACAGGGATTCTGCTCAGTGGGTTCAACACCCTTGAAAGCAGGTTTCTTTTCTTTCTGTTCCATAAAACAACTGTCAACCTGTGATTATTATTTTTTTTTTTTTACTAAGATGCATGGATCAAAAACTAACATTTTGATCCATGCACCCAGCCATGCTTGTGTTTACACACCGCAGTTGCCTTGAAAAATTTTGTATTCACTGTAAGAATCGAACAGACCAATTCAGGAGCCAGCCTTGTAATAAGGGAAGTTGTCTTCTATGTAAAACAAATTAGGAGCCAGCAGTATAGATTTTAGATGCCATGGCTCACTGGCTCCTGAGATTTATCAAACTCTGGACTAAAGGTACATACAACACCCCCCCCCCCCCCCCAAAAAAAAAATATTCTCACCCTAAAAAAGGTTGGTAACAATTGAATAAATATTATTGATATGAGAGGGTTTGGTTATTTGAATTCGCTCACCACATTAAATTGTGTGTGTGTGTGTGTGTGTGGGTGTGGGTGTGGGTGTGGGTGTGGGTGTGTGTGGGTGTGGGTGTGTGGGTGTGGGTGTGGGTGTGTGGGTGTGGGTGTGTGTGTGTGGGTGTGGGTGTGGTGTCTCCTGTCTATGACATCACCTTGTGACTTGATATGCAAATTACAAACTAGTTTATTTACATATCGAGCCATAGATGAGGTGATAAACAGGAGATACCATAGACGCATTTGAATCCTAATTTATGCATTTGTTTGCCATTCTGCTAGTACAATGTATAGATAGTTGTTATTCTCTATAAGCACAGCATAAACCAGTGGCGTCCCGAAGTAGGTGCAGGGGGTGCGGACTGCACCGGGTGACACCTCCAGCGGGCGTGACACCTGTGCTGCACCGGGTGACACCTCCAGCGGGCGTGACACCCGTGCTGCCGGCATTCGCCCGCACTGCGCTGCTTAACTTTTTTTTTTCTTTCTGGCAGCCGCATCCGCTGGATGTGTGTGTGGCATAATTAATTGGGCTACGAGGTGAGGCATAAATAGTGGGGCTCTGGTGTGGCATAATTTATGGGGCTCTGGTGTGGCATAATTTATGGGGCTCTGGTGTGGCATAGTTATGGGGCTCCTGTGTGTGGCATAGTTATGGGGCTCTGGTGTGGCATAATTTATGGGGCTCCAGTGTGTGGCATAGTTATGGGGCTCTGGTGTGGCATAATTTATGGGGTTCCAGTGTGTGGCATAGTTATGGGGCTCCGGTGTGTGGCATAGTTATGGGGCTCCTGTGTGTGGCATAGTTATGGGGCTCCTGTGTGTGGCATAGATATGGTGCTCCGGTGTGTGGCATAGTTATGGGGCTCCTGTGGGTGGCATAGTTATGGGGCTCCTGTGGGTGGCATAGTTGTGGGGCTCCGGTGTGTGGCATAGTTATGGGGCTCCGGTGTGTGGCATAGTTATGGGGCTCCTGTGTGTGGCATAGTTATGGGGCTCCGGTGTGTGGCATAGTTATGGGACTCCGGTGTGTGGCATAGTTATGGGACTCCGGTGTGTGGCATAGTTATGGGGCTCCTGTGTGTGGCATAGTTATGGGGCTCCGGTGTGTGGCATAGTTATGGGGCTCCGGTGTGTGGCATAGTTATGGGGCTCCGGTGTGTGGCATAGTTATGGGGCTCCGGTGTGTGGCATAGTTATGGGGCTCCTGTGTGTGGCATAGTTATGGGGCTCCGGTGTGTGGCATAGTTATGGGGCTCCGGTGTGTGGCATAGTTATGGGGCTCCGGTGTGTGGCATAGTTATGGGGCTCCGGTGTGTGGCATAGTTATGGGGCTCCTGTGTGTGGCATAGTTATGGGGCTCCTGTGTGTGGCATAGTTATGGGGCTCCTGTGTGTGGCATAGTTATGGGGCTCCTGTGTGTGGCATAGTTGTGGGGCTCCGGTGTGTGGCATAGTTGTGGGGCTCCGGTGTGTGGCATAGTTATGGGGCTCCTGTGTGTGGCATAGTTATGGGGCTCCTGTGTGTGGCATAATTTATGGGGCTCCTGTGTGTGGCATAGTTGTGGGGCTCCGGTGTGTGGCATAGTTGTGGGGCTCCGGTGTGTGGCATAGTTATGGGGCTCCGGTGTGTGGCATAGTTATGGGGCTCCTGTGTGTGGCATAGTTATGGGGCTCCGGTGTGTGGCATAGTTATGGGGCTCCGGTGTGTGGCATAGTTGTGGGGCTCCGGTGTGTGGCATAGTTATGGGGCTCCTGTGTGTGGCATAGTTAATGGGCCATGTAACTGGCATTACTAAGGAATCTGTTTGGCATTGTATTGGAGGAAATCCAGGGGGGTGACACCATGACTTTGCGCACCGGGTGACACAAACCCTAGTGACGCCCCTGGTATATACATTGTTTGGGTGATGGAATCAGTTTAAGGTTTAAGCTTGCACATTGAAAATGTGGGTAAATTACATCCTGAACACATTTCTACCTGAATCATAAAGTTCTGCTCCTGCCCTGGGTATTAAACACTGTTTGCACTTGTCTTCTAAATGTATGGGGCTCTCTTATTAGGTTTTTATTAAAAATATATATATTTATTTTTTTACATGCAAATGGCGTTTTTATGCTTCTCTTCTATTTGGCATCTCTGCTCCTCAAACACCATAAAGCCATGGGAGAAATTGTATCCTCCTGTTTAAAATCAGAGCAAATCATAGCTCTTCCAATTGTGAGTGTCCACCAATCAGAACATCCCAGAGTACTTCATTCACATTTTGCCTAATAATGTTTCATCATTGGATTGTTTGAGATCTCGCTGTCTTTCCGCGTGTAGGTTCTCCACCTGGAGTGACATTTTATTTTTGGTGTTCCATAAACTGATTTTATGGTTTAATTTCCAAAATTATATCTGAAGTGTTTCTCATGAATATATACATATTGGAAAAAAATTTGACCCATGGTCCCAGACATTCCATCCTTCCTATTCCCCTGTAGATAGGAGGGGGGCACTTTTTGGGCTGACGGGACGGGTTTCACCCAAGAAATTGGGGGGACAATGCAACATGGTGTTGTAGAAAAAAGGAAATTTTGAAACACAGAATGTGTTGGCAGATAAGAACCAATAAGGCTGCCCAAAACAGGACACTGTCAAAAAAAGCCATGGGACCATGAATTGTTGGGGGTAGTGGGCGGTACTAAATATCGTCCCGTCCCCCCCCCCCCCCCCCTCGGAGAAAGTGGACTTTACATGCAGGAAGTTCCAAATCTTGGTCTGATTTGACCCAGAATTCTAAACAACATGTCCGACCCCTGACTATGTAAAATAATAAAATCACACCAAAAATAATAATAATAGCAGCATTGACATGTTGAATTTAGATGATAAAATGTATGCTCTCACCCCAAATATACAAAAATAATGATATATCAGGCATTAACACATTACATATCGATATTCTGTATCAGGATATACTGTGGTAGATTGTAACAGTCAGGGTGACCTTCTGTGCATGTCTTACACCCCTGCTAATTCTTATGGCTGTCTGTTTATATCTGACTTTGGTTTGAACCACATTCCAGCACATTATTGCCAAGTATATTCAGTTTCCAATTTTTTTCCCCCCTTCAAAATAAATTATTGAAATTATCATAAAAGCTTTCCTTTTTAAGTATGCATGAAGATCTCTCCTTGGTGCATGTCAAGTGATATTTACTGACTGATTTATTTCAGTCTGCCTAATGCTTTTGGGCAGTACAGATACGACTCGGGGATTCGGAGGAATAAGAGAGAGACAATGTAACACAGTCCATCCTTTCTGAATACAGTTGCACATAATACCAGCACGTTTACTTTGGCAAAAGTTGCCAACAGACCCGAATTTGTCCAGTCAGTCAGGTTTTTTTTTTTTTTTTGGTCCTGTCATAAAACGTTTGTAGCCTAAACCACAAAGGAAGGAAATTCCAGACACTCGGTATCTGTACCGAGAAGCCTAGAGCTCCATTCTGCAGGATCATGCGTTGCCACTTGACATCACATGTTGTCGTGTATTCTCTAGGCTCTGCCCCTTTTTGTCCCAGGACTCCCAGGTTAAATGTTGGCAGGTATACTTTAGTTGTCTGGTGATGGTTCCAGGGATATAATATATATATATAGACTTTCCTCTCAGTTGTATGCACAGGGTCAGCATTAAAGGCTATCATACTGATCCCAGCCACAGGAGCAATAGGATATCTGGGAGCAGTAATGAGGGTGAGGCATTAGCCTCATCGGCACACAATGGGGGGCACAGCTACGATGGCTATATAAGTAGACTGAGCTCATGCAACGGAGCTGCAGGATGCTGCACCTTCTGCTCTTCAGTGTCAATCAGGTTGTGTTCAGGTCTAAGCAGAAGGGAGTGTGGGATTTCCCACCATGTGGGCCGTACTCCAGCCCAGCATGCGCCAGGTTGGATGAATGAAAATGATGGCTCCCGCCACACCACCGATCATTATCATGGCGGATAACCATATCAAACCACAGATTGCTGGAGCCATGAAAATTCTGAAATGGATCCATGCATGCTTCTGGGTATCAGCACCCCTGTCCAGGGATTACTCACAGCTCCCCCTGGGCACCGCCATGACACATTGTATCCTCGCCACTGATGTCTAGACAGGTCGATACCTGGGCACCCAGTCGTATTTTGGGGTCGGCATGGCAAATTGCTGCCCCCGGAATCTGTTGAGCCCTAAATCCGACGTTTTGGACATTATTACGGCATCATGGTTAGACGGCATGATATTTTAGACTCCGTTTCAACCTGATATGTTTCCCCTCATTCATATGCAGCCCCTGTTTCTGTTATCCGATGCGTAACAGAAGGGCACAACCTTGTCAGCCATGCCTAAATATTAATCAGCATTGAGAGGAGAGCAGCGCTGTGCCCTATCATCTGGCAGACGCCAACGCCTAGTGCTTTACACATCCATATTTCCACTGACGTCTTTGTAACACTTTTTTTTTTGATCCTTTGGTTTAATTTGATTGCTTTTCTTTCCCAAGTTTCAATGAGGAATGTCGAAAAATAATGAACTCATGCCAGGTCCCCTCTGTTGCATCTAAAGACGAGGGTCTCTCTCTGCACTGGCAAGGAAATGGCCAGTCTCCATCGGGCCTTGCGAGACGCCAGCGGCAGTTGACTGCTCTGATTGGCTGAGTGTGCGTCCACCTGTAGCCCCATTGGCTCTGCCTCAGCTGAGAGGCAGAGTTGGGCGTAAACTCATGGGTATTTATGAAAATGAAGGAGGATTTTTATCTTCCCTGCATTACTCTGTGTTGGGGAGACAGTGACTTTAATTCCCAGGTCATTCAGAACCCTTAATTCTGGGGCAAAGGGAATTGACAAAGGAGTTTCAAACTTCAGGCCTAAATAGCTGAGTTGGAAGCAGTCCCCAGTTCACCTGAATTGAGCTAGAGTTGGCTGAACTGGAAAATTTTTGCAGTGTAGCTACTTTGACCTCAAGTTTGAAATTCCCTTGTCAATTTCCTGCAGTTCTCTCTCTCATGGATAAAGCTCCTTGTTGCTGAATTTTCTGTGTATGTCTTTTTACCACATGCAGCATGTCTGTGTGCGACACTTTGAAGAGCAGTCAGTAGAATGAGAAATGTGACTCATTCTTTGAGTGAAGGAGCTTCAAGGGCAACAGTCACCATGAACGTGGAATGATGTACTGGCTGACTGCACAACGACAATGAGCACTGCCCAGCTGTACTAACATAGCCACTATGGGGCCATGAACATACCTATGATAATATGTTATGGCTTTTATTTATAGAACTTCATTACTGACCAGCACCCCCAACTGATTTGCCATATTGCCATCACCATTATTTTTCCAATTCTACAGACCTCCAGCTGCATAGTCCCCCCCCACTAGTTTCTCAGCGCGGCAGAGCTGTAGTCCAGAAACTATTTGAAAGGCTGCAGTTGGAAAAGTATCTTACTTTATAAGACCATTAAGGGTCGTGGTGCAGAATTAGTTAGGCCGTTTAAAAAAAGAAAAAATACTACAATATGAAAAATGCTGAGTTTTAAATGGGGGGCACTAAGCTGGCTCAGTTAAATGGGAAATTAAATAAACAACTGCCAAGTAAAATCTTTGTCACAGTCCTGTTTAAAGGTACAGTCCCAGAGGGCTGCTTCCCTTACTGATCTGTCCCTTGGAGATCACATGCTTTTGCACAATGTAATTATGAGTTTTCCCTCTTGTAATAATTTGCAATGGAAGCTGAGACCCTGGCGCCCTTTCACACCCACCCTTTGTGTAATAGCACTGTGTATCTGGTCTTTCCAATCACTTCTCTTTAGGACTCACTGAGGGAGAATGCACCAGTCATTTTCTCTCTCTCGTTTTTTCTGTTCTGCATGCTTTCTTTAAAATCTATCGTTACCTCCCTTATCATCACGCCAGCTTTCCTTTTTTTACGATTCCCTCTTAAGGGTCTTTTGTTCGTTGGCTAGCACTGGATTCTTCTTTGGGAAAGTCTGAATCTTCTAGGAAGGTCCTGACCTCGTTTCTTTAGAAGCTGGCTTGCAGTCTCACCCATCGGCTGTAATGTACCAGTCACTGCCTTCCGCCCTACAGGCGATTGCTGATTCGTAGCCGTTCAGATCTACTTCTATTACTTATTATCATAATTGCTAGATCAGTAAAGCAGGTAGAAGCTTAAAGGGCCTTTGGAGAGTTGCTTTTTTGAGAAGAGCTTATACAAAAAGGTTATTAAATTGGTGCCTAACAATAGGAGAATACTCTGTGAGACACATGAGCTTATGATTTGTGCTTTACTCTCCAACACAATGATTTATCCTATATATATATATTTTTTTTTTTGCTATGCATTTTTTTTCACAGATAATATAACAATGCTACTGTTTATTGCATTCTAGATTGGACAGTGTGCTCTAGACCAGAATGCGATTTCTAGAGCAGACTGCAGTTTCTAGCACAGATAGCAAGATTTCCAGAGATGGCCATGGGATCTCAAACAGGCAAGCTTTCTAGAGTGGCCCGCTTGACGCTAGAATGGACGCATTGCTGTGGGTTCTGGAACAAATAACATTCTAGAGTAGAATGTGAAACCTAGAACAGGCACCACACTTACTAGACTGGGTTGAGAAATACAGAGCAGATAGCTGGCCGTTCTAGAGCCTCTTCTGTGGATTCTAGTGCCGCCACTGCTGCCTAAGGATCATAGGGCGAGGCCAGCACTGCCTGAGCATATATAGCATATATATATATACAGAGGCGTCACTAGGGTTGGTGTCACCCGGTGCGGTAACTCATGGTGTCACCCCATTGGATTTCTTCCAATACCATGACAAACAGATTCCTTAGTAATGCCAGTCAGATGGCCCATTAAATATGCCACATACACATAATATGCCAGTATTATTTTGCCATTAATAAGCCAGACAATTTGCCTAATATTCCAGTAATATTGTGCCATTTAGATGCCAGTAATATTGTGCCATTACGATGCCAGTAATATTGTGCCATTAAGATGCCAGTGATATTGTGCTGGCGGTGTCACCCGGTGGGGTCCGCACCCCCCTCGGGATGCCACTGTATATATATATATATATATATATATATATATATATATATATATATACATTATTTACTACATAAAACCCAAAAAAACTTTCATCTCAAACACTTGAAAATCAACTTCCTGACGGGAATTCAAAAGAGCCCTTTGTGGATGGAGCGGGATCTGCTCATTGAAAGACTGGCGCTCGCAGGGTTAAGATCTGTAGCACGCTTCCCTTGGATGCAGGGTGTGTAGGGAGATGAAACTAAAAGTAGGTCAGCTGTGAAGATACTCTTGTGTTAGTCTAATAAAGATTCACTGGTATGAAAAGGACACATTTGGCGCTAAATAGAAAGATTTCTATCATTTAATAGGAATTTAGTTAAACTGGAGCAGTGGAATCAAATCCCTGTGTTGTGGTTCTGTTTGTGGACTCGGGTTTCGGATTAGATTTTTTGGGGGGCAAGCTGGGGGATGCAATGTTCCTTTGTTGGCTCCTCCGTCTCATCAAGGACCGTTGGATGTGCAAAAATATTACAAAATACCCCGAAGACGATAGAAATCTCAAAATGGTAACCGCTATTGGATTATCCTTACACACACGTGCAACGGGAGCTCTGCTTTTTATTTTTTAGTAATAGAGCAACAGAGATGTCTAAAATGAATGAAGCCCTCACTATGTCATGCATGGACAACATACTAGTGGTTAATTGCACTTGTCTAGTGCCACGGAAGAGTTTGGCTTCTCTGGCTATTCTGTCCATTTCCTAAAAAGGGAATAATGCGAACATTTTAAAAATGAACTAATACAGTGGGCCTGGTTTGTTGATTTACTCACAGTTTAAATTATTGTGCTATCATGTTTAGTTTAGAAGATATCACAAATAAGGTCGGGGATAAATCAAGCACTAGGAGACTTTCCTTTGTTCAGTGTTGGCTTGCTGTGTTGTTGCTGCTTTCTTATTTGTCAGACGGAGAGCCTCAAAGACCAATAAGGGCATTAACAAAATGTGTGCATGTGACACACCCACGGGAAGATTTCACAAAGCAAATCTCCTAGTGCTTGCTTTCTTCTTAATATTACCTGCGATATTTTCTGAAAGGTACCTGGTTAGGACTCATGTAGGACATACAATCCTATCTGGGAGAGGTCAGGTTCAGCATACCTCCCAAGTGTCCCAATTTAGGAGGGACAGTCCCTATTTTGCACCCGAATCCCCCCTGTCCCACTTTTCTTGGAGCTCTAGAGCAATAAATCTCACAATATGGTGTGTTTTTAACGGCATTAAATGTGTTTTTGTTTTAATTTGTGGAAACAAAACACTTTGGGGGTTATGTATAAAAACTCTCACATTGCAAAGTGTCAGGAGTTTTATTTTTAAAAGTGCAATCGCCGTTTGATATGTATAACATATATATGGGCTTTTTTAGAACTCCCGACCCCTCGCAGTGCGAGAACGGTACCTCCCAGTGCTGTATTTACCGCGAGACATCCTAGGCGGATGCCTAGGGCGGCAAATTTTGGGGGGCGGCAACGCCCCCCAGCACTGAAGAAAAAAAAATTACAAAAAAAAAAAAAACCCGGCCATGCTGCCTGTCCCTAGCCCCCAGGGAAAGGTAAGTGCTGATGGGAGTCAGAGTGTGTGTGATGGGAGACAGTGTGTGTGACTGAGTGTGATGGGAGTCAGAGTGTGTGTGATGGGAGACAGTGTGTGTGACTGAGTGTGATGGGAGTCAGAGTGTGTGTGATGGGAGACAGTGTGTGTGACTGAGTGTGATGGGAGTCAGAGTGTGTGTGATGGGAGACAGTGTGTGTGACTGAGTGTGATGGGAGTCAGAGTGTGTGTGATGGGAGACAGTGTGTGTGACTGAGTGTGATGGGAGTCAGAGTGTGTGTGATGGGAGACAGTGTGTGTGACTGAGTGTGATGGGAGTCAGAGTGTGTGTGATGGGAGACAGTGTGTGTGATGGGAGTCAGTGTGTGTGACTGAGTGTGATGGGAGTCAGAGTGTGTGTGATGGGAGACAGTGTGTGTGACTGAGTGTGATGGGAGTCAGTGTGTGTGATGGGAGACAGTGTGTGTGACTGAGTGTGATGGGAGTCAGAGTGTGTGTGATGGGAGACAGTGTGTGTGTGACTGAGTGTGATGGGAGTCAGAGTGTGTGTGATGGGAGTCAGTGTGTGTGACTGAGTGTGATGGGAGTCAGAGTGTGTGTGATGGGAGACAGTGTGTGTGACTGAGTGTGATGGGAGTCAGAGTGTGTGTGATGGGAGACAGTGTGTGTGACTGAGTGTGATGGGAGTCAGTGTGTGTGATGGGAGACAGTGTGTGTGACTGAGTGTGATGGGAGTCAGAGTGTGTGTGATGGGAGACAGTGTGTGTGTGACTGAGTGTGATGGGAGACAGTGTGTGTGATGGGAGTCAGTGTGTGTGACTGAGTGTGATGGGAGTCAGAGTGTGTGTGATGGGAGACAGTGTGTGTGATGGGAGTCAGTGTGTGTGACTGAGTGTGATGGGAGTAGGAGTGTGTGTGTGATGGGAGTATGAGCTTGATGTGAGTCTGAATGTTATGTGTGATGTGGGGTCATGAAATGGAGGTGATGGGGCATGTCTTAGGTGTGTAACGTGGGTGTGCAGCTTGGGTAGGAGGGTGCCCGGATTTTGTCTGCCTAGGGCAGCACAAAATCAAGATACACCACTGGTACCTCCGTCCAACTGGCCATAAAGTCACTGAATAAATGTTCCAGTAATGCCCCACCCACAGCCCCACCCATTCAGCCATAAAGATGTGTTCCCCCTTGGCCTTTGGACAAACCACATTAGACTTTATTAATTTGCATATAGGAAGAGGACTGATTGGTCGATTATCCACTGTTCTGTTTTTCCACATTTGTAGACGTGATCCAATCAGCACGTAGCGTTCCTGTAGAAGTTGTGATGATGAATTCCGTCTCCAATGAGAGCTAAAAAAAAAAAATGTTGTTAAACAATAGAGCTCAGTTTACGTACAGGTGAAGAGTCTTCTGTAAGGCGATGCAAGAATCCCGCTGAGTCTTCTTTCCCACTTTTGTAATAGAATTCTACGTTCTTCTACATGTCGTCACAAGGGTGCTGAGAAGTCAATTGCAAACTCAGGAAGCCTAATTAGAAACGAAATGAAATTAATCTGCTGGGATTAAGAGAAGGCCTGCACGGGAAATGATAATTAAGCCTCTTTACGCATAGAGAGTGATATACACGCTTGGCTCTGCCTAGAGATAGCAACGTGTTAAAATGTGCAATAAATAATATTTCTGTATACGTATACATTTTTTTTGTGGGGGGGGGGGGGTGCTGGGGGGAGAAATTAATTTAGGTTTTACAGAGCAAAGATTCTAAACAACATGTCTGTCCCCGGATAGAGCTATACAGAGCAAAGATTCTAAACATGTCCCCCCCTGATAGAGCTATACAGAGCAAAGATTCTAACCAGTATGTCCGCCCCCCGGATAGAGCTATACAGAGCAAAGATTCTAAACAACATGTCCGCCCCCTGATAGAGCTATACAGAGCAAAGATTCTAACCAGTATGTCCGCCCCCCGGATAGAGCTATACAGAGCAAAGATTCTAAACAACATGTCTGCCCCCTGATAGAGCTATACAGAGCATAGATTCTAAACAACATGTCCGCCCCCCGGATAGAGCTATACAGAGCAAAGATTCTAAACAACATGTCCACCCTGATAGAATTATACATAGCAAAGATTCTAAACAACATGTCCACCCCCTGATAGAGCTATACAGAGCAAAGATTCTAAACAACATG
This sequence comes from Pelodytes ibericus, assembly GCA_036172795.1. Classification (NCBI taxonomy): domain Eukaryota; kingdom Metazoa; phylum Chordata; class Amphibia; order Anura; family Pelodytidae; genus Pelodytes; species Pelodytes ibericus. The sequence continues at coordinate 7,874,290 of CM069868.1, read as the reverse complement.
TCTGCCTCCGATAGAGCTATACAGATCAAAAGATTCTAAACAACATGTCCGCCTCTTAATGGAACTATACAGAGCAAAGATTCTAAACAACAAGTCCGCCCCTTAATGGAACTATACAGAGCAAAGATTCTAAACAACATGTCCGCCCCTTAATGGAACTATACAGAGCTAAGATTCTAAACAACATGTCCGTCCCCTGATAGAGCTATACAGAGCAAAGATTCTAAACAACATGTCCACCCCTGACGGAACTATACAGCTTAAAGATTCTAAACATGTCCGTCCCTGTAATAGAGCTATATGGAGCAAAGTTTGCTCATACTATATTGGTATTCTTTCATTAAAGCATTTCTATTTAAAATGTCTACATGTCATGCAATCTTTCCATTAAACATAACTTCATTTTTGTGCTCACAGTTGTCCTGTTTAGCGGATATGTTTTCGAGAAGGTAGCATTCTGTGGCAATAGACCGTAAAGTATCGAACTTCTGGCGAGTATTTACAGCTGTCGCTAGATAGGCTGCGGCCCAGTACAGTTAGAGAAAGCCCACTTGGTCAACTAATCAGTGCTTTGACTATAAGTCCACGCCCCTAATTCACGGCCACGCTCCATGGTGTTCTGATCCATTGGAGGGTAAAGTCGGGTAGGCGGGTAATTATTATTGATGACATACCATTCTGCAGGTGGATTATCCCCACTCTGTGCAGGGCATACTGGTTTTGAATTTGCACAATGAATTGTAGTATCCACGTTTTCTTTGTTTTGAGTGAACAGAGGTGAGCAAAACATGACGGCTGAACTTTCCAAACAATATTATTACAATAAATAACGATCTGACTTCCAAACACCGCTGGGATGCCTCTGCTTTTCATTGATGCCAGGCTGCCTCGAGGAAAAATTGCTCCATGCTCCCGACGACGTGGTGGGTACGGACAAGTAAACCAGACCTGCTAAGGCAGTGGTGGCTAACAACTTGTGGCATTTTTCTGCCCATTGATAGCAGCCACCCTGCTCGTTCTTGCTCTCTTTCCCTTTCTGTCATTTCTCTTGAACCAATGACTTCAAGGAAAAACTGTGCACTAAAAATGCCTAATATTCTCAAGTGTCCGTCTTAGACCATAACATTTTCTGGGACCTCCATAACTGATACTGTGCCACCGCCGAGGTTTCAGGGTGCCACTTGTGCACTAGGTTCGCCCATCATTGTTCTAAGGGTACAGAAAGGTTCTACACCTACCGCCATCAATGCCACAACCCAAAATCTGATGTTGATTCACCCACCTCAGAACCCCTATTACCCACTTTACAAGCTTGTACAGGATACAAGAAAAGAAATCTCATGTGAGAAAGAGGAGACCAGGTAGTTCAAGGACCGACAGGTCTGTAAAACCGAAACTTAAGTTTTATTGAAAGATAAAGTGTAGCAATAGAAATCCTTTAATGAAAGACTTCATTGAGAAATAAAGCATGGTGTTAATACCTCTTTGCTCCATATCCGGGGGCAGACATGTTTACAATATTGGGACAGTTGACCCCTAATTTTGGCAGCCATTTTGGCAGTAACCGCCCCTCACCCTCTCCTCTCATGAAAAAAAAAAATATATATGTGTTTACAAAACTATTATTAATTGTCCATTTTAACAAGTTTCTCTACCCTCCATTGGCTGCTCCGCCCACAGCGACAGAATGAACACGTCTCACAGGTTACAGCCTGAAAAGGCCAGAGCCGGGACCAGCTTGTGTTACTCGCCCTGCAAATAATTTAAACCAAGTCAATCTAGTTCTTTGTTCAGATTTCTGCTCTTTTTTTATGGTTAGACAGGCGCAGATTAGAGGGGAGGGTCTTCGTACATCCGTAAAGCCTTTGAGTGATGAAAACCGAAGCCTGGTTCAGATTCGTCCACATCATGTTAATAGGGATAGTATCTGTATCCTCTTAAATGGAAAAGAAGGAGGAGATTTAGGGAAAGCCCTGTATGGAACACCTGCTTACCACGTCAAAGGGAACGGATACTCGCCACATCATACGTTCCTTATACACATTATAATAATAGGTGTGAGCGGATGGCGACAATGAGAAGCGATAAGGAAAGACGAGCGACACTTGTAATAACAGATCTCAAAAAGGTTCTAAAATGACAATTTGTAATTGGCTTAATATAGATACAATTTGTTCATATATAATCATTTAATAATTGTGCATTAAAAGTCCTTAGAAAATCTAAAAAAAACCAAAAAAAAAACGCACTAAAATATTGTAACAGTTACAATCAAATTTAAAAGACAAGAAAAACAACAATATTTGGCAGTCTTGTTAGGATGCCTGGGATGTTATTAGCTCTGTAAATGATCCTGACGCGTTTCGCCAGTTAGGACTTCCTCATGAGTAATAAATGAGTTTGGGTTGTATTGGACAGGAGATTTACTAAAGAGAAATCTCCCTCCCTGATTTAATGTCTCATCCAATGTCTCATTAAAAAGGTTCCTGCACAGTCTCAGGTCTCCTCAAAATGACCTCTACCTCCAGTCATGTGCATCCCAATGCAGTGTATTTTAAATTTCTATACCCCGCAAGCACATCCACCTTCCTTATACTTCTCCCACATTTCTGTACCTTTTCTGTCTCTCTCCAAAGACTCCTTCATGCACTCCTACCCATAAGTCTGTGCAGGAGCATTGGCCATCTGTGCCGGTAGAGGAACCGCAGTCCTCCAGCACAGTGCCATGTAATGCCATCAGATCACCCACATATGCCTGCGATACCAGCCATGGGGTCAACACCTTTTCCTAAATTATAATCATTTTGAATATTAAAGCCGTCTATCCAACTGGCTCTCAACTCTTCCAGTGTCCCTGCATACATGTATCTCTGGCGTAAAGCATCTCTTATTTTACGGTACAGATTGTGATTATCAACTAATCCCCTTTGCTTTCCTTGTATTTTAATCATTTTTTTTAAAATGATCATTGCCTTCATCACACTCCATTACACTCGCCAAACACACTGTAGAAACCTCTCCTTTGTTTCCACTCCAGATCTCCGGCAGGGGCCGGAGAAGGGGTTGGGGGAGTCCGGCTGGGTTGTTGTAGGAGATCCGCTACATCCCTGTGGAATGTCTTGTCCCTGTTTTGTACCTATAGAATAGAGCCTGTGGAATGGACACAATGCCAAGATTCCGGCTCGGTAGCTAGGAGCTCCTGCTTTATGCCGTGAGATGCTTGACAACCGTGCCGAGTTACCGGCTGACTGGTTGCTTTGGTGTACTCCGATCCAGGGCTTGCTGGATTACATGACTTGGATTGTGTGTGTGTGTGTATATACATCCTACATACTGCCAGGTAGCACTTTACATGAATTGGATTGTGTCTGTGTGTATATACATCCTACATACTGCCAGGCTGCACTTTACATGAATTGGATTGTGTGTGTGTGTATATACATCCTACATACTGCCGGGCTGCACTTTACATGACTTGGATTGTGTGTGTATGTATATACATCCTACATACTGCCGGGCTGCACTTTACATGAATTGGATTGTGTGTGTGTGTATATACATCCTACATACTGCCGGGCTGCACTGTGTGTATATACATCTTACATACTGCCAGGCTGCACTTTACATGAATTGGATTGTGTGTGTATATATACATCCTACATACTGCCAGGCTGCACTTTACATGAATTGGATTGTGTGTGTATATATACATCCTACATACTGCCAGGCTGCACTTTACATGACTTGGATTGTGTCTGTGTGTATATACATCCTACACACTGCCGGGCTGCACTTTACATGAATTGGATTGTGTGTGTGTGTGTATATACATCCTACATACTGCCGGGCTGCACTTTACATGAATTGGATTGTGTGTGTGTGTATATACATCCTACATACTGCCGGGCTGCACTTTACATGAATTGGATTGTGTGTGTGTATATACATCCTACATACTGCCGGGCTGCACTTTACATGAATTGGATTGTGTGTGTGTGTGTGTATATACATCCTACATACTGCCGGGCTGCACTTTACATGAATTGGATTGTGTGTGTGTATGTGTATATACATCCTACATACTGCCGGGCTGCACTTTACATGAATTGGATTGTCTGTGTGTGTATATACATCCTACATACTGCCGGGCTGCACTTTACATGAATTGGATTATGTGTGTGTGTGTGTATATACATCCTACATCAGGGCTCGACAAACCCCGGGCGCCAGGTCGCCATGGCGACCAGGAAATCAGACCTGGCGCCCGGGTGCTGTTTGTCACAGGGAGCCCTTGCCGGCTGCCATCCGTTTTTCTTTTACTTTCTTTTTCAGCGCGAGGGGAGAAAGTCTGTGCGGATCACACAGACTGTAAGCTCCGCCCCCTCGCGCACGACGCTGTAGTGCCGATTGTCACGTGACAACACGGCACAGGAACAGAAAGAGATCGGGCTCCAGCATAAATGTCCCCCTCCCCTGCAATGAGGTAAGCAGCAGGGAGGGAGGACACTGTAAGAAATATTCTTTTGTTCTTTAAAAAAAAATAAATAAAAAAAAAAAGGTGTGTATGTGTGTATATAACTGGCTGTGTATGTGGTGTGTGTGTGAATGTAACTGGCTGTGTATGTATGTGAATGTAACTGGCTGTGTATGTATGTGTGAATGTAACTGGCTGTGTATGTATGTGTGAATGTAACTGACTGTGTATGTATGTGAATGTAACTGGCTGTGTATGTATGTGTGAATGTAACTGGCTGTGTATGTATATGTGAATGTAACTGGCTGTGTATGTATGTGTGAATGGAACTGGCTGTGTATGTATGTGTGAATGTAACTGGCTGTGTATGTATGTGTGAATGTAACTGGCTGTGTATGTATGTGTGAATGTAACTGGCTGTGTATGTATGTGTGAATGTAACTGACTGTATGTGGTGTGTGTGTGTGTGTGTGTGTGAATGTAACTGACTGTATGTGGTGTGTGTGAATGTAACTGACTGTATGTGGTGTGTGTGAATGTAACTGACTGTATGTGGTGTGTGTGAATGTAACTGACTGTATGTGGTGTGTGTGTGTGAATGTAACTGACTGTATGTGGTGTGTGTGTGAATGTAACTGACTGTATGTGGTGTGTGTGTGTGTGTGTGAATGTAACTGACTGTATGTGGTGTGTGTGAATGTAACTGGCTGTGTATGTGGTGTGTGTGAATGTAACTGGCTGTGTATGTGGTGTGTGTGTGAATGTAACTGGCTGTGTATGTGGTGTGTGTGTGAATGTAACTGGCTGTGTATGTGGTGTGTGTGTGAATGTAACTGGCTGTGTATGTGGTGTGTGTGTGAATGTAACTGGCTGTGTATGTGGTGTGTGTGTGTGAATGTAACTGGCTGTGTGTGTGGTGTGTGTGAATGTAACTGGCTGTGTGTGTGGTGTGTGTGAATGTAACTGGCTGTGTGTGTGGTGTGTGTGAATGTAACTGGCTGTGTGTGTGGTGTGTGTGAATGTAACTGGCTGTGTGTGTGGTGTGTGTGAATGTAACTGGCTGTGTGTGTGGTGTGTGTGAATGTAACTGGCTGTGTGTGTGGTGTGTGTGAATGTAACTGGCTGTGTGTGTGGTGTGTGTGAATGTAACTGGCTGTGTGTGTGGTGTGTGTGAATGTAACTGGCTGTGTGTGTGGTGTGTGTGAATGTAACTGGCTGTGTGTGTGGTGTGTGTGAATGTAACTGGCTGTGTGTGTGGTGTGTGTGAATGTATGTATGTATGTGTGAATGTAACTGGCTGTGTATGTGAGGTGGGTGTATGCCACCGTGTCCGTGCGATTTTGTGATGTGCCGTTGTCTGGCTCCTAAATTTTTTGGCTGGCTCCTAAAACTAAATTAAATTTGTCAAGCCCTGTCCTACATACTGCCGGGCTGCACTTTACATGAATTGGATTGTGTGTGTGTGTGTATATACATCCTACATACTGCTGGGCTGCACTTTACATGAATTGGATTGTGTGTGTATATATACATCCTACATACTGCCGGGCTGCACTTTACATGAATTGGATTGTGTGTGTGTATATACATCCTACATACTGCCGGGCTGCACTTTACATGAATTGGATTATGTGTGTGTGTGTGTATATACATCCTACATACTGCCGGGCTGCACTTTACATGAATTGGATTGTGTGTGTGTGTGTATATACATCCTACATACTGCTGGGCTGCACTTTACATGAATTGGATTGTGTGTGTGTATATACATCCTACATACTGCCAGGCTGCACTTTACATGAATTGGATTGTGTGTGTGTGTATATACATCCTACATACTGCCGGGCAGCACTTTACATGAATTGGATTGTGTGTCTGTGTGTATATCCATCCTACATACTGCAGGGCTGCACTTTACATGAATTGGATTGTGTGTGTGTATATACATCCTACATACTGCCGGGCTGCACTTTACATGAATTGGATTGTGTGTGTGTGTGTATATACATCCTACATACTGCCGGGCTGCACTTTACATGAATTGGATTGTGTGTCTGTGTGTATATATATACATCCTACATACTGCCGGGCTGCACTTTACATGAATTGGATTGTGTGTGTGTGTGTGTGTATATACATCCTACATACTGCCAGGCTGCACTTTACATGAATTAGATTGTGTGTGTGTGTATATACATCCTACATACTGCCGGGCTGCACTTTACATGAATTGGATTGTGTGTCTGTGTGTATATATATACATCCTACATACTGCCGGGCTGCACTTTACATGAATTGGATTGTGTGTGTGTGTATATACATCCTACATACTGCCAGGCTGCACTTTACATGAATTGGATTGTGTGTGTGTGTGTGTGTGTGTGTATACATCCTACATACTGCCGGGCTGCACTTTACATGAATTGGATTGTATGTGTGTGTATATACATCCTACATACTGCCAGGCTGCACTTTACATGAATTGGATTGTGTGTGTGTATATCCATCCTACATACTGCCAGGCTGCACTTTACATGAATTGGATTGTGTCTGTCTGTGTGTGTATGTACATCCTACATACTGCCGGGCTGCACTTTACATGAATTGGATTGTGTGTGTGTGTATATCCATCCTACATACTGCCGGGCTGCACTTTACATGAATTGGATTGTGTGTGTGTATATACATCCTACATACTGCCGGGCTGCACTTTACATGAATTGGATTGTGTGTGTGTATATATACATCCTACATGCTGCCGGTGTGCACTTTACATGAATTGGATTGTGTGTCTGTGTGTATATACATCCTATATACTGCCAGGCTGCACTTTACATGAATTGGATTGTGTCTGTGTGTATATACATCCTACATACTGCCGGGCTGCACTTTACATGAATTGGATTGTGTGTGTGTATATACATCCTACATACTGCCGGGCTGCACTTTACATGAATTGGATTGTGTGTGTGTATATACATCCTACACACTGCCGGGCTGCACTTTACATGAATTGGATTGTGTGTGTGTATATACATCCTACACACTGCCGGGCAGCACTTTACATGAATTGGATTGTGTCTGTCTGTGTGTTTATGTACATCCTACATACTGCCGGGCTGCACTTTACATGAATTGGATTGTGTGTGTGTATATACATCCTACATACTGCCGGGCTGCACTTTACATGAATTGGATTGTGTGTGTGTGTGTGTATATCCATCCTACATACTGCCGGGCTGCACTTTACATGAATTGGATTGTGTGTGTGTATATACATCCTACATACTGCCGGGCTGCACTTTACATGAATTGGATTGTGTGTGTGTATATATACATCCTACATACTGCCGGGGTGCACTTTACATGAATTGGATTGTGTGTCTGTGTGTATATACATCCTACATACTGCCAGGCTGCACTTTACATGAATTGGATTGTGTCTGTGTGTATATACATCCTACATACTGCCAGGCTGTACTTTACATGAATTGGATTGTGTGTGTGTATATACATCCTACACACTGCCGGGCTGCACTTTACATGAATTGGATTGTGTCTGTGTGTATATATATCCTACATACTGCCAGGCTGTACTTTACATGAATTGGATTGTGTGTGTGTGTGTATATACATCCTACATACTGCCGTGCTGCACTGTGTGTATATACATCCTACATACTGCCGGGCTGTACTTTACATGAATTGGATTGTGTGTCTGTGTATATACATCCTACATACTGCCAGGCTGCACTTTACATGAATTGGATTGTGTGTGTGTATATACATCCTACATACTGCCAGGCTGCACTGTGTGTATATACATCCTACATACTGCCAGGCTGCACTTTACATGAATTGGATTGTGTGTCTGTGTGTATATATATCCTACATACTGCCAGGCTGTACTTTACATGAATTGGATTGTGTGTCTGTGTATATACATCCTACATACTGCCATGCTGCACTTTACATGAATTGGATTGTGTGTGTGTATATACATCCTACATACTGCCGGGCTGTACTTTACATGAATTGGATTGTGTGTCTGTGTATATACATCCTACATACTGCCGGGCTGTACTTTACATGAATTGGATTGTGTGTCTGTGTATATACATCCTACATACTGCCAGGCTGCACTTTACATGAATTGGATTGTGTGTCTGTGTGTATATACATCCTACACACTACCCGGCTGCACTTTGCATGCTCTTTCTGCAGTATATTGAACACATGTCCCTGGAAACATGGCTGATATTGGAACTACTATGATATACATATAACTAGGCATCTAGTGTGTATTGTGGAATTCAGCTCTTGTGCCTGGGTGTACATATAATCTTTAGCTGTGTGAAGCCAGTATTCATGGAGTTTATCTTTATGAAAAGGCTTTTCATGGCTTATCTGTATGGTGTATCTGTTTAGTATGCAGGTCAGCGAAGCATCTACATAAGATGGCAAGAAATGTGCCTGGTGTTATTCAGAACTGGGTCTGCACCTCCCTGTGTCTGGTTTGAATGCATTTCTATACGTGCCTGGATTATACAGACAACCAGCAAATCTTTACACACAGATTATACCGAGAGCCACGTATATCTGTACAGTACCCAGAGGAGCACTTGACCCGGTTGGTAGCAGGGAGCGCATGATGCAGTGTTGCCATCAAGCACAGGCGCTACTTAACCTTTTTTTCCTTGTTGAGTCATACAAGGAAGCAGTGGTTGTTTTGCTTTTTGCTGACGTCTTGTTGATTCAGGATCTAATCTGCACTTGAACTGAAATTCTGTGCATTCGCAGTAAGTGGCACATGGTGTTTTGCATCCTATACCAGAACCCAGGGAGCCATAAACACAGAGGCCGTCTCCAACTTTATCTTAGCTGTTTACGCAGGCATGATGCAAAAATAGCCTGGTTATGAAGGGGCACGCTGTCGTTTTATCTTCCTCAGCTGTGTTTGAGTCCGTCAAAGGCTGACAATAACCCTTCAAAGGACGACTGTCGACAAAAAAATAAATAATAATTACGATCTGTTTAACTGAAAGATTTGTAAATGTTTTAAATGGAAATAGCTTAATGAAAGAATGCAAATAAAGCACCTTATTGAGCCATCTTTGACTGTATAGTTGTAACAGGGGGCAGACATGTTGTTTAGAATCTTGGTTTGGGGAAGATCTCACCCAAGATTCCAAACATGGCCGCCCCCAATTAAGCTATCAATAAGATACTTTATTTGTATTTTTTCACTATACCATTTCCGTTTGAAATGCTAATACTTGATGCAATCTTTCAATTTAACCTAGTTTCTTTTTCTTTTTTTTTCTTTTTTACAACCAATTGCCCTTTAAGTACTAATAGGACTAAAAAACACATTGCTTGCCAACTTTACTAATAGATAATCCAAAAATGAAAAAGTCTTGCTTAATTAAAAGGATCTAAAGGGAGGATTCTCAGACTGTAATATATATTTTTTTTAAATGCGCCAAAGCAATTAAAGTTATCTTTGGCCCCGTGTGTGTTGTATTCTTGTTTTATGTTTATTCTTGTTTTATGTTTATTCTTGTTTTGTGTTTATTCTTGTTTTGTGTTTAATGTACCAAAGAGGAGGTAAAAAAAAACTACAAAAAAACAACTGCTTTGGGAACTGTCTGCTTGTTGCTCGTAGGTAATTACTATAAAATCAATGCTGTTTAGGGTAACATCTTCCCATTTACCACCGAGGCCCAGTTGACCTTTTGCATTGACTGTAATATTCAATCTGTGCACAAACAGCCTCCTGGGAAGCAAATGAAAGTGAATGTCCTGAACGCAAAAGCGTACAACTTTTAAGGCCGCAGGTGTTTGGGGTTTTTTTTTGCTACACATCGTCGGCTGTATGCGCAATTAAGACTTCACTTGCCCTGCGTGACCTTTTCGTTCAAATAATCGGCCACCATGTGACAGAGGTTATGAACTCCATAAACCTTTAATGATGAAGACTGGAAACACACTGGAGATGCTGCTCATCTCTAGCAAATCCTGGAGCACCAAATTGCCATCGCTAAGCTTGCAAGATGGCTGCATTTGTGCCAAACTTTATTATTTGTTTTATGCTGCGATTACTAATATTTCTGCAACCTATTCCCTTTCTCTTTGTAGCGACTGTTATTTATTATTTAAAAATCTTGTGAGACCCCTGTAATATACATATTTGTAAAAGTAATTGTTGGCACGTTAAGGTTTAATTAGTCCACACCGATTAAGAGTGGAGTGACGTACAGACGACCTTGCTGTTAAATGAGCAATGCTCGTAATAATTGTGGTTAAATAATTGCTCCTCAAGCCTTTTTCGGGCAGCTGCATGGGAGAATGTTTCAACTCTGCTACTCTGGCCATAAGTTTGAAATTCCCGTAGACCCTAAAGTTTGACAACGTTGCTGGAGCCTGTCAATCTCTCCAAGCCCTCCTTCTTGCATTACATCACAGCGCTGAACTGTCTGAAACCGCACCCCCTGCATTCCAAAGACTTGAAACTGCTGAGCTCAACAGGGAGAGGCACCTTCCACAGTTCTAGCTAGTGCCATTCCTTTTGCAGAAGGGAGCACAAACACTGCTGCAGAGGAAGCCAGCCCACCTACTGTGGACTGAATTTGGAAGCCCCTCAATGTAAAACTACAGTAGAACTGGACTTCGTTTTAAAGTAAAAATAACTGCATTTCACATGTTAAGCACGCAAACCACATACAGCGAGTAAGCTTCCCCCTGTAACATATTTCTCAATGTTTGTTTTCCTCCTCAATACAATAAATGTGTATTTAACACTAGACTTTAATCATTACGGTCTGTGTTTGCCCTTGAGCTCCTGACTTCACGCAAGTTATTTAATCAGGATCAAGCCTGGCGTTCGTTACTATAGCAACAGCCGGGCCCTCCCGCCAAACTTAATGTAAATTAATTTGACGGTAACATGTTGTTGCATTATTCCAAGTGACAGATGCCTTCTGAGATATTTATAGCCATTATGTATCCACTGATAAAAATATCCAAACCACAAAGATTCTGAGATTCGATATTTTTGTTGTGGGTTAGTAAGTGTGCTTTCACTAGTAAGAGCCAATAATAAGGTTTGTTTGTTTGTGCAGTCCAGTAATTGTTTTAAAAACAATGACATCACACAAATGACAAAAATATATAGTCTCTTGTCTACTTGTTTACTTTGCTATTCTTCCAACTATGTGTAGAGAAACATTGAATGTAACTCCGGCAGATAAGGACCACTTAACCCATCTAGTCTGCCCAATTATCTGAATACGTTCATTAGAGGATCCCACCCCTGAGCTAGATAGATCTCATAATAATAATAAACACACATCCAGTTTGAAATACTTTGATTAAAAAAAAAAACCAGATTCAAGTAAATAAAAATTAAAAAAATAAAATGCAACCAGGTGTACTTTGGCTGAAGATTCAAGGGTCTACTTAATAAATTGCAAGGAATTGAGATAAGAATTTCAAACTTAAAGGGCCTGTATTACCAGAACACTGTTTTACTGTGAATTTAGAGAATAAAAAAAGATTGAGAATGATCTATATATTGTATTAGCAAAACTGCAAGCAAATGGCTAAATTAGGAGAAATATGTTTAAATGTGTCTGTGGAGTCGCCTGCTTATGACATCACCTGTGGCACGGTATGCAAATTAACTAGTTTCCAATGGGAAATGTGTGATTTGCATACCGTGCCACAGGTGATGTCATAAGCAGGAGACTGCCACAGACACATTTAAAACACATTTTTCTCCTAATTTAGGCATTTACTTGCAGTTTTGCTAATACAATGTATAGATCATTTTCAATCATTTTTTATTCTCTGCATGCACAGTAAACACAATGTTTAGAGGATACAGTCTCTTTAAGGTCAAAGTAGGGGAGTTGATAACATTCTCCCATTCAGTCATGGTAGAGCTGGCTCTGCTGTCGCCCCCATCATTCTGCTGCCGCCCCTTCCAGTCTGCTGCCCCAGGAAATACAAAATTCTGTGATTTAAGGTTTTGAAGGGGCTTTAAGGTATTTTTAAAGGGACCCCTAAATGTAAATATGTAATTTAAAAAAAAAAAAAAGTTTAAGAAATAATGTGCGCACTGTGTTAGCAGAACTACAAGCCAAGTTAAGATACCAATGGGGTTTGGTAGAGGCACTATTCTTGCAAAAAAAAAAAAGGGGGGCAATCCCCTTTTATATAGCAAATGTATCCAAAAATGCATGTAAATGTGGGCTTCATGTATCTGTGGGTCCAGCCCTGAAGTGGATAAAATCATTGTTTTGATGTCTCCATAATGAGGCTGTCATCGGGCTATGTTATATCTTATATTTGTGAATTCCAGTGGGCAGCACACTGCAGTCAAGCTGGTTCCACAAGTGGTGCCTGGGACTTAGTGCATGCTCCCACATCAGCATAGTGCCTGCCTGCTTCTTATTAGGCAAGAGGTGACATCTGAACATGGCCAAGGCTTGCTCCCAACATTGCTCATGGTGGACATTTCCTGGGGCCTGTGATGGACTCTTGAATAATGTACTTTGGAGCTCCATAGCACTTGCCAAGTACACATTGCCTGTCCCTTGATATGGCTGGTGGCTCTCTTGCTCGTCCCAGAAGGCTCTGTGTGAGATCATTTCCCTGAGTGCTGACTTCTATCAGCACATTCACCAGCTCCTTTGCAAACTGTATGGATTTTCTTTCACTAGTCAAACCACTTGTCCCCACATCGTGTCTAGTGACCGTTTCCCTTTAAATTGTCATTTTCTTCCTGTTTCGAAGCACGCCGTTCATCCTTCTGTTCCTAATTTGCAGGCCTATGTTGATTATGGTGCCGGGGACCCAGTAATCAGCTGTCTGCTATTGACGTAAAGCTTCCATGCTCCAGAATTGACCTCCCCAAGTCTTCAAGATATGACTCTGTCCATAATGAAAGTAGATAAGGCTTGGCCGCCAGCGTATGTAAACATTTCCCTCCTGTTGGTGTTGCCTGGATACCTGGGTGAGATGTGTACATTTGCCAAAAAAAACAAAACATTAGCAGCTCTGTGGACATTTATGATCATCCACTCAATATGATTTGGCAGCCATATGGGTTTCAGTATGGGTAGTGAAAAACCCCTGGCTTTAAAGGACAACTGTAGCTAAAAATTAAGTTGTGTTTAATTAAAGTATTGCATCAAGTGTAGGCATTTTATATAGAAATACTTTAATTAAAGAATACAAATAAAGTACCTTATTGAGCCATCTTTACCCCATATAGCTCCACCAGGAGGCAGACATGTTGTTTAGAATGTTTGGTCACATGGGTCAGATCTTTGTTCATCTGAACCAAGGTGAGTGAAGATCTGACCCAAGATTCTAAACAACATGTCGGCCCCCCTGAGACAACCCTTAATAAACATTATTTGAAATAAAAAATAAAAAAAAAGAAGCTCAATAAGGAACTTTATTTGTATTCTTTCATTAAAGATTTTCTTTATAAAACGTTTACATTTGATACAATATGTCAATTAAACATTAGTGAATTTTTTTGCTAAAATATTTTATGTTTCTGTGTTTTCTCATCGACAGAGAGTACCTATTTTCTTTTCTTTTTTTTTTATAAACTTTTTATTCAAAGATTTTAACATGTGTACAAAAAAATAGCATTACACATATCTCCTGTCATTAGAAGCTAGGAGACCTGTCTTGATGCACTTAGGGTCTGTTTGCAAAGAAGGAATGCTGGGGCAAGGTTCTAAAAGTGGCCCGGTCACCGTTAACGGAATGTTCCTGCTGATGACATCACTTTTAGAACCTTGCCCCAGAAATGCCCTTTTGATGCAGAAACCCCCAATGTCTATTGTGAATTGAATGATCAAATCTCAGAATCCTTCTTCTGTGATTAATTTGCCACCGGTCCTCCAATTTGAAAATGGGCCTGCCTTTTAGGATTGGTCTGGGACCTACTTGCACGGTAATTGTATGGTGGAGAAAGTTCTACAACTGCCAGTGATAATATACCATAGGACGGGATTATTAAGCTTACATCTGGACAACACTTGTTATTTACCTTCAATGCTAATTAAATTGGGGTGATTGAAGACAAATTGGTAGTTCATCCTTAGTTTTGTTTTCCCCTTCTCTTACATTAAGGTCTTTAAACCCAAATTCCCGTGTGACCCACATTTACCTCTCGACTTGCACAAAGATGTGCTTTCACACCTTCCCGTCAAGACGTTTCTATACCGCCAGCGAAGGCAACTAATTAACACCTGATTTCGGAGTATAAATAAGACCGCGCAAGGTGCCAGCCCCAACAGGACAAGCCTGTGAATCCAGGGGAATCCCTCGATATCTGGGTTGACACTCTACAATCACAAGACTCCAATCTCTCGTTTTTGAACCACACGAAGTTATTAAACGGACTACCAAGTCCACCCACTCTACACACAGGTTACTAAGTAAGAAATACTTTAAAATGCAGATAAAATGGGATAACCTAATTCTTTATTAATAATGCATTCTCAGTAGTATAATGGACTTTACTTATGAAATAGTCTTTAACCTCTTTATGTAAGTCAGACTCGACCGCCGTTAGTCTATTGTTTCATTTTATGTTTTAGAATGTAAAATCCTTTTACATTTTTACATAATTTAATCACGTTGCTTTGGCCGTGCTCTGCTTCTTTGTGGGGGCTCCGAATTTATAGTGTTATATTTAATATTTTTTATTTTATTACTTGGTGAATGCATGCTGAGGTCTGAGCTTTCACTTAGAGCCGTGTATGAATATGATTGTTATATTGTTATAACAATAAGGTAGAAAGGTGGGAGGTGAGGGAGTGTCCGACTCAGTGCTTCTAGTTGAAATACTCTGGGTCCATTGTATGCATGGGTCCCAGGTTTTGGAGTGTGTTTGTGAGACCCCCTTTTGTTTATGGCCATAATATTCTTGTAGTTCCAGTTTGCTGAATAACTCCTGGTATGGGTGGTGTATTGGGTTGATTGGCATTAAGTATATGCATTATTAGTTTTTTGTTGTTGTGTTTAGGTATTTGGGAAGGTAGTTCTATACATTTCCATTTGAAAAGTAGTTCATTTGCATTTGAAGCCACAGGTGATGACATGAAGAGGAGTCACCACTGATGTAATTAAAAAAAAATAATAATAAATGCATTTGCTTGCAATTCCTTCAACGCAATGCGTTTTTCGAAATATTTATTCTCTACATTCACAGTACAATCAACGTTTAGGAGAAGCCGTCCCTTTAATTTCTGTATAGAAGGAAACCATATATATATATATATATATATATACCGTATTTATCGGCGTATAACACGCACTAAGGGGCAATATCCTGGCATATTACATGGCATATTGGGGGCAATATCCTGGCATATTGAATGGCATATTGGGGGCAATATCCTGGCATATTGGGGGCAATATCCTGGCATATTAAATGGCATATTGGGGGCAATATCATGGCATATTAAATGGCATATTGGGGGCAATATCCTGGCATATTAAAATGGCATATTGGGGGCAATATCCTGGCATATTGGGGGCAATATCATGGCATATTAAATTGCATATTGGGGGCAATATCCTGGCATATTAAAATGGCATATTGGGGGCAATATCCTGGCATATTAAATGGCATATTGGGCTTCAAAGTTCTTTATTTGAAATTTAAGTTTTTTCCCTGAAATTTCCTTCTTAAAATGAGGTGCGTGTTATACGCTGGAGCGTGTTATACACCGATAAATACTGTATATGTAAAATAAATGATTTCAGAATTGAAAGCATAATGTCAATTTGAAAGTCTAACGATCCTGTCCAAAGCCCCACATTGATCCACAAGAGTTGTTGGACTACAGATTAAAGGCTTCATTGCCATAGTTTCTGTAATAAACCTTAATCCTGCACTGATCAGAAGATGAACCCACTGTGTGCCCTCCTCCGACACGCACTTTATTTATTTTCGATACATTTGTCGATTTATTTTTCACCATTCGTGTACTCCCCGTAAGCTAACTTAATATCCCATACTCCGATGTTTCATGATGCACAGACGTATTTCTCTGGAAAGGATAATCTGGGATAACCTCATAAGTACCTCCAAAATGGTCATCTGCAATTCTCTGGCCTTTAGTAAATCTGCAATCCCCCCCAAAAACAAATTAGAATTTCCGGTAAAATCTGTCATTTTCAAAGAATCACTTTTTTCGAGTTATCAAAATTTCAAAAAGGAATATTCAAATTTAATATATAAAATTAATTTTTCTATTATTTTTTTTTTTGTGCACAGATAATGTGTATTTTTATTTTTTTTAAAGAAAATTCTATTAGATTTTATATTAGGAATATTGTACATGGCAATTGCCGCTGACAGGTTCCTGTGACAAAAAGGGTGTGGAGCTAAAAGGGGTGGGTTGACGTGACATTCAGTGACTCCAGGATATTAATTGGGGACTTTTGGCAACTATGGAGTATTTAATATTTGAATTCGATTTTTTTTCTTCTTCTTTTCTCTTTCTATGTATGTATGAAGGGTATGCATGATGTTGTGGTTAGTAATCGTTTTTTTTATACACTGGTGAATTATAATAAATATTGAATACTAAAGAAAAAGACACAAGGATGATCTGAAAACACAAAAGAGGCAAAAAAAAAAAATGATCAAACCTATATATATGTGTGTTTCGGAGTCTGAGTGCCAAACCCGCCCCCCAAAAAAATAATATATATATAAAGTGAGTAAGAAGCCTATAATATGGGCTTGGGAAGCAGAAAGCTTG
Organism: Pelodytes ibericus; assembly: GCA_036172795.1. Classification (NCBI taxonomy): domain Eukaryota; kingdom Metazoa; phylum Chordata; class Amphibia; order Anura; family Pelodytidae; genus Pelodytes; species Pelodytes ibericus. Next base: position 7,857,019 of record CM069868.1, on the reverse strand, counting down.
GGTCAGAGCGTAGGAGATCTGACCCAAGCAAGATGGCAGCTCTTCCATGTACCAAAATCTAAAATAAGTGACAAATTGTTATTGTATTGCTTTCCAATGAATGGCACAAGTTATGTATTGGGGTTTCCTCATTTATTTAAAGCAATGTTATCTACGGCTTGACAGTTGTCCTTTTATCCAGTTTATAAACACTTTGTAAAACTAGACAGTCTTTGCTCTGTATGGTTCTATCCGGGGGCAGACATGTTGTTTAGAATCTTGGGTCTGATGAAGGAAGATCTGCCCGAAGATTCCGAACAAAATGTCAGCCCTCTGATAGAGCTCTACAGAGCAAAGATAGTTCAATAAGGTGCTTTATTTGTATCCTTTCATGAAAGTATTTCTGTTTAAAATGTCTGCACTTGATGCAATCTTTCACTCAAACAGAACTTCATTTTTTTTTGTCGACAGTTGACCTTTAAGTTCCTTAAATTTTTTTTTTTCAATTATCGTTAAGTTGAGCTTAACAGTGGGTTATGGATGTTCTGCCATGACTCTTACCTTTTTTTAGTAGCTGTAGTGTGCTTGCTGTACAGGCTACAGAAAATAATTGACATATTTGGGATTCTGTGGAAGCTTGGTCTGATGTAGAAATTCTGACACAAAAAAATGGCTCTCAATCTAAGCACTTCATTTAGTTTGTATTGATAAAGCAAAGGGGGAAAGAGGAATTGTCAAATTGATTAAAATGTTGTAATTCAATTCTAGCAAACTGGTTTTCTTCCTTGCTTCTATAAGTAAATTAATGTATGCGGGGTAAAATAATACAAACCGAAAGATCTAAGACTTCAAACACGTAAATTTTGCACACTTTTTATATATCTATTTTTTTTTAATGATGTGACTGTTAAGATGATTCTAACATTACAATTAGGGCATGCATCACACATGGGACCAAAGCAAGTTATCCTGTTAGAAAGAGGATTGATATTCCACACAGGGGCCATGAAAAGACCTTCAATAAGGTTATTGGAAATAAAGGTCATATCTGGGCTAAAGTTCTAAAATTGATGTAATCAGCAGGAACATTCCATTGGTTTCCATGGAAACTGCACCACTTTTAGAACCTTGCCCCCATTGCGCTTGACTAATCATTATTTGCTTGCCTTGGAAAAAAACACCTCTACATGAGAGGCATAGTGTTCAACACTACAACAATGGCTGCTGGAATGGATGTGTCTGCAATGGCCGCACCTACCCCATCGTCAGCCATCTTGGTAAAGGTAGGTGATGGCTTCAGAGCCACTAGGTGATGTAAAGAACGGGCGACACTAGCGACTGTGTTTACATTAGACATTTGCCAGGACAGTCCTATTTCTTGGGGGGGGGCCCTGTCCCATCATACTCAAGTCTGTCCCGGCATTAATCCTACCTGTGTACAGTGCGTTGACCTATCAGTCTAAACATGGAGTATTGAGCTCGGGCACCCGGTATCAGTACCGGCTAGCCTGGGGCGCAGTGCTGCTGAGTCACACAGCGTCTGGTGACGTCATGTGGCGTAACACCATCCCATCTGACCTGGGTGCCTCAATCAAAATCTTTGGCACTTATGGGAATCCCTTCAAACGTTGATGGACTTTCCATATTGTTAAATTATATGCAACTGGACAAGTTCCCGGTAGTGAGACTGCATGATATGTTTGTTTGTTTTTCTCGCGCTGTGTTATCTTTAGCAGACCATGCATGGCGCCTGTTCCCACATCCTCGGTGGAGTTCTCCGCGACGATTCGCTACAATGTTCCTGGGTTACAGCTGGATTCTTCTTCTTTTATCTCGAAAACTTTGCTAGAAATCTTATTTCTCATTTCTTCGCATTCCGAGGGCTTCTGTTCAAGCCTGCTCAGATCTTTCCGTTTCTACGCGTCCAGCAGGGGAAATATTCATCATCCTCAACTGCATCTGACGTTCAATTTCCTTACCAGCTAAAACTGGAATTCTTCCCAACCCTACTTAAGCAGCTTTCTAACAGCCAAAAAAAAAAAGGTTTAAAAACTCTTAGCTGTCTTTTTTTGGGGGGGGGCCACAGGAGAAAATAGACCAACGTCACTGTGTTTAAATCACATTTTTATTAACCCATTTCAGCTGCTCTTAATTACTGGGTGGCGCATAAATAAACCATTAGCTCAAGTTACTGTTATGTTTAGTAGCGGTAAGGTTTATAATGTTTTAAGTGCTTGATATTAGCTTTTCCTTTAAAAAAAAATCGATTTAAATGAAAAAAAAAAATTATATATATATATATATATATATATATATATATATATATAATCATCGATTTGAATCCATCCTGAGAGCTAATTGTGTTTGATCATTTAGTGATTCTGTAACAGACTACGACTTTGGTTCACTCATCTAGCTTAATGGGCTGCAGTCCACCCTGTGGTTGAGGGATGGCCTTAGAAGTGGTAGAGAGGACATAGAGGACCTCTGATGGGCTGAATGTCACGAATAGAAGACCCTGTCAGTGGTGCTACAGAAGGACTGGGTAGTTGAGTTCCCAGCATAGCCAATTCGAAGCAGGCACTGGCCAGGAGTGTTTGTAAAATCACCAGATAGCCTCTAAAGTAACTCATGATGTGCAAACAGCAACCATTACTGCTTTTGTTTCAGAATTGTATACAACAAGTAAACTGTGATGCTCTCCTAGCCACGATGCCACCAACAGCCTGTAGACTGACTAGAAGTCACCAGTCCAGTTGTGTTTGCTTCCATGGTATTATGGGCAATGATTTTACCTCCAAATCTTTTTTTTTTTTTTTTGAAACCAAGACTTTTCTGTGTAGGCCCAAAAAAAAGACACAGACCGACCCTAATCCGCTAATTATTTTTCTCATCTGCGACATATTGCTTTGCTGGAAAGAGCAATAACCTGATGATGGAGAGATTTCTGTAATATTCTTAAAACCTTATTTTTCATTGACTGCCTATATACCCTGAAACGGGAAAGGAAAGTAGATTAACAAAAGATTGGGGGGTGGGGTACAAAAACGAGAAATACCACCTACACTTACCAGTTTACTTAGTCTGAGTGTTTTGTATAAATTTCTGAAATGTTAAGCTTTATGGAAATTGGAAATGTCACCACCTCCTTTCACAGTCCTAGATAATACCACCGGCGTTAACGTAGGTTGTGGTCTACATTGACCATGACTCTCGGAATATTGATGTGACCCTTGTAGGATAACGTACATCGTGTACCATAATGTCTGGATCATACGTTGCTGAATAGGCTTCATACACCTAAGCGTTACATATAATAACGCTGAAAGAAAATGTATCGTACTGATAGCCAGCCATGTCCACTGAACGGCTAGACCTATAAACGTAGTGATAAAACAAATAAAGTAAGATAGATTTTAATTTGTTAATTTGTTAACTTTTTTTTTACATGGCCACCATCGGAAGATTTTTAAAATAGAATTGTTTCATTGGGCCCTCTTTGCTTGTACAGCTCTTTCAGGGGGTCGGGCATCTTGGATTGGATGAAGGAAGATCTGACCCAAAATTCTAAACAAAGGTGGTCATTTTTTTTTAATGGTTTTGAGAGGTGTGGCAAGCGAGCGTACAAAACAATTTTGCTCCATGAAGGCTTTTAAAATGCCCCTTGATTGCCCAAGCTAAGTCATTTTTTTCCTGGATTAATAAAAAAAAATGTATATGTAGAAACTGAATCTTATCTTTGTGCAATATTCCCCTCTCATTCATGTTGTGATCTCTTTTTACCAAAGAACTGTTAAAAAATAAAAATTATTTTTGTGAGTGAATCAGCTTTGGCTCGGGTTCTTTTATGACATCATGCTAAGAGATTTCTAGCCATTAACCCAATCCCCACGCTAGAACGTCCTATGCCGTCCTGATTTTAGCCTACCTAAAAGACGCTAGGACTGCATAGAGCATCCAGCGTTAAACAGCTCATCGCGGCTCCCTGTGATGAGCTGTGCTCGGATCCTGTTGCAGGGACTTGCAGCGGGATCCCACCCGTCAAATGAGGCCACTTTGAGTGGTCTCAGTCCGACAGGGAAAAAGTAGCCCGTGCTCAAAGCGAGCACCGGCTACATTTCACTAAATTGTGCTGTGTCCGAACTTCTGGGTTCGGGCACGCCCCTGTGACTTCGGGAGGTCTCGCGATCTTTTGGCAAGGACCCACAGGGTGTATTAAGACCCTGATCTGGTGTCTGTCATAGTGTTCCTGGCTACTGATCACCTTGTGATCGGTGGCCAGGAACAAATCGTGACGTTTTGGTGCTTGCGTCGTCTGGGACACAAGCACCATGCATCACAAAGGGGTTAACCTGGCTCGAAAAGCTCATTAAAGTAATTGCAAGTTTTTGGCTTGGGTCCAGCTTTCAAAGTGACTTATTAAAAGTAGGAAGCTTTCAATATTAATGTCTGGATGCAGCTCAATTGCTGCAGATTAAACTTGCTTTCAGCTGTACCTTCTCTTATTTTAAATAACTTGGCATAAAAATTACCAGTTTTGTTTTTTGTTTTTTTTCCCCATAAATGGTCAATTTCTCTAATCTCTCCACTAAGCTGAATAAAGAAAGATCTGGAAGCTTGGCAGAGCATCTGTAGCTTTCTTTGCTTAAATCAATCTTCACTCTTGGTCCCTTACCTATGCCTGAAAGCTTTGCAGAAATCCATCTCTCCGTCTCTACAGTGGAATTAAAATCCCAGGGTCTGGCTTTCTGTACCAAAGAAAACCAAGATTAATTTTGCTATTCTGTGTATATCACAAAAATGGTAACCTTCTTAGTGTCTATATTTACCATTAAGAACCATTTAACAAATATATATCATGGCTAAAAAAAAAAAGAAATTCTATGAAAGCAGATAATTGTATATCTCTGTAACCTGCATTATATAATTTTCTATTTTATTTTAGTGTACATTACAAATAGTTTTTAATGTACAGAAACTGATAAAAAAAAAAAAAAAAAAGAGAGTTGCTGTTAATTGCACTGATTCCTGTTGGACAGAATATGTAGTACCTCTGGAATTTTTTTTTTATTGTATATTACTGATCTGAAAGAGGGTGCTGAAATAACACCAATGTATCAATTAATAACATAAAAGGAGGAAATCAGATTAAATGGGAGACAGGGCAGCTGCCTGTCAGGAGGACCAGGCATACCAAGAAAATGCATGGGATAGGTGTAAGGCTATCCTAGATATAGGATAAGGCCAGGGACTAATGAAAGTATTACTTTACTGAGAGGGTAGTGGATGTATGGAATAGTCTTCCAGTAGAAGTGGTAGAGGTTAATACAGTGAAGGAGTTTAAGCATGTATGGGATAGGTATAAGGCTATCCTAGATATAGGATAAGGCCAGGGACTAATGAAAGGATTACTTTACTGAGAGGGTAGTGGATGTATGGAATAGTCTTCCAGTAGAAGTGGTAGAGGTTAATACAGTGAAGGAGTTTAAGCATGCGTGGGATAGGTATAAGGTTATCCTAGATATAAGATGAGGCCAGGGACTAATGAAAGTATTACTTTACTGAGAGGGTAGTGGATATATGGAATAGTCTTCCAGTAGAAGTGGTAGAGGTTAATACAGTGAAGGAGTTTAAGCATGCGTGGGATAGGTATAAGGCTATCCTAGATATAAGATAAGGTCAGGGACTAATTATAGTATTACTTTACTGAGAGGGTAGTGGATGTATGGAATAGCCTTCCAGCGGAAGTGGTAGAGGTTAATACAGTGAAGGAGTTTAAGCATGTGTGGGATAGGTATATGGCTATCCTAGATATAAGATAAGGTCAGGGACTAATGAAAGTATTACATTACTGAGAGGGTAGTGGATGTATGGAATAGTCTTCCAGTAGAAGTGGTAGAGGTTAATACAGTGAAGGAGTTTAAGCATGTGTGGGATAGGTATATGGCTATCCTAGATATAAGATAAGGCCAGGGACTAATGAAAGTATTACTTTACTGAGAGGGTAGTGGATGTATGGAATAGTCTTCCAGTAGAAGTGGTAGAGGTTAATACAGTGAAGGAGTTTAAGCATGTGTGGGATAGGTATATGGCTATCCTAGATATAAGATAAGGTCAGGGACTAATGAAAGTATTACATTACTGAGAGGGTAGTGGATGCATGGAATAGTCTTCCAGTAGAAGTGGTAGAGGTTAATACAGTGAAGGAGTTTAAGCATGCATGGGATAGGTATAAGGCTATCCTAGATATAAGATAAGGCCAGGGACTAATGAAAGTATTACATTACTGAGAGGGTAGTGGATGTATGGAATAGCCTTCCAGTAGAAGTGGTAGAGGTTAATACAGTGATGGAGTTTAAGCATGCATGGGATAGGTATAAGGCTATCCTAGATATAGGATAAGGCCAGGGACTAATGAAAGTATTACATTACTGAGAGGGTAGTGGATGCATGGAATAGTCTTCCAGTAGAAGTGGTAGAGGTTAATACAGTGAAGGAGTTTAAGCATGCGTGGGATAGGTATAAGGCTATCCTAGATATAAGATAAGGCCAGAGACTAATGAAAGTATTACATTACTGAGAGGGTAGTGGATGCATGGGATAGTCTTCCAGTAGAAGTGGTAGAGGTTAATACAGTGAAGGAGTTTAAGCATGCGTAGGATAGGTATAAGGCTATCCTAGATATAAGATAAGGCCAGGGACTAATGAAAGTATTACATTACTGAGAGGGTAGTGGATGCATGGGATAGTCTTCCAGTAGAAGTGGTAGAGGTTAATACAGTGAAGGAGTTTAAGCATGCGTAGGATAGGTATAAGGCTATCCTAGATATGAGATAGGGAACTGGGGACTAATAAAAGTATTTAGAAAATTGGGCAGACTAGACGGACCGAATGGTTCTTATCTGCCAGTGACACATTCTATGTTTATTTTACCCGACATAATTGGAATTAGTACAACAGAATTTCATGTGATCAAGTGCAAATTTATTCCCTGTAGCTGATATCATTGCTGAGAAATATTTCTACACGTATGGGGAATGAAATTAGCCCCATCCCGTGTCATCTCTTCATGTCAAAACAACCATTTTGCCATCATTTGGTTTTTTTGTTGTCACGTAATTACACCTTACAATGGATGATGACTGTGTGCAGTATTGTCGTATGCCGTATCCCTGCAGAGCAGCCTGTGTGCACCGATGGGATCACAAGGCACGTTCTGATTCATTCTCAGACCATTTATATTCAGTATGTCATAAATGTTATATATTCAGAACAATCAGAATGATCAACTTTAAAGGGTCTCGGTCAAAATACGGTGTTATTATAATTTAAAAAAAGATCTATACATTGTCAGGGGTGTATCTTGGTTTTGTGCTGCCCTAGGCAGACAAAATTTGGGCACCCCTCTACCCACGTTGCACACCCACGACATGCCCCATCACCCACATTGCACACCCACGACATGCCCCATCACCCCATTACATGCCCCATCACCCACATTGCACACACATTAAATGCCTCATCACCCCCATTACATGCCACCATCACCCACATTGCATACACACTAAATGCCTCATCACCCTCATTACATGCCCCCATCACCCTCATTGCATACCCCCACCACGTCCATTACATGCCCCCATCATCCCGATTAATTGTAAGGAGCTAAAGCTTGCTGAATGGTGAGGGAGGGAGCGGAAATGTTTGAAGCACCAGAAGTGGGCTTTAACAGCCTCTGGCAATGTGCCGCCCTAGGCGAGTGCCTTGTTTGCCTTGTGGAAGATACACTATTGTACATTGTACATAAATGTATAAATGGGGTGGAAAAAATGCATTTTTAATCTGTCAGTACTGTCTCCTGCTTAGGACATCACCTGTGGTTTTATATGCATATAAGCTACTCTTAGTGGGAGAAATGTCCTGCGCGTATAACATGTGACAGGTGATGTCAGAAACACTTGAAACAACTTTTTTGTTTTGTCCTAAGTATATTGTATAGAGAATTGTTGATAATTTTTTTAGTCTCTACATTCAATGTTAAGAGGGACGGATTCTCTATTGAGCTGCAAATTTATTGATTTACATTTACAATATCAATTTAAAATAAAATGAATCAATATGTACATTTATGACGTAGAAATGTGCATATATTTTTTTAGTCAGTGTATATGTATTTGTATAAAATTCTACTAAGATCGTATGACGTCCCACAGACACACTTAAGTACAAAGTAAAATGCATTTGTTTGTTTCTAATAAAACATTTTTAACCAGGAAAGGCACGTTTGTACACTCGGCTATCTCACTGCAACTCATCTCTTATTTAACAGTCACAATGTGATGATATCAAATTTGAGTAAAACAAAAAAAATATAATTACGGAGCCAGAGATGCGAAACGCGTGGGATTTTTTGGCTTTGTCTCGGCACATGCAAAAGAATACCACAGGGATTTTTTTTTTTGCTCTACGTTTTTATTTTTAAAAATTCGGAGGATGCCATTGATATTGTCAAAAAAAAAAAATGACCCCTGCTTACCAATCCATTAACCATGTAGGTGCCACCTGCTGTGCATTACTAGACCATAACCGAAGGCTGAATTTTTTTTTTTTTAGATGACAAAAACGACACTCCAGAGAAAAGAAAAAAATGATGACCAAGAGCAGAAAAATACCCTAGATTTCAGTTATAAAAAAAAAAAAAAAAAAACTCTAGACATCAAAGTAAAATTTCAGTTGTAAATGCGTGTGTTAAATCCTGTGAGGGTTGGAAAATAAGTATACCTTTGAGGCATTATGTATATTTTAATGAGAAATCTGTTACAGGGGAAGTTCTGGGATTGCTTTCATCCCTACGGCTATACCTTTTCAGTATTCCTAGTACATCCCCTGCATACTGTTAAGTCTGTACTCGCAGAAAGGCTATAACAGATCTAAACCATCTCCGGAGCCCACATCCTGTGGAATTTAGACCTGCGCATCAGACACTCACAACATACATAGAGTAACCGTCTGTTATTGGGATTGTGTGTTTACGATTTTGCATCTCTTAAATCCCAAAAACCACTGCAAATGCAATTTTTTTTTTCCTTCTGATGTGATATCCATCATCCAGAACACCTCCCAGGTGGCCCCAATCTTGTAGAGAGGCTTTGAAATTAAATTGAAGTAGCAATTTGGGCCACAACATCGTAGTGATATTCAACCGGCTCTTTGATGATGACAAAAAAAAGAGCAGACAAGCGTCAAGTGTTTGTTATGGAGAGACTATTGTGTGCTATCAAATACAAATCAGCAGGTACTAGACGCAGGAGGTGTATTTTTCCCAGTAGGATTCGTAATAGGCTTGCTCTTTGAAAAAAGCCGAAATGGTACTGATGTATCGTCAGCCTTCCGCCGGTTTCAGAGGCTGAATGGTATTATTTGTTGGCCAAATTAACACACTTTATCTATTTCACACTTGGCAGGTTGGCATATGGGGTTATTAATCTAATTTTTTTTTAAATGCTACAATAAGAAAAATACTGACTTGTGGAAGTGTGTGTGTGTGTGTGTGGGAGGGGGTCGAGATACTTGGCTGATTGAGCAAAATTATCAGTTTAATCCACAACAGCTGCAGGAAAATGGATAACTGTGACTGTGATAGAGTGTCCCTCATGGGACCCCCGAACAACGATGGCACATGCTGCATCCCCAATAGTTTCAACCCTGTGTAGATTGTTTAAAACGTGGCTCTTCCTTCTTTCACCATTGCTACAAGTGTTTGCCACACAACCAAGGCCATGACCATCTTGATTTTAAAGAAAATATCACCCATCACCCATCTTACTAACTAATGCACAGTTGGGGCTTTTTAAAAAAAGTGGTCTAATCAGCCGGACTATCCTATTGGTCTCCATGGTGACTGGACATCTTTTCGAACCTTGCCCAAAGTCTGACACCTATGAATAAATCCCAAGGTCAATTATTTTATTGCATGTTAGAGATCCAAAAAACATGGACGGATTGTAGTCCTTGATACCCCTCGGCCTACAGTAAAGGCCATCAAAAAACACAGTATGAACAGATGCATTATTCATTGACAAAAAAATAACAGTATCCAACTAAGCTTAAATTATAAAAAGTGTGACATGCAATCACTTCAAATCAAATTTCACTATCCCCAGGGCTTGGGAAATATTTAAGAAAGCCATTCTGAAGCCAGCTACTTATTTCTAGGAGCCAGGGCAATGGAACATCTATAGAGATCTATCTACTATTGTTTAAAAACAAAAACAAAGACAAATCATTAGAACTCTGCACCATTCAAAAGGCAGTGTTAACCAGGCAGAAGTGGCCCTCCGCCTGTTTAAAACTCCTTTTTGGGTTTAGTCCCCCTTTAAACCAGATACCTGGAATCAAATTTAAATTGTCAACACACAGAAAGACACTGGGAGACATGATTTCGGATACAAGCCAGAGATCCCTACCAGTGATTGAACACATCAGATGTGCCAGTGCAACTGTACCAACAAGTATAGATTTGATGACATGAAGTAGATCACATACAGACTGTGCTCTATAGCTATTCTTCGCTGGATGAGCAAGGTGACCGTATAGAAGAACTATAGGGAGAAATTCACCATATCTGGAGCTATGAGCTGCTTAGAAGAAAAAAAGCCTGCTGTCCATGGTGCTGAATTACCTTCACTGCACATGAATGGATGTGAATTATTATGTCTTTTTTGAATTAGTGACTAGAGCCCCTGGATATTATGTGTAACAAATGTAAATGATGAAAGTGTTTGTAAATATAAAAACCAAATACATCCTCTATTCTGGTACACACTGAACACACTGATGGGATTTCTGTTTTTCAAAATTTTTTTTTATTTTTATTAAACATTAGGTGAAATGAAAAATGTAAAGTGTACGTGTTACAGTGGGTGAAATTATTCCAGATTGCTAGCGATGCCATGTTTTAGGTGACCCTTTCTGGAGAAACAGCATATTAATATGTTCTCATTACAGGGATTGTATCACAGAAAAATTGTTTGGTTTTTTTTTGCTGTGAAAGGAGAGAATAAAAAAAATGACTGAAAATGATCTAATTAAATGTGTCTGTGGAGTCCCCTGCTTATGACATCACCTGTGGCTTGAAATGCAAATGACACATTTCCTATTGAAAAGCAGTTCATTTGCATACCGTGCCACAGGTGATGTCATAAGCAGGGGACTCCGCAGACACATTTAAACACATGTTTCTCCTAATTTATTCATTTGCCCGCAATTCTGCTAACACAATGTATAGATAATTTTCAGTAATTAGTTGTTGTTCCCTGCATTCACAGTACAAAAAAATCTTTAGGTGATACAGCCCCTTTAATAGCCATAAGAGATATATTAGCAATGGAATGATACAGTACAAATGAAGGAAGGGAAGATAACCAGACATTGGAGATTGTGTTTGCTTTACATGTAGTGTTATCATAATACCTGCTAGTGCCATTATAATCAGTAATCTATTCTACCCTTGTGTACAGAACAGATACATATTACTCCATATGTGATAAATTGCACTAGGTTTTGAACTAGGTTACAATTAATAAAACCATTTTTTTTTGGGGGGGGGGGGGGGGGTTTAAATAAGAACTAGTTATCTACATATCTGTTCTAAAGAATGCAGATGGGTGTGACAGGTCACTGGTGGCTTAATATATTGAAGTTCTTTTTTTTATCAATTCTTATATGTATTTAAGTTCTTTTTTTCTCAATTTAGGATACCACGATTAGACCCTCGTGGGATCTTTTCCTTTTGTTTTTTTATAAACTCTGTTTAGTTGAAGGATTGCTTTACGTGTGTAGGCATTTGAAATAGAAATGCTGTAATGAAAATAAAGTACCTTAATGAGCGCTCCTTGTTTGTATAGCTCTATCAGAGTTGTGGACATCTTGGATCAGATGAATGCAGATCGGAACCATCTGGCACAAGATTCTAAACAACATGTCCGCCCCCCTGATAGAGCTACACGGAGTAAAGATTCTAAACAACATGTCTGCCCCTGATAGAGCTATACAGACCAAAGATTCTAAACAACATGTCCGCCCCCCTGATAGAGCTATACAGAGCAAAGATTCTAAACATGTCCGCCCCTGACAGAGCTATACAGAGCAAAGATTCTAAACAACATGTCCGCCCCTGATAGAGCTATACAGAGCAAAGATTCTAAACATCTCCACCCCTGATAGAGCTATACAGAGCAAGGATTCTAAACAACATGTCCGCCCCCTGATAGAGCTATACAGAGCAAAGATTCTAAACATCTCCACCCCTGATAGAGCTATACAGAGCAAGGATTCTAAACAACATGTGCGCCCCCCGATAGAGCTATACAGAGCAAAGATTCTAAACAACATGTCCGCCCCCTGATAGAGCTATACAGAGCAAAGATTCTAAACAGCATGTCCACCCTCTGATAGAGCTATACAGAGCAAAGATTCTAAACAACATGTCTGCCCCCTGACAGTGCTATACAGAGCAAAGATTCTAAACAACATGTCCGCCCCATGATAGAACTATACAGAGCAAAGATTCTAAACAACATGTCCGCCCCATGATAGAGCAATACAGAGCAAAGATTCTAAACAATATGTCCGTCCTCTGATAGAACTATACAGAGCAAAGATTCTAAACAACATGTCCGCCCCCTGATAGAGCTACACGGAGTAAAGAAAGGTTCAGTGATGTATTTTTATACTTTCATTAAATCAGGTTAAATTAAAATGCCTACACTTGATGAAACCTTTCAATTAAACATAGGTTATTTTTTTGCTGACAGTATTTTAAGAACAAGATTGCTCTCCTGATTATGACATCTTCTTGTGGCCTTATATGTAAATTACAGTGAGTGGTTCATTTCTATATTACACCTAACCCCCAGTGTGTTTGCTACTCTTTGCAGTCAGTGATCTCCATAACTGTTGGACAGAGTGTTAGCTTGGGTTGTGGCTGAGCACCCTCATCGCGGAGGTCTCGGAATAGATAGCCCTTCCCAACAACCCACTAAAAATAGTTTCTAGATTGAAGGTTCATTTTACAGACGTGTGACCGTCTTTGAGATCTTCTGCTGACATCTCAACCTACATTTTACTGGAACTAATTATCTTTTGAGATGTTTAACTTGCCCCCACGCACTCCTGCTCCAGTTACAAGTCCACTTTCAAAGATGTAAAAATACACCAGGAGTAGATTGGATGCAAAATGTTAATTTTTTTAAAAAAATGCTGAAGGCCGCGTATTTAAGAGGGCAGGGGACACTTTTTTTTTAAAAAAGCTATGAAGGCTAAAGGATTGTCTCCTTCCCGGATTTTTTTGATAAATAGTATAGTATTGTAAGGTGTACAAAGAAAGGCCGGCAAGGGGTAGCAGGCGGGCAATCAGCCCCCCCCCCCCCCCCCCCCCAAAGAACTGCCCTCTAATCTCTCTCAGTAGGCTGGCGCTGCACCACTTTTTACTTTTCGATATTTCTATCCAATTATCTGTCCACCTATCAATCTCTGTACCAAATATGCCAGCATATCTGTCTTGCCTGTCTGTGTGTCTATCTCTGATAAATCAGGTGGGCTGATGAAGTGGAACCAAGGGCAACTAAATGTTTTTGCCATGGCCTACAGTTGCCAGCCCTTCTTTAAAGGCGCATCCATGCCTGGGGCGAAAGCTAAGCGAGGGGACAGTTCATCAGGGTGTGTGTAGGTGCTGGAGGGGAAGATGGGAACGCTGATGGGGGGGGGGGGTGTTCGGTATTGTAACCTTTTAAAAGAAAAAAATACATTCCTGAAATAAATAAAAGGCGTATTTTTTTTTTTAATGGTTCAAATACACTTCCCAACCCAGTTGTGCTCTCTGCATAGGGAGGGGGGCAGCAACCAATTTAGTCACCCTTCAGTTAAATCAATACAGAGCCAAACGATGGGCTAACCGACAAAACTCACGGGTACGGTGTGCATGGTGATCCCATCTAATGCCATGCTTAGTACGTGAATCCTCAATGTGTGTGATTAGAGGGCATAGCATCAGTACAGGTCCAACTGAAGGGGGCATTAAATGGCTGCTCCCTCCTCTGGCAGATAGCACTGCTGGGGAGGGGAAAAGGTGTTTATAGCCTCCCCCCCCCCCATCACCCCCCAAGAAATAAAAAAATACATTGTAAAAAAATGTATAGCGTGCCAGATGGCTATAACAGTGCAATTATTCAATCAGAAAAGAAGAGGAGGTAGAAATAGATCATAGCTAACTTGTTTTTTTTTTTTGCAGACATCTGAGGTCGTTTGTCAGTAGCATGTTAACCCATTCAGTTCCAGAGGTGTATATAAACACAGTGGGGGTTATATAGAAAAAGCCTAATTGTGGGGCAGAGTTCTGTAAGTGTTCTAAACAGCTGACGGATGTCATTGGTTTCCATGGTGATTTACATTACATTACCATTTATTTATATAGCGCCAACAATTTACGTAGCACTGGGTACAGAGCATAGAAAGGGAACTACATACTATGTTAGACACACTAGGACAGACTGGTACATGAGGTAGGGTGCCCTGCCCGCAGAGCTTACAATCTAGATAAAAGAGAATTACAGAGTGCGTTATATGAACACAGACAGACTGATACATGAGGTAGAGAGCTTTGCTCACAGTGCTTACAATCTAGATAAAAGGGAATTACAGACTGCGTTATATGGACAGAGACAGACTGATACATGAGGTAGAGAGCCCTGCTCACAGAGCTTACAATCTAGATAAAAGGGAATTACAGACTGCGTTATATGAACAGAGACAGACTGATACATGAGGTAGAGAGCCCTGCTCACAGAGCTTACAATCTAGATAAAAGGGAATTACAGACTGCGTTATATGAACAGAGACAGACTGATACATGAGGTAGAGAGCCCTGCTCGCAGAGCTTACAATCTAGATAAAAGGGAATTACAGACGGTGTTATATGAACAGAGACAGACTGATACATGAGGTAGAGAGCCTTGCTCACAGAGCTTACAATCTAGATAAAAGGGAATTACAGACTGCGTTATATGAACAGAGACAGACTGATACATGAGGTAGAGAGCCCTGCTCGCAGAGCTTACAATCTAGATAAAAGGGAATTACAGACTGCGTTATATGAACAGAGACAGACTGATACATGAGGTAGAGAGCCCTGCTCGCAGAGCTTACAATCTAGAGGAACAGACTGATACATGAGGTAGAGAGCCCTGCTCGCAGAGCTTACAATCTAGAGGAACAGACTGATACATGAGGTAGAGAGCCCTGCTCACAGAGCTTACAATCTAGATAAAAGGGAATTACAGACTGCGTTATATGAACAGAGACAGACTGATACATGAGGTAGAGAGCCTTGCTCGCAGAGCTTACAATCTAGATAAAAGGGAATTACAGACTGCGTTACATGAACAGAGACAGACTAATACATGAGGTAGAGAGCCCTGCTCACAGAGCTTACAATCTAGATAAAAGGGAATTACAGACTGTGTTATATGAACAGAGACAGACTGATACATGAGGTAGAGAGCCTTGCTCACAGAGCTTACAATCTAGATAAAAGGGAATTACAGACTGCGTTATATGGACAGAGACAGACTGATACATCAGGTAGAGAGCTTTGCTCACAGTGCTTACAATCTAGATAAAAGGGAATTACATACTGCGTTATATGAACAGAGACAGACTGATACATGAGATAGAGAGTCCTACTCACAGAGCTTACAATCTAGATAAAAGGGAATTACAGACTGCGTTATATGAACAGAGACAGACTGATACATGAGGTAGAGAGCCCTGCTCACAGAGCTTACAATCTACATAAAAGGGAATTACAGACTACGTTATATGAACAGAGACAGACTGATACATGAGGTAGAGAGCTCTGCTCACAGAGCTTACAATCAAGATAAAGGGGAATTACAGACTGTGTTATATGAACAGACAGACTGATACATGAGGTAGAGAGCCCTGCTCACAGAGCTTACAATCTAGAGGGACAGACTGAAACATGAGGTAGAGAGCCCTGCTCGCAAGCTTACAATCTAGATAAAAGGGAATTACAGACTGCGTTATACTAACAGAGACAGACTGATACATCAGGTAGAGAGCCCTGCTCACACAGCTTACAATCTAGATAAAAGGGAATTACAGACTGCGTTATATGGACAGAGACAGACTGATACATGAGGTAGAGAGCCCTGCTCACAGAGCTTACAATCTAGATAAAAGGGAATTACAGACTGCGTTATATGAACAGAGACAGACTGATACATGAGGTAGAGAGCCCTGCTCACAGAGCTAACAATCTAGATAAAAGGGAATTACAGACTGTGTTATATGGACATAGACAGACTGATACATGATACATGTATGGCCACTTGATAACTCTTTATGTCACTCGAGCAGTCATTTAGAATAAGAATAAAGGATTAATTTACACAATTTAATATAAAAACACATTTCCTGCAGTTTAAAGTCACTTTATTGTGAGTTTTATTGCCGTGGAGTCTGTGTGATCCCCTCATACAAACCAAAAATGCTGAGCTCTCAGAAAAGACGGGCAATAGAGGAGGAAAAGGGACAATAGAGGAGGAAAGAGGGGCAATAGAGGAGGAAAGGGGACAATAGAGGAGGAAAGAGGGGCAATAGAGGAGGAAAGGGGACAATAGAGGAGGAAAGGGGACAATAGAGGAGGAAAGAGGGGCAATAGAGGAGGAAAGAGGGGCAATAGAGGAGGAAAGAAGAACAATAGAGGAGGAAAGAGGGACAATAGAGGAGGAAAGAGGGACAATAGAGGAGGAAAAGGGACAATAGAGGAGGAAAGAGGGGCAATAGAAGAGGAAAGAGGGGCAATAGAGGAGGAAAGGGGACAATAGAGGAGGGAAGAGGGAATTGGGTGCAAAATAGGGACTGTCCCTCTTAAATAGCGACACTTGGGAGGTATGCTAAATATCTCCCCTCTTTTTTGCTTACAATTCCATTAGTCTCCTTCTTTCCACCCCCCTTTAGAGTCCCCTCTTCTCCGACATCCACGCTCTCCTTGGCCTCTATCTTTCTGTTTCCCTGACTTCCAATTAGAGCAGGCCTGTCTGATTTTGTTAAGGGTGAATTTATTATAATAATAAAAAAAAATAAAAAAAAACCCTCTTCTTCCTGTTACCCTGGTAACGTGTGCATCTAGTAATGTTTGTATGATGCTAGGGCTTTCTGCCGGTCTGCACAGCCAATGACTCAGTGTCAGGTTTATCTCTCTCAGCTTTTCACACCAGCAAAGGAATACTCTCCCAACTCCCAAACAGGGATTTTCAGCCAAGGAAAACATTAGATAATATCAGATACTTTTCTTTACCCTGGATTATTGCACTCACTCCTTTTTTTTGGGGGGGGGGGGGGGGGGGGGGATTGGTAGAGTTTAGGGTCCAATCTACTAACTCTTTGAACCCAGGGAATACATGCATAGATAAAATACACTACAAAAAAAAAAAAACTGTTCACAAATTTAGCTTCCCAAGTATAACTACCATGTGCCTGGAGTTCAGTTCTCCACAGTGTATGTCCGTGCACTGGGTCTGTCCTGGTAAATTCAGGACTGTTGGCATGTATGTGTACTCTTTCCTGGTAACCCCTCCTCTGTATATTGCAAGATATGCACCTTTTAAGTATGCAATCACCAAACTAGTGACTGCTTGCACACCTTGAGCCCTGTTGATTTTATACATAACATATAAATATATATATATATATATATATATATAAAGTGGGGTGTCAGTCGTTTATAGAGGGTTTAGACCCTAAAAATAACACATATTCAAGGGTTGCCCTAATACTGACCCTTTTTCCTGGTCTAATGTGCTTGAACAAACTCCTTACAAATACATGTTCAACGTTTTCTGTGCTCCTTCTTCTTCTACAGTGCCAACATTTAGTGCAGGGGTGGGAAAAATCATTTCGACCAGCCCGGCAGTGGCATCGCAGATTGCTGCACGCCCAGGGCCGCTTTAGCCAATGGGCAATGGCCCACGGGTCGTACATTCCCCGCCCCTGATCTAGTGTAAGGCTCTGGCTCCCTGCATGCCTGCGCAGCTTGTTAGAACTGTAACAAGGACATTATATTTTATTAAAACGAAACTACCTTACATTCTGGCTCTTTACATTTCCCAAAGTATGAAGAATGTGTCTAGTTTTGCAAATTGCTTTCTAAGCTCTGCCATAAAGCAAATAGTGAAATCCAATTTCAGTTTTTAAATGGCCAGAAAACTTGTAAGGCAATAAATAGAATAGTCAAAGATTTCCTCTCTTATACAAACCTCCCTCAAGATTAAACATTCCCACCCCCCCACCCCCAAAAAAAAGTTCTTAATTAGTATCTTAATTCCTTGAGATTGAGGTGCTTTTAGTAATCAGATCAGTTGCATGCAGTATGAAATGTGAAACTAATTACTTGCCAGCCGTGCCGCTGTGGATCTTGTATATTGTCGGAAGACAGGCTCTGTAAAGAGAGTTGGCAAAATGAATTCCAATGATCCACGAAGAGATTTGGAGAATGATTAATAGCCACCGGTCAGATGATCTTTTTTTTTTTTTTTTTTTTAATCTTTTCAAGGTTCATTCTTTTTGAAAATATTTTTTAAAAAATTGGTGTTTCAAAGATAAGTTTAACAAAGTATCTGCAGAGTTAGATTGTGTAAAATTCCATTCTATAGCTGTGGCTTGGAAAAAACCCATTCCTTGTATGTTGCATTCATTACTATCTGTTCTTCAGTCTGCTATATAGAACAGATCCGCAGCATCTAGGAGGATATGAGAATTATATTGGAAGGCTGGAAGGATTTCTCCTCCTCTCACTGTGTTCAAACCAAGAAATAGAAAGGGACGCACAATAAAAACTCGAAACCGGCATAAATAATCGTAAATATATAGGAGAAGGAACTAAAGTTACATATAATATGTAAAGTCCACACCCAAAACCAGTTAAATCTTAAAGCTAAAGGGTTTTTTTTGTTTTTTTTACCAAAACTACATAGAAACACGTGTCACATTATATGGCCATATCGTGCTCAGCCCACCACTGCATCAAAGTACTCCAATATTGGTGGGTCCTAACACTTTTTAAATATTTAAGCTGTGTTGTGAGTGCTCATATCCCTCTCCTGGTGTTGTCTAACATCCTATACCTTCCAATACCAGACACACAGATGACAAATCCTGAGGGAACATCCCCCCCCCCCCCCCTTTTTGTTATGCGAAGCTGGTGGCACAGGTGCTGGACTCCTAATGGCAGTGCCAGAGCCTAGCTAGTAAATAATGGAGCAACGTCTCTACTGGTGAACTTGGTGAACATCTCTACTCTTAGCCTGGCTGAAACTGGACAAATTGACGGATACTGGCTTTAGCTCCTTTACCTAGGATCAGAGAAATTATTCCAGACTTTTTGGCCAACAAGTAGCCGTCCTAAACTTTGATTTTCTTGGTACAAGTCATAGAATATGGGGATGGCTGCTGGCCGCCAATGTAAATAATGTTTTATTTATTTATTATATTTGTGGCATTCACACGGCACTGTTTGAAAGTGTGTGTGTTGGAGAAGGAAGGGGCCCCGGAGAGATGTTTCTCCTTTAATAGCCAGGCATTACTGGGATTGCTTAAAGTTCTGCTCTGTTGTTTCATGTGTGTTATTTCTTAATTGACCTAACGCTCCTGTTATCAATGTGCAAATAGCGTCATGTTATTAGAAGCCTCTAAATTTGCAGTTTATCATCCTTCGTGGGATGCACACGGCTAGTTTTTTTTGGGAAATCTGCCATACACCCACATCCTGCTTGCGGCATTGTCTTTCCTATGTGGCTCACACAAGGGATATTTGCTCACACTAATGCCCTTGTAAATGTCAAGGTTAATGTAACTCTAATCTATCTCACCTTTATTTATGCACCCAGCATAAATCATCACCTGTTTCATTTATATTTTCACTATGATGTACATTTCAGCAATGGTTTCTTCATGTTTTATATATCCGGCATCAAAATAATACTTCCACCCATGTCAGGGCACAAGACTCATGCTGCTGTTCTCATTTAAACTAAAACTGGTACCAGCTGTGATATTAAAATCAAGGCTGGTATTGGCTGGAGAGAATCCAGCATTCTCGCAAGTGACAGTTGGCTCTTTTTCTGATGATTAAGTGTCATGCTGGCAACAGCAGTTCTTCTTTGTACGTTTTTTTTTTACTGTGGGAGTTCTGCCTTTATGTATTTGTACGTGTTATTTCTGTTTTATTAGAAAGGAGATCATGCTATGTTCGTGCGTGTGTGTGTTTTATTTGTATTCATTTTAGTGCTGAGGGGGCAAAGAAAACTTTATCCACTCCCAGGCACCTACCGGCTTACGGTTGTTCCAGTTGTGATGTAACTTCCCCTTGCCGTGATTGGCTGGGAAGGGCATACGGATTCATAAAAACAATCGACCTAACTTGAAGGCGTAGTTTGAAACTTCCACCAGCCATATTTTATAAACAGAGTATCTGCAGAATGCAAAAGACCTACTGCAATAATGAAATATGCATTTTAAAGCAGCTTTAATATAGATTGAGAAAACAAATAGAGGGTACCACTTGCACAAGCGGAGACCAGAGGAGCATTGTTGTAATTAGGGAGATAATTACGAATGGGGAGGCGTGTGTTACTATAGTTGGTGGATTAGTATAATTATATTAGAAGTCCACATCAATATATGTAATTTAGGTGTGTAATAAGAGCATTGCTATTGAGTGTTGCATTTATAATTGAAGTTTTTTCACGAAGAATTTTTTTTTTTTTTTGTCGCTTTAAAATTTGTTGAGGCAGAAGATTCCAGCATTATTAATCGTTTAGGCTCATCAGCACTGATTAGTACATTACTAATAGGTAGCTCTTTATCAGTGACGAGAATACGCAAATTGTGATGTTATGGTTATTGCCGAACTACAAATCCCATAACTCCCAGCTAATGCTGGCATACTTCTAATCTATCAACATGTCCTGATCTGACCGACTTCCTTATTATTAAGTCAATTATTTGGACGTTTGTACTGTTATTTTGGTACGTTTCCTTGTTGGCACGAAAAGTAAGGACAGAAACATTTGTTATGAACCCGGGGCGGACTTTAGGATGTATATTTGTCCCGCAGTACGATAACCATGCAGCTGCTGGCAGGTTTTATTTCTGATCTTTCCTTAAATATCCGGCACTGTTCTGAATTGTGGGGAAGTCAGTCATTCTGACCCTAATTTCAGAGCGACAACATGTGCTCCGATGAATTATATATGCAATCTTTAGCAGAGAAACGTGGCATACTTACCCTCCCCAGTGTGATCCCTGCGTAGCTCAATTAATTTTAAAGGACATCTTCCTTTCATGCCAGGCCACCTGCTCTTCCTTTTCGTGGGGCTCTGTGCAGTGAAGTTCCTTGTATTCCTCCCCTCCATCCTCCCAAGTACACACCAACTGCAGGAATATCTGTAAGAAAAATGTTGGGAAGCATATGACAAAGTTCTGTCTACTTTGTGCATGTGTCTCAGCTGAGGCAGAGCCGGTATGAATGCAGCAACGGTCTCACAGTGCTCAGAAGTCTGAGAGGGGTATATTTGAAGGGCGTATTCTCCCCGTAGGTGAACAGACTATGATTGAGCACTGAGCATTGATTTTATTTGTCAGAACACCAGGGCAGATGGTTTTCCTTTTTTTCCCAATTGAAATAAAAGGATTAATATAAAAAGATTAATATTTAATGTTTAAAAAAAAAAAAAAAAAGTTTAATCAATTGGGTAAATCTAGGTTTGTAGAATCTAGGTACCTAGAAAAAGAAAAGGTCCAAACGCCGTTCGCTGTGCGCCTGCCATTAGTTATTACGATGATGATGATCATGATGATGTGCAGTGTTAAGATTGAGCGTTTTAATAAAATTGGTTAGGGTTTATTGATTTCATATCCTGGCGTCCGAAAACCCAGCCTTCCTTGGGATGACTCCAAAAAGTCTGTTTAAAAGCAAGACTGTTCAAGATACTTGTAGAAAAAATAATAATGAGTTTTCAGATCCTCGAGGTAATATTCTGGGAGTTTATGGTTTGCGGAAAGCATAAGGGAAAGTGGAAATGCAAAAGAAAAGAAAAATAGATTATAAAATGTATACATTCTCTGTCGGAGGCAATAGATGTGTCCCACCGATCATTATAGAGGCAGTGCTCTGCAGCTTCCATAATGCTGCTAGGATTTGGCATTGTGAAACGCGTCCTGCCTTCCCCACTTAAGTCTGGGGTCTTCCGGTCATTACCAGTTTATTTTTCCTTTAAATATTGCGAAAAATTATTGAAGTTGTGCTAAACTGTCTGAGAGTACGGCATTGTATTCTGCTTTTATGTGTGCTGTACAACTAACAGCACATAATAAAAATGGCCGTGTTTCTGTGTGTATTGAATTGTTTGTCCGTGAGATATTACTAATTCTCACTCTCATCAGAGGTTCTGAGGCAGGTCAATTGACTTGGCTTTTAACAAATAATGTGTCAGAATGTCTCTTGTTATTATGTGTATACCCTTTGTGCCAGTTTTAATTTGGAGAAGGGCACACCTCTTTGAAGAGCTTTGCACTTTAATTTAATGAAAGGGACTGTATCACCTAAATGTTGTTTTTACTGAGCATGTAGAGCATAAAAACTGATAGAAAACGATCTATACCTTGTATTAGCAAAACTGCAAACAAATGTCTAGATTAGGAGAAAAATGTGTTTTAAACGTGTCTGTGGCAGTCTCCTGTTTATGACATCACCTGTGGCATGGAGGGTTGCCAACTTTTCAACACACAAAAAAAAAATACCGGCCTTGCTGGTGTCTCCATAGACTTAACATTGGCATCAAGCCCATTTTTTTAACGGCTGGGTGGCAACCCTAGTGGCTTGATATGCAAATGAACTGCTTTTCAATGCGAAGTATGTCATTTACATATCAAGTCACAGGTGATGTCATAAGCACGAGACTCGACAGATACATTGAAAACTAATTTTTCTCCTAATTTAGACATTTGTTTGTGTATATATTCACAGGATAAACAATGTTTAGGTCATACCGTCCCTTTGGTTTCTTATAAGAATCCATCTCCAACTGTTTGGCTTTTCCTTCAAATGTTGGGCTTGAATGCTAATAAAGCTGGGTCTCTTGTAAGTTATTCCTTGGTCACGGGTTGTATTTCCTGATAATAACAAAAAGAAAATGATTTATTTTACATTATATTGTTTTTCCGCCTGTTCCACATTGTGCTTATTATCCCATTATTCAGAGATTAAAAGTATAATTCATTTAAAAAGAAATTAAACTGTAAATCAAGTGAAAAATTCCGTGCAAGCATTTTACCATGCAATAGACATTTTGTTTGAATTGCAATGAGAGACCACTGGTTATGTCCCTCCTTAATGCGTTGATTTAAAGTATGTAAAGTTATGTAAGACAAAGGACATTCTAAAAACAAATCATTTGGATTATTGAGGCTCGGTGTAACTAGATTTTGCAGAATACATTTCTGAAGACTTTGCGAATGACTTGATACAATGATGCAGTCCCTATAATTGAGATGGACTATAGTTTTCTCATTTTATATATGATCTTCAATATTCAATAATCATGTGTAGATTGATTCAGAATTTGATATATTGGTTGGTTTCGATTGGCCATTGAGGACAACAAGAATAAACAAAATGTGTGACTACAAATCTCTGTTGTCGGGATTCTCTCTCCGGCAGAGATAAATATATAATTGTATAATAAATCCTGAATTTTGATAACTCAGACCTGCTATAAAATAGATCTGATTACGAGAGATTCCAGAATATTTGCTGACCCTGTACAGATCTAGTTCATGGATCTAGAGCTTTCAGTAAAGCTATCAGAATGTCATTTTTGCAGACTGACTTGAACTAAACTTAAGAAATCTAACAGCATCTGATTTGCAAACCAAATTCCTCCAAGCAGTTGTCCCCTAAGCCTTAACTGTCTAGTGCCCAAAATACATCTCCCAAATGTTAATGCATATTAATGTGCTTTCAGAGTACTTTAAAATGCATGTCTTACATGTTGCATTGCTTAAAATATAAAATACTTACAGCTAGAAGAAATTGTGAAATGACGGCAGTTTGCAAGAAACAAGGACTGCCCACACTAGATGAGTAAAAGTAATTTCCTTTTTTTTTTTTTGCTGCAGGAATCAATGAGAATAATAATATCCTGTCTCTCTAGTGATGTCATCAGACAATGTGTTGCACTGTTAAGAGATCCGACTGTGTACTAGAGTAACGTCACTCGTAGGCCACTCAATAGACTCAATTTGGAAGTGACTAAATGAAACAAAACTTTATATCCTCAGTGTCTATATAATCCGTGCTGCCGCACCTGCAGTAAACATGCAGAGTCATCACTGGGGAGGGCTTGAGTCAAATATTAAAAATGTGATTTATACCGAATGCCTGCATCAAATCACACAGGGATAAAAGTCTGTGCATTCATTCTCTCCAATGAAGTAACCAAAATGTGAAATTTTGTTTGTTCGGATGGGTGAGCAAAAAGACATAATACCCAAATTAATTTGAAGATGTGTTTTCTATTATAGATTGAAGATATCATCACAAGGATGCAAGATGATAAGGCTGGAGGTGTGCCTATCCGAACCGTTAAAAGCTTCCTATCCAAGATTCCTAGTGTGGTAACAGGTAAGATGCTTGCTTTTCCCTACAAGAGAGCTGACTTTAGCTCACATTTTCTCTTCATCTGTATAGCTTGTGTCATTCCATACAGATCCTATACCTTGAGGGTCCTATAGAAAATTTCTGGGGCAGGGTTCTAAAAGTAACATGCTATTGGTTTCCACGGTGACGGACCACTGTAAGAACTATGACCCACAATTTACTTTTTATATATAAATCCCTATTGTGTATTATTAGTAAGGCAAATAAATTGGTCTATTTGGCTCCTAAAGTCTACAAATATATGTCAAGCTCTGTATCCCTAATATTCTAAAATCCTATATACAGATGGATACGAATACTTTCGGGCAAATCATTTATTTATTTTTTTCTCTTGATTTATAGTGCATGCACTTTCAGTTTTATCTCTATTATACCTGGCAAATCTAATGGCCATGAACTAAGTGGACTGATAATGGCTGTAAATATTCAGGTTGTATGCATTTTATTGTTGACACAGATAAAAAAATAAATAAAAAAAAAACCTGTAAGAAAACATTTCAAAATACCATTAACCTTACTGGGGCCAAAATAAACACAACACAATACAACAGAGAGATGTGTCTCTTGCAAAGCTTGCAGTAAAAGCCTCTAAACAGTGTTAAGTAGACTGAACGCCCTTTTATCAATGGGTGAGTTCATTATATTTTCTGTGAAATGGGGGGGTTTCTGAATTCGGATGGGTGGAAACACGAACGCCCCAGTTTAAGACTGGATCACAATGCTGTACCAGGGAATCTGGGAAAGACCATCCCAAAAATAGCAGTGAGGTAATATTAGCCAGAATAAGAATCACAGGCTGCCTGTTTTGCATGCTGTTTTGTGAGGCACCAAAATGCAGCTTTCTTTGTTACTTAATTAATTCTGCTTCAGCTACCCGCTGTCACGGGGGAATCGTTCCAGCAGATAATAGCAGGGAAATGTCAAAATATCCAGAGTGTTAAAATGAGACAATTCCGTCGGAATTTATTTTCTGTTTTATTTTTGAAAAGGAGAGGGGCGGGTGGGAAGCTGCAGAGTCCAGGGGAACCCACAGAAGGAGGGCGTGGCTTCGCCCTCCCGAATTTGTCGGGTACAGCGCCCACATCCCCAGCCTCTGCAGCGGTCATGGTTTCATCCACGCTGCATCTTCCGTAATCCTGTGCGAGAGGAATTTGGCTTTGACCCATTTACGACGGCTGTGCTACAGAAAGGCTCTCCACGCGCGCAGCTCTTCTCTAAAGGGGAGGGGCCTTGAAATATCGAAATACGAGCTAATAGAAGAGAAACGCTTAAGATGATAAATCCGAGGGCTTAACACATTTTCCTGCAAAAAAAAAAAAAGCCCAGCTGTTGCAGTAACATTGCTAAAATGTTTTTAATGTATGCATTAGTATGGTGCTTTTAACAGCTTATATTGACTGTATTCCATCTTATATGGGATGCTACATGCACATTTTCTCTGGCTGACTTGTGGTATTAGAACTATTGGGGAATACAAAGCCTATATGGATGGCTAGGCATCATGGGGATTTTATTCCAAAAATAAAACCATACCATACTAGATCTCCCAAACAGCCTCTCAATGCCATTGCGGCCCCCAAACAGCCCCACTCTTTAGTGTCAATGGTCAGCTGTACCACTGCAACTGTTGTAGTCCGCATTTACCGTGCTCAGTTAGCGTAGGAAAGGCTGAGCTTCAAGGTAAATGTAATCCACAACAGCCCATAGCTATATCACTCTCCTTACCTCACTGGTTCCTCTTCTGCAGGCTGGAGGTCAGTCAGCTGCATGATCCAGTGCCAGTGCCTTTGTGGGAAGAGGGGGAGAGGGTCAGTGCTTGTGAGGGGGGCAATGGCTGAAATTTTGGTGAGGGAGGAATCCACCTGTATTTTTGGTGATGGAGGAAGGCTTGATATACTCCTGCCACCATAGGCCCCCCAAACAGCCCCTCTCTGGCACCCTAGACCCCCAAACACTTTTTATCTACCATACTAGCTCCCACAAACAGCCTCTCACTGCCATCATGGCCCCCAAACAGCCGCACTATGGCCCCCCAAACAGCCTTTCTCTGCCACCATAGGGTACATTTCACGCCACATTTAAAATATCCCAAATTAAATGGTAGTGCTTGTGTGACTATAAATGTATATATTGATTCTTTTACCCCAGGTTGTGGCTTATTTTTATTAGCACCGTATAGACAAGCAGAGCAAAACTTTATGTATTCCTCCTAATGCTGCTATAATCTCTCAAAATTGCCAAACATGATTCACAACTCAATTAGCCCTTAATGAAGAACATTAAGCCAGAATCATTTATTTTATGTGTCCTGTACGTGAGACGTTTAAGAGATCTATCTGAATAAAACAAGCTTCCTTCAAGTATTTTAAAGGGAATATTAAAAAATGCATGCAATATTTTAACTGATCCATCATTTCACTTGGAAAATAATATGTTTGGAAAGGTGGATATTTTGTTTGACCCCACGTCATTTGGGGATGGGACTGTTCATCGCGGCTGCTTCCGCGCAGCCGCTTCACCGCTGACTCTACAGCACAAGACAGATCGTCGCTGGAGATTTCATCGCGGGACATTTCATCGCTAAAGGTAAGTATTTTACCGATTTTAGTTTGTTTAGAATTAGGGTTTAGGGGGTTAGAATTAGGTTTAGTGTTTAGTGTTAGGGATTAATTTTACTATTAGGGGTCCGGGGTTAGTATTAGGGTTTAGGGGGTTAATTTTAGTATTAGGGGTCGGGGGTTAGTATTAGTATTAGGGTTAGTATTAGGGATTAGGGGGTTAACTTTAGTATTAGGGGTCGGGGGTTAGTATTAGGGTTTAGGGGGTTAATTTTAGTATTGGGGTTAATTTTAGTGTTAGTATTGGGGTTTAGTGTTACTATTGGGGGGGAATCATTTATTAGGGGGGGTATTTTCGTTTTACTTTTACATTTGTAAGAGCTGACAGTTCAGCGCTGAACTGTCAGCTCTTACATAGCTGCAGCCGCGATGAAACAGCCGCGTTATACTTCATTGCT
Source organism: Pelodytes ibericus (assembly GCA_036172795.1). Classification (NCBI taxonomy): domain Eukaryota; kingdom Metazoa; phylum Chordata; class Amphibia; order Anura; family Pelodytidae; genus Pelodytes; species Pelodytes ibericus. The sequence continues at coordinate 7,829,225 of CM069868.1, read as the reverse complement.
GACAGTTCAGCGTTCTAACTGCCGCGCTGAACTGTCAGCGATGAAGATGCGGCGAAGAAGTGTCCTAGACCCCACGATTTCCCCATCAGGCAGATCTGACAAATTATTAACCCGCCTCTATAATATACCTCCCAATATTGGTCACATTTATTTTGTTTATTGTTGTTGATTATAGGGCCAACAATCTGGATTATATCGGGAAAGTATGGAAAATGTGTAAATTATTGTAAGAAAAAAAAGTTTGTCTTTTACTATATAATGTGTAATGTGTTTATTTAATGGTACCCTTGTCCTAGTTAACCCCTTAAAGACGTTAGGACGTTCTATGCCGTCCTGACTTTAAATGCCTTAAAGTCGTTAGGACGGCATAGTACGTCCTGTACTAAACAGCTCATTGCGGCTCCCCGCGATGAGCTGTTTTCGGATCCCGCTGCAGGCACTTACAGCGGGATCCCACCTGTCAGATGAGGCCACTTTGAGTCTCAGTCTGACAGGTGAAATGTAGCTGGTGCTCAAAGCGAACACTGGCTACATTTCTCTAAATCGCGCCGTGCCCGGACTTTCGGGTTCGGGCACACCTCCGTGATGTCACACGTGACGTCCGGAGGTCTCAGGATTATTTTGCAGGGATTAAGACCCTGATCGGGTCTCTGCCAGAGTGTTCCTGGCTACTTTTGGTGCTTGCGTCGTTTGGGACGCAAGCACCTTGCGTCACGAAGGGGTTAAAGGCTCTCTATCCCCTATATATTGGTCATAAAAAAAAGATAAAATATTATAGATTATGTTAGCAGGTTTGCAAGCAAATGCACGAAGTAAAAGAAAAATATCTCTGGTTTCTCCTGTTTTATGAGATCACCTGCGGCTTCATATGCAAATTAACTGAAAATAGTTCATTTGCATATCAAGGCACAAAGTGAGGTCATGAACAGAAGACTCCACAGACGCATTTAAAGCCCATTTTGCTCCTACTCTCCACATTAATACGAAGATATCTTTACATAACTCCGTCTAAAGAAAGAAGATCAATGTGTTTTATATCGGCAGTTACAATTTACAGATAAAGTTATAAATCTTCTGTGACTGTAAAACTGTAATTCTACTGTGCAGGACGGGGGGGAAATGAGGCAGCATGCCCACCGCGGTCTCTCAATCGCCTTCGTGAAAGTCAAATGGATTTGCTACAACTAATAGCCATGAATAGGTATCAGCAAATGAGACCATTAAAAAATATAATCCCGGTTCTGTCTTAAATCTTTGTGTGATATGAGGAAATGCACCAGTTATTATTATGCCTCCATAATATTTTCTTTAAATTTGGTTATTTTTTGGTTTATTTTAAAATACCAGTAATGCTAAAAAAAATAATATACCTCCAGTACATTTACCAACCAGCCAGTCTGTGAACGCCCTTTGGTGCGTTGTTTTTATTACTGTTGTTGCAAATAAATGAAGTCTGTAATATTTCCCCTGTTTTATTGTTCTTGTATTGACTGTCGCTGGCACCTGCTCAGACAGGCTCTTTTGCTGGTGGGAAGAGATTTGAATTGGGCAATGTGTGGCTAGACTAAGGAGGTGCTCATAAGCAGTCAGACGGTGTGAAGGGCCGTGAAAAATATTAAACATTTATGACACATGAAAACATTCTTCAGCAGACGTTCTGGTCAAGCAAAGTCATTGTGATCTGGAATTATAGCTGGGAATATGTAAGCTGCATGTCATGTCCTATCGCACGCAGACCACTACGCCCATAGAAATGGTCCACAAAGCTAAGAATTGACTTTAATAAAACCAGAAAGAAAAATGTGTAAAAAAAGACACTTAATAGGACACTGTAGGCTGTAAAAAAAAATATTAGTTTAATTTAAATATTGTATCAAGTGTAGATGTTTTAAATAAAACATGCTTTAATAAAAGAAGACAAATGAAGTACATTGTTGAGCCCTCTTTGCTCCATATAGATCTATCCGGCGGTGGACATGTTGTTTAGAATCTTTGCTCCATACAGCTCTTTCAGGGGATGGACATGTTGTTTAGAATCTTTGCTCTGTATAGCTCTATCAGGGGACAGACATGTTTAGACTCTTTGCTCTGTATAGCTCTATCAGGGGGCAGACATGTTGTTTAGAATCTTTGCTCTGTATAGCTCTATCAGGGGATGGACATGTTGTTTAGAATCTTTGCTCAATACAGCTCTATCAGGGGGTGGACATGTTGTTTAGAATCTTTGCTCCGTATAGCTCTACCAGGGGCTGGCATGTTTAGAATCTTTGCTCTGTTTAGCTCTATCAGGGGCTGACAGGTTGTTTAGAATCTTTGCTCTGTATAGCTCTATCAGGAGGCGGACATGTTGTTTAGAATGTTTGCTCTGTATAACTCTATCAGGGGATGGACATGTTGTTTAGAATCTATGTCCACTGATAGAGCTATACGGTACAAAAGAGCTCAATGTTACAAGGTACAAGTTGTTAAGAACCTTCCGCCATATGTGTCAAGTCTTCTATCATATGACTTAATATACACACCTTCAGGTATAGATGATGCTCACTCAGGAGCTTCTTAAGTGCTAATTAGTGAGGTAAATTGCCAGACATTTATGGTCCAGTACGAGGGTTAGGCAAGACTAATGATTAAGTTCTCCTGGGCGAAACGCATTAGGACCATTCTACCTACAGAGACAGAGAATGTGTTTGTATGCTGGCTTGTTCTGTAGTGATATGACCAGAAAATAATGGCACAAAGCAAGCCGAATTAGCAGAGCTGTAACATCCTTGCCAACTTTTTATATTGTGGACCTAAAATGGGCAGAGTGAAGGGTCAGCGTTACACGATGCCATGTGACATTACACGGCATTGCCTGACCCCACAACATTGAGCGTCTGGCTGCGCTGTATCTAGACTGTCAGACATCCAAGGTATAAACAAAATGCTGACTCTCTAGAGTGACCCCACTGAGTCACAACTATACGAGAAAGTTTGTGCATCCGTTTGCCCTTTTAGCGTCAGTTTATTAATGTTTGTCCTTAGCTCGACCTTTGTTGGTTAAGTACAAATCTCTTAGGCCAAAACAAACTTCATTGATTCCGTCTCTAAGATTTGGAAATCCTTCTTCTTGTTCAGGAATAATTCTTTCCTTCAGGTGTTTTCCTTCTCTTCCTTGTTCCACAGTTTTATGGCTCGATGTTTTGCACTGATTCACTTTGACTATTCTTAATATTGAAGGATTTGAGCACAGCGGGTTCTCAGGTAGGTGCCCAGGGTGCACTGCTAGCCATTTTATCCATAATATTAACTATGGGGGTTATGTATAACTGTTGGGAGTTTTATAAATAAAAGAAAAAATGGTGCAATCGCTGTTTGTTATTGTCAATGGCGTTTTTAGTGTTTGGCGGAGATCCCCTGGAACAATGAGCGGCGAACCAACTGAACCCTACTGATCCGGCAGACTCAGCACAGACTACTGAAATTTGTTGGGTGTCTGCTTTATACATTGGACGCCAACCTGCGTGTGCGCCATGTTTATATACATGACCCCAGTGTCTTTTATACGTTGAATAGACTGATCAGACTTCTGTAGTTGGACTACATTTGTTTTTATTATACAAATGGACTAAGAAGGACTGATTTAGAGTAGTGATGTTTTGCATACACAAATAGCTTCGTATCATGCTTAAATTAGTTTTTCATTTTATTTTTATTATTTTATCTTATGCAAACGATCAATATAAAAAATGCTCAAATGTTTTTATTTTTGTTTTTTTTAAAGGTTTTTAAAAGAGGAAATGTTTAATTTGCATATCAAGCCACAGGGGATGTCATAAACAAGAGACTCCACAGGCACATTTAAAACACAGTAAAAACAGCGTTTAGATGATACTGTCACTTTAAGTGCAAATTATTTATTTTTTTATAATAATAATCATTCACCAGTGATGTAGAGTTCTACAAAAGCAAGTTCTAATTCTAATGTAGAGAAACTAATGAATTCTTACTCAAATAGATGTACAAGTTTTCCAGGTGCTATACTTCATGCACACATTGCAGGTATATGTTTTTTTTTTTGAGTGTGTTGGGTTTTTAGGTAGTATATACTGCATGCAGATGTTGCAGGTCTATTGATGTTTAAGTTTTTTTTTTTTTCTTCAATTTGCATGTCAGCACAGAGGCCCTTTTGTTAAAAGGGATGCAAGACATTTCCTCTCTGGCCTGTCCACATCCATTGCATGATCCGTCAGTTAGACATGGGGCTTGTTAAGCACATACCTCCACACGTCTAGTCCACGCAAGCTTAATTGGTATTAAAAATGTATCAGTGTAAAACGCGTGTCAGCCTACAGTTCCGTCGTCTTACCACAGATGACGATTTAAAAAAAGAATAATCTGAAAATCAATAAGCCGCTGTTAAATGCTGACCGTGTTTCCTGTAAGAGAATATTTTGCTCTAGAATCTTGGCCGTATAATTGAGTATTCATGGTTCCCACGTCCTTCCTGGTGAACAACATCTCCACCTACGGGTGACACATTTCCCTGCCTGTTAAAGCTGGGGAAATAGGAAACCTTGCAGACTGTATACAGCCTGGTTGTGGTTAGAGTTCAAACTGGGTTTAAATACTTTATCCCCAGCCTGTGGATTATAATCACTAGTCTGAACATTTTCAGACAGAAACATTTTTTGGGCTCGTCCGAAACGAATCTTGTCCATTGGCTCATTCGGTTCAGACGGAATTCGTTTATTATTTTCCTTTCCGGGATTCCATTTGGACGAATGGAATTTGCGTTGACTCGGGAAGCTCCAATTGGTGGACCCAATCGTGTCACTTTCGGTGACCCGAAGAGTAGCCATCAAATTTGGGATACTCTGAGACCACCAGCGTGTTCTCTCTGATTGGCCAATTTTCGTACCAACATTTCCGAGACCAGAACTCCCCCGGGAAGGCAATGGGGTTTTTATATCGGGGTGAGACCTCGGCTACTACAGAAATAGCTCCTTCCTGAAATGGGCCGAAAAATATTAAATATTAAAATATATTACAAATAAATTAACTAAAAATCAATAAATATGAAAAAAAAAAAAAACACATTAAAATAGGCGAATAGTGGGGAAAAAAACCTATTATATTAATTATAATATATATTACTCCAGGGGAGTTTGCCTTCCGAAAAGTCAACCACATCACATTTAAAAATGGTCTGGATGTTTTTTTGTTTTTTTTTTAGAAAAGCAGGACATACAGGGCTATTAATAGTGGAATAAGCATTAATAATAGAACTTCTTGATCCAAGGAGAAATTTGATTGCCCTTTGGAGTCGAGAAGGAATTTTTCCCCCTAGGAGGCAAAATTCGAAATAGCTTCCTTAGGGGTTTTTGCCTTCTTTTGGATCAAAAGCTGGAATGATAGGTAGAAGGGTTTGAACCTAAATTATCATGTGACTATCATACTTCAGTGGTCCCCGAGTGGCTCGAATTTGAGGGCTACTCCTTGGTTCATTGAAGTGATCCGATCGGGTCCGAAACTGTATAACAAAAACAAATCATATTACATCCTGTTTTAGAAGTATAAGTATTCCTTAAAAAAAAAAATAGTATATTTTGTATGAGTAGACTAAATTAGAAAGAGATAAATTACAGATAAACACACAACAACACAAACAGCAACACAGAATATTCATTAGCCATCACATGAGCACCACACCACGGTGAGAATTATTCAAATAAAATAAAAAGATGAAACCCATTTTTATAGAGTTCTGTATGCTCCGTATAGCGCAATATATAGCGGGTGGACGTGTTGGGTCATCTCACCAATGATTCTTAACAACATGTCTGCCCCCGTAGAGCTATACAGAGCGATGATGGCTTAATAAGGTACTTTATTTGGATTATTTCTAAATAAAATGCCTTCGTTTCATGCAATCTTTCCATTAAACATAACTTCTTTTTTTTTTTTTTTGCATACCCCAAAACACTTTGTGGAGATTTGTCAGCTGTCTTCAAGTGATGCAATCATTTTTCTGGAAGGCCCAAGTAAAGTGCATTAAAGTAAAAGTGAATTAAGATACTACATATTAATGGTATATAATCCAAAAACGAAAGAATCTCTTATTCCTCTTCGTAGTTTGTCTTCCGTTCATTGACCCCAAAAATAGTTTGAATACTGTTAGAGAGAGTGTTCTACCCACAGATATACCCAGATTCCCTGTGGGCTTCATAGAAAATAGAGAGGAGAGCAAATCTCTTCGTAAACCTCTGGAGGTCTTCTTTGATTGAGTCGTCTTTGTTCAATCCACGGCGCGAGCACAAAGGGGATATTCTTAGTGGCAAACAGTATAATAGAGGCACTCATGAAAAACCAAAACGTCATTGAAAATACATTTTAATTAGGTATATTAGACGACAGATAAGAGGATATTTTGGTCATTCACTAACAAAACATTTGTCTCCGGACCTGGTGAGAATGATGTTTTAAACAATGTGTGTGTCATATTTATATTCAGCAGCGTAATTTACTATATTCATTTATGAAAAATCCGCTTTTGTGCCGTTCATTTATCATTTGATATTTCCAATTCTAAAAGGAAACTATACGCCCGGTAATGAATGTTAAGGGAATAGTCTAGTCCCGAAACTCACTTTGGTGCAAGATGAAGGTCACTGCTTGTATAGTTCACAGGCTTTTATCCCTGTGTGATTTGATGCAGGCATTCTGTATAAATCACATTTTTAATATTTGACTCAAACCCTCCCCCAATGATTACTCTGCATGTTTACTGCAGGTGCGGCAGCACTGATTATATAGACACTGAGGATATAAAGTTTTGTTTTATTTAGTCACTTCCCGTGCTGCTGAAATAGAATACATTCTGTGGAATCTAAGTGACCTTGCTCTTGTAAAAAGTAGGATCTCTTAACAGTGCACATTGTCTGATGTCCTCACTAGAGAAACAGGATTCTATTCATTTGAATGAAATTTTTCTCATTGGTCCTGCAGTAAAAAAGCTAAATTAATTTTATTCAATTGGTGTGGGCAGTCCTGGCTTCTTGCAAACTTCTTCACAATTCCATCTAGCTGTAAGTATTTTATATTTAAAGCCATGCAAAATGTAAAACATGCATTTTAAAGTACTTTGAAAGCACAGTAACATGCATTAATATTTGGAAGTTGCATTTAAGGCACCAGATAGTCCCTTTAACATATTCAGTAAAGGGACACTGTCACTTTAAACATGATTGGCCTGAGAATGTAAAGAACAAAATAAAAAGATCTATGCATGGTGTTAATGAATTGCAATCTGCTGTTTATGACCTTGCAACTTGATATGCAAATTACACTTTTCTCATTCAAACTTGTTAATCTGTGTATCAAGTCACAGGTGATGTCATAAAAAGGAGACGACATTTTAAAAAAAAAAATGTCTTTAATAGATGCTTTTGCTTGCAATTCTGCTAACACAGTGGGGGGTGGTCAGTTTCCATGGTGACCGCATCATGTTTATAACGTTGCCCCACAATTAGGTGATGGAGACCCTTCTAAGGTGCATAAATCTGCTGTAATTGCTCAAATATAAGACGAGGGGGGGAGAGGAGAGAGGCAGCGTTGGGGGGAGGGAGGGGGAGAAGAGAAGCCGCGTTGGGGTGAGGGAGGGGGAGAAGAGAAGCAGCGTTGGGGGGAGAAGAGCCAGCATTGGGCAAGTCTGGGGGAGGGAGAAGGAGCATTGGGCAAGTCTGGGGGAGGGAGGGGAAGAGGGAGCATTGGGCAGGTCTAGAGGAGAGAGGGGTGGAGAGGCAGCATTGTGAAAGTCTGGGGGGGAGTGGGGAGAGGGAGCATTGGGCAGGTCTGGGGGGTAAGGGCAGCATTGGCATATAAAAGGAAATAAAAAGAAGAAATGCATTTTTTTTATATCATCATTTTTATTAAATATGAAAAAGCTATTTACATGTGAATATATACAAGTTAAACTTTTTCCTTTAGGGTAGTCTTATATTCAGGCTTTTAGTTAAAGGAATATGCAAAGTTTGGGGGGTCGTCTTATAATCAGGGTCATCTTATATTCAAGCAAATGCGGTATTTAGAACAGACTCAATTCTTGACCCGTAATCCTGAAGTGCCTATTTTATTCTCCACTGTTGGCAGTACTGTGCTGCATGTTTGAGTGACAGACGCTATCGCGCACTCCCAAGCTATGCCCCCCTCCACAGAAGTTGGTAGGTATTGGTAAATGTTTAAGGGATGTCTTGGGTGTCTGCAAAGAGTTGGGGTTATCCAACATTGTTTGAACCCACAAAGCACAGTGCATGGGTAATAATAATAGCACGACATGGCCCCCCAAAAAAGGGACTGTGGGCAAGGATGTCTTCTCACATGAGCCTCTTTTGGATGGACTTTCTTTGGCCCTTAAATCACTATTTCTCTATCATCTGTCAAAAGACAGCGGCAGCACCTGGGTACCGATCACAAGTGTGCACCAGATAAATACAATAAAGAAGGAACCCTTGGCACTGTGAGGACACTCTGGTTCTGATACTCACTGATTAAAGCTCCACAGTTAAAGGTACAAACAGGAAATGACATCATCGGTAGCGAGCGCTGCAGTTCAGTGCGGATTGTATACAATTCCTTTGTATCCTTGGACATCTTATCTAGTGGGTCAGAATGTATTTTGCCTAAACGAATAGTATATTTTCTTTAATAGCTGTAAAGGTGACGAGTGAATAACTGCATTTAGCAAAGAAAATGCCAAGAAAATACCTGATGTCCATCTCAATTTGGAAATGAGTGGTCAATGGCCAACATGTCAAAACCTCACAAATTACTGTTTATTTAACTCAAAATGTTTCTGTTGGGATTCCATTACATGAATTGCATTATCTCATTGAATAGATCCCATAGTTTCAAATAAAAATAATGTCCCAATCATGTCAGTAATATAGACTTGCTATCTTAATTAAAATTATCTTTGTTTTTGTGTTTCTTCAGGAGCAGACATCGTACAGTGGCTGATTAAAAGTCTCAACATCGAAGACCCAGGTAACCCAACTTCCTAAATATGGCAGTCAAAACTTGTTCACTTTTTTAACAAAAAAATCTCCTTCTATCGTGTTTTATTTTTAAAAGATATTTGTAACGAAGCAGTAAGGCACCGCCTTCTTTCGCTGTCTACTTGTGGGTGTGGTCTGAGGCGGTGTTTCCCTATTGGTCCAATTACAAGTGTTTGTCCAAGAGACCAATAGGAGAAGTATCAGACACTCACTAGTGCCGTAGAAATAATGGACATTTTTTAAATTCTTCATATACATTTTGTGTACTTTTGTTCCCTATACGAATTTGTCACCAGCATATAAGAACCATTCGGTCCATCTAGTCTGCCCAGTTTTCTAAATACTTTTATTAGTCCCCAGTTCCCTATCTTATATCTAGGATAGCCTTGTGCCTATCCCACGCATGCTTAAACTCCTTCACTGTATTAACCTCTACCACTTCTACTGGAAGACTATTCCATGCATCCACTACCCTCTCAGTAATGTAATACTTTCATTAGTCCCTGGCCTTATCTTATATCTAGGATAGCCTTATACCTACCCCATGCATGCTTAAACTCCTTCACTGTATTAACCTCTACCACTTCTACTGGAAGACTACTCCATACATCCACTACCCTCACAGTAAAGTAATACTTTCATTAGTCCCTGGCCTTATCTTATATCTAGGATAGCCTTGTGCCTATCCCACGCATGCTTAAACTCCTTCACTGTATTAACCTCTACCACTTCTGCTGGAAGACTTTTCCATTCATCCACTACCCTCTCAGTAAAGTAATACTTTCATTAGTCCCTGGCCTTATCTTATATCTAGGATAGCCTTATACCTATCCCACGCATGCTGAAACTCCTTCACTGTATTAACCTCTACCACTTCTACTGGAAGACTATTCCATACATCCACTACCCTCTCAGTATAGTAATACTTTCATTAGCCCCTGGCCTTATCTTATAGCTGGGATAGCCTTGTGCCTATCCCACGCATGCTTAAACTCCTTCATCGTGTTTACCTCTACCACGTCTGCTGGAAGACTATTCCATACATCCACTACCCTCTCAGTAAAGTAATACTTTCATTAGTCCCTGACCTTATCTTATATCTAGGATAGCCTTATACCTATCCCACGCATGCTTAAACTCCTTCACTGTATTAACCTCTACCACTTCTACTGGAAGACTATTCCATACATCCACTACCCTCTCAGTAATGTAATACTTTCATTAGTCCCTGGTCTTATCTTATATCTAGGATAGCCTTATACCTATCCCATGCATGCTTAAACTCCTTCACTGTATTAACCTCTACCACTTCTGCTGGCAGGCTATTCCATACATCCACTACCCTCTCAGTAATGTAATACTTCACAATATTACTTTTAAATCTTTACCCCTCTAATTTAAGACTATTTGTTAATAGTAGGCGAGCAATAAATTAATGGTTTTATACGTCCTTGGGTGACCACAGAGTTAAGGCTGAGGCATGAGAAAGTCGAGGAAAAGGGAGAGGAGTGGGCACAAAGGGACGGAGAGAGCTGAAGGTGAAGAGAGTTTAAGGTTTTATTATGGCTGAGGGTGCTTGGAAGGGGGGTAAAATAGTCACAGTAAGTTTGCGGAGGCGGAGAGATTGGGGTATAGAGGCTGGGGGCAGAGGGCTACGCTAGGAGAAGGTAGGTTCAAGAAGAGTGTTCCTGTTTTCTAGAGGCGGGGGTATGTAATCCACTGTGTGGACCTGATGGGATTCAGCCAGTAGTAAAATTCAAATTTCGACCAATTGTAGCACTTGTCTCTTTATCGAGCAGACCCTACTCACTGGATGTAACATTTTGTTTCCCGCAGACTCTCCACATTAATACCCATCTATTTGTTCTTGTTTTTTCGCCCCCAGTGGAAGCAATACATTTAGGAAGCTTGTTAGCAGCCCAGGGTTACATCTTCCCCATATCAGATCACGTTCTTACGTTAAAGGATGATGGTACCTTTTATCGTTTTCAGGTAAGATTATCTCGATGTCGACCATTCTAAAAATAATCGGAAAAAACATTGGGGTTTGTTTTTTTTGATGTTGAAGAGCCTGGCAAGTAAGATTATTATTGCCATGTTCATGTTATAACAGCAGCTATTACCGGAGCCTGGGTATGAGATCAGCGTTTACGGGATTACCAATGTAAGAAAGCAGGAAGATTACTCCCCCCCCCCCCCCCCCCATGCATGCGCTAATGATGACATCATAAGCAGCACCTCCCAGACACTAGAGGGGGTGACAAACTAAGACTCCAGCTATATCGGTTGGTGGGGGTAGGTTTGACAGTCATGCACTATATTGTCAGTGTCCTAATCCAGAATCACATTCTTTTTTTGTGTTGTCTTATACAAAATAACTCCCATAATTTAAAAAAAAAGTCCTTGCAGTTCTTCAGAAAAATTAAAAAAAAACCTTCACAAATTACAGGAGTTTGGTCTAAAATCAATGCTGTTTGCAATCTTCTACATAAGACGTCTAGGAAATTCCAATTCATTGGCTATTAGAATAACACGGCTGGCTTTTTTTAGAAGCAATACTTCGAATAACTAACAGCCAAATATTGACAATGCTCATATACTTACGGCATTGCATGCAATTGAGGCATTTATTCCTCAATTAGTATCAGTGTGCACATCTTAAACACAGTTATTTCAACTCACAGTACGACTTGGAGATGCCTAATCTGGGGGGGGGGGGGGGGGGTATAGTAAATATTTAAAGATTTTTCATGTATATTTTATAAATATTTTTGGGCCCTGCTCTTATCCTTCCAATAAGTCGTGGGCTTTTGATATGTACTTCTGTAAATTAAACAAAGGGACAGAAAACACATTAATATTCATCATCTCTTCTGAGAAACGCCATTTTAATTAGATGGCAAGCCAGGTAGGGGTCGCACAAGGGCAGGTCGACTTCTGAATAGCTTATAGTGTCTGTCACACCATGGCATCCTCCACACCCCAGGACTGGGTATTTGTGTCCTTTTTATTTATTTATATGTGCTTTTTAAGGTTATTTGTCTCATACATACACACATAACAAGCAGGCTGTCTCACACAGACACACATAACAAGCAGGCTGTCTCACACAGACACACATAACAAGCAGGCTGTCTCACACAGACACACATAACAAGCAGGCTGTCTCACACAGACACACATAACAAGCAGGCTGTCTCACACAGACACACATAACAAGCAGGCTGTCTCACACAGACACACACACCAAGCACGCTGTGCCACACAAACAAGCACTCACCAGGGCAGGTCCAAAACATTGTGCTGCTAGGGTCAAGAATCAAAATACTGCCTCCTGTCCCCCATTCATGCACATACAAGATCACACACACACAGTCATGCACGCACATATATAAAACATAGTGTCGGACAATCACACACAGATACAGTCAAACACACACAAGCCAGCAGTGTGTTTTTAAGAATTTAATATTTAAGAAATACAGCACTATATAATAAGTGTTTAAATAAAAAACAATCAATAATTTAAAAGAATTAAAATAAAATCAGCGATCCGACCACCAATATTGTGTGTATAAAGTACCAGCCAGTATTGAGAGGATTACATACACTCCCAGTTAATGTATAGCTGCTAGTGCTGCAACATCGAATCCCTGGTTAAAAAAAAAATGGCCTGTAAGAGAATTAAAATAAAAACGCCAGACGGAGCTTAAATATCGAAAATATCTAATGATTCAAATGTGCATAAAATAATTTAATACATATATATAAAAAATATACACAAATATACGACAAATACAATTACATAAACATATTCTCTGGCATAAATATACAAGTAAATGCATAGATTACCGACAGAGTATCAAAATACATAGATATCTAAAATATCCCCAAAAAAGACTGTCAAAATAGCTGAAAAAAATCCAAAAAGGAAGCAAATGTATAGGTTAAACAGCCTAGATCTGCTTCCTTAAAAATAGCCAACAAAAGCATACACATCCACCCCCAAGTAGGGTTGCCACCTTTTCTTCAGAAAAATACTGGCCTTGGTAGTGTCTCCATAGACTTAGCATTGGCCTGAAGCCATATTTTTTTTACCGGCCTGGCGGTAAAATACTGGCCAGGTGGCCGCCCTACCCCCCAAGCAGTGTTTTCTGTGTGTTGGATCTAATATATATATGAAATGCAGGTTTTTTTACTTTAAAACAATGTCCAGTTCTCCTATAGTTTTACATTGAACATAATTACACCGGGGCTTCTAAATTCAGCAACATTCCAATAAGGAGGAGCTTGGAGAGGTGGGCAGGATGGTTGCTGTAGCAACAGCCATAAAAAAAAAACCAATTACCCTTCTTTTCTCCGTTTTTAGGAAATGAGGATAGTTGAGGAAAAACTGATAAGACAGGCCTGGTTCTATACGACACCTATCGTTGTAACCAAAAAAAAAATATTTTTTTTGGGATACAATTGACTTTTTAGGAATTAATTTTCATAATTAAAAAATAGAATTTTTGATTTAATAAAAAAGCACTATCCTGCATATAACAGTATCCCCTGACCCTTTTATGTCTGTTTTTTTTTTTTTCTTTCTGTGCCAGCGAGGATATTTATCAATGTTTAGATGTTTTGCAAGAGGCACAGGCTTTTGGGGGGGGGGGGGGGGGGGAGGCTAAAGTGTTTTTTTTTAATGATTAATGACTGAATTCCCAAGTGTCGGGACACAATCCATCAGGACTTTTAATTAATAGAAATCCCATTGAAAGACATCGTGGGGCGAGAGTGACAAGTCATATATTTGTCCTAGCTGTGCACCGTGGAAGTTTAAATTCTAAAAAAAACTGAAATATTCTAGTGTTCAATATAATCATTTTTTGGTTTCTTTTAAAATACCCATTTTATTTCTTTGTTCTTTTAATGTTTGTGTGCCGGTTATTTATTTCATATTTTTTTTTTTTTTTTTTTTCAAGCAAGCAGACTCCTGAATAACATATGTACACAATCAAATCTAGTCCAAGTCAGATAGTCTTAATATAGGAAGATCTGGACCGTGCATGGAAAAGCTTCAATGAGACACATTAAGGATATTCTCATCCTGCTCCCTGATTTTTCATTTTTGGCCGAGTTACTACCTCCGCCGTCATTCAGATAATGTATTCTCAATCACACAAAGAGAAGGCCTGGTGTGAAGCACTAAAACCTATCTATCGACAGGCAGCTGAATTGTCATTTATTATAATTTTTTTTTTTTCTTTTTTTTTAGCAGCTATAGTTTTGTATTTATTATAAAAGTAGATTGGTAACATTTTTATACTCCTTCCAAACAAAGAAACCAACTGGCTTTCATCTTCTCATGGTATTGTCCCCAAATAATTCACAACCGTACCCAATTGTATAGCTTTTTTTTCGTCTCCTATTATCACAAATAATATATCATCCATTCATTAGGGAACGACGCAGAGAATACAGTTTAATAGTTTATTAAAAAATATTTTTGTTGATTTTTTTTTTTAATCTCGTTTATTACAAAAGATTCTCCGTCCGTACCACACATTGTTATTTAGTCCTTTATTATTTTTTTTTTATGTGCTGTCCTTTCTTTATTTAAAAGAAATCAAAAGCAAAAAGGTACAAAAACCAAATTAAAGCACCTCCATCTTTATATATTGAATGAGAAAGAGTCTATGTTACCAGTAGATGTCTTAGCAATTACAGTGGATACTCTGTAATATTGCACAATATTGGCCGATTGGGTAGGAATTAATTTCATGAAATGTGCTATTTATTCTTTCTTCGTACTTTTATTTTTAGGCTCCATATTTTTGGCCTTCAAACTGCTGGGAACCAGAAAATACAGACTATGGTAAGAATCATAAATACTGCGCATGGTTACATCTTTGTGAGCTATATTATATTTGGTTAGTGTGATGCATCTAGAGAAGGTTCCATGATACATTTGCCCCAGGGCAGGTTTATCCGAGTGGCTTTCATGCTCTGGACCAGAGTTTTCAAGCATAATCCAATGCAGTCGTTTAATTTCCGATTTTGAAAACATGGCGATGTCATAACCACAAGGTGATGTCAAAAAGCGTCAGACCCCACGGATACATTTAAAAAACGCCTTTTCCCCCCTTCTTAATTAATGCATTCCTTACAGTTCTGCCAATACAACATATGATTCTTTTTTTTTTTTTTTGTTTCCTATATTGGCAGTGTAAACAATTTCTTGGTGACAGTGTCCCTTCAAACCAATAATTGTAAATCAGTTGCTGGCACTTTCTGCTAATGCCTTTTATAGATAATTTTTTTTTATCATGATTTATGCTCGAACATTAGCAGTATAAGGCCAAGTTAAGGGACAGAGGCACTTTTTAGCTTATCTATAGGTGAGCAAAAAATGTTGCCTTTCGATAACACTGGGAAATATTGGTCAAGAACCCAGCATTAAGATAATGCTGCACCTGCGCAATTGACAGGGAACCTTCACAAGATGCATCACATTGAGCAGAGGAAATGGGCAGTTGTCATGCCTCACGAAGGAAAAGACAAATCTGTTTTAGGACCAGGGTGTGATAAGTAACCGTTTTCCTTTGTTTTCAGCTATTTATCTATGCAAGAGGACTATGCAGAATAAAGCGAGGCTGGAGCTAGCAGATTATGAAGCCGTAGGTATACCAAGATGAAAGCCCATTATAAATAGCAGAACAGAGAGTCGTCATTGAGTGAACTTGAGATAAAAACAAAACGCGTTGGCAGCTTTACAACTGAACATAGCCAACATTAGCTCCTCCTTTTATCCATAGCCTGACTAAACCCATGCGCCCCCCTCAATCTTTAAACAGCTTACCAGTGCCATCCTTGTGCCCAAACAGCATTCCTGTGCCATCTTTGTTTCCTAACAGCGTGTCATCGCCAAACAAACTTGTCTGTGACAACTTTGTGCCCAAACACCATTTCTGTGCCATCTCTGTTCCCAAACAGTTGATCTCCCCCCAAATATGAGTGTCAAATGTTATGGACATCCAGCACTAACACTTAAATTTAAGCTGCTTGGCGTGAGGGGCGGAGCATGAAGAATGTGCCTGTTCAGCAGGTACAGACTGCACCTCTTGCGCTGTGCTCATGTGCTTACTTAGTGGCCGGGTGAGCAAGTGAGCAGACGAGTGTCCGGGAGGGAAGCATAAATGCTGCCCAGGTGACATGCTGCTGTAGGGGCATAGGTTAAGAGACAACATTGCTGTCCACACACCAGTGACTGGGAGAACTGGTCACTGTTTTCTCTGCTGCCATCACCAGTGTTTGTTCTGTAATGTTCCTTTGACTGTATCAATAGAAGGAAATAAGGAAATGAATGGTGCACATCCTAAACCTGTACCTCTTGTCACTTGACTTGCTTCTCGCCAGGAAAACTTAGCACGACTTCAGCGGGCGTTTGCCAGGAAATGGGAGTTCATCTTTATGCAAGCAGAGGCCCAAGTCAAGTAAGTTTCAGTCCAAGACTTGAACCCTGTTCTTTGTTGCACTTTTCTGTGATATGAAATGGGCAGCCGATTATTAGCAGCTCCTGGTACAGTGCGATTTACATCCCAGGTGATTCAACAGGCACCTCCTCCTAAAAATGGAAAAATAATCCCGAAACAATAAATTAGGTTGGACATACATTACAAGCGGCAAACTTGTGGCCAAAGCAGGTGGCGTTTGCTCACAGTGGGCTCATGCCAGTAAGACCCAACCCTTTTGGCAGCCGGTTCTAAAAACTGATGCTTTAGGCTTTCTAGGATTGTTTGTACATACATCCTCTGGCCCGTACGCATTCAGAGAGACACAATACTTTAATACACTGAGGTGCCATTTATACGCTATACATGTAGAAAACGAAGATGAGATATTTTCCAGATAGCTATTTATTTACATTCTCAATTGATATCAGAAGAGAAGGGGCTGTGTGGCAACTGTACAAGGGCTACTCTCGAGCCTATCCCACTGGCCCCCTGAATGCCCCTTGCAAAAGGGATGAGTACCAAGCAGCCATCCTCTCTCATGACTGGGGTTAGATACACAGACTTAGGTCGAACATGCTTGCGGTATAGAAAGAGAGACACGCATACACATCTACTCATGGGCAACTGAATTGTATTTGGCCGCTACTCCCTGCCCCTGATTCAGATGTTCAGAGATGCTCGCGGGGCCGAGGCGACATTTTGATAAAAAACCGAGCAGACTGGAGAAATAAACCCGTGAAGATCTCAATACAGCTGGGATTCAGCATCTCTGTGAACTCTCTCAGGTCCCTCACGGATGGAACTTAAGTCCACTTCTCGTCTTAGAAGACCAAAGTGAGGACGCAGTCTGACCCTCTAGATAGCAGGAGGTCTGATTTCATTCAAATGCATCGTTGTTAGCACTAGATTCATCGATGACTATGTCAGAGATTAATTGTTGCTGCAAACACGTTTTGTGTTGGCAATGGGTTATTTGCTTCTACATATGTCACTCTCACTTGCTTTTCTCTTGGGCAAAATTATAACTATAAATAAAGTAATTCTCTAAATTCCCATTGGCCCAAATACAAGACTCCTGCTTTTTTATAACGATTGTTACTGACAAGTCTGTATTTAAGGGGATTTTTTTATTATTATGACTCCAAAACTTCAGTGACATTGATCAGCAATGTGTTTATGACACTTTGCTTGAGATCGGTTTCTTTAAAAGATCCAACGTTTATCTAAAAGAATGAAAAAGGGGGATAAAAATAAAAAAAAAAAATTGAAATTTAGTCTCCCGATTTCATGGTTATCTAGTATTTCCACCCTGTATCCTGCAGACAACGAAATAGCATGGATTTTGTTTTGTTTTTTAAAACCTTTTACAGAATCGACAGAAAAAAAGACAAGACAGAGAGGAAAATTCTCGACAGTCAGGAAAGAGGATTCTGGGATGTTCATAGACCGGTGGTAAGTCTGAATAATTACCTGCTCAGTCCACATGACAATACTGTTCATTTTAAGTACATTTTAAACGTATTTAAATTTGCCTGTAACTTGATATGCTAATGAGCTGACTCCATTTAAAACAGTTTTTTTTTTCTCTTAAAGGGACCGTATCACCTGATCATTGTTATTACTGTGCATGTAGAGCATAAAAAATGATTGAAAATGATCTATACATTGTGTTAGCAAAACTGCAAGGAAATGACTAAATTAGGAGAGAAATGTGTTATAAATGTGTCTGTGGTTGTGTCTCAGGCTTATGACATCACCTGTGGCACGGTATGCAAATCACACATTTCCCATTGAAAAGCAGTTTATTTGCATACCGTGCCACAGGTGATGTCATCAGCAGGCGACTCCACAGACACATGTAAAACACATTTTTCTCCTAATTTAGGCCTTTGCTGGCAATTCTGCTAACATTCTAATGTATAGATCATTCTCAATCATTTTTTTATGCTCTACATTCACAGTAATAACAATGTTCAGGTGATACAGACCCTTTAATTCATACATCTGCTAAAAAAAAAATGTATAGATCATGTTTCATAATTTTGCATTCATTTTGCATATTCAAGTGAACCAACTGCCCAATAATACCAGCAAGAGGGGCATCTCTGTGATTTGAAGGAGGGTTGAAAACCAAAGTACATTTGAAGAATGGCCAACTAGAGCCTGATGAAGAAAGAGAATTGGCAATTGTATGGCAGGTGCTGCAATTTAAAGGGACAGTCTAGTCCCCAAACTCACTTTGGTGCAAGATGAAGATCACTCCTTGTATAGTGCACAGGCTTTTATCCCTGTGTGATTTAATGCAGGCATTCTGCATAAATCAAATTTTTTAATATTTGACTCAAGCCCTCCCCCAGTGATTACTCTGCATGCTTACTGCAGGTGTGGCAGCACTGATTATACAGACACTGAGGATATAAAGTTCTGTTTCACTTTCTGTTCTGCTGGAATAGAATACATTGTGTGGACTGTAATAGACTTGCTCTTGTAAACAGTATGATCTCTTAACAGTGCAACACTTTGTCTGATTACATCACTAAAGAGACAGGAAATTGCATTCATTTGAATCAAATTATTTTCATTGGTTCCTGCAGCCCCCCCCCCCCCCCCAAAAAAAAATCAAAAAAGGATATTGACTTTTACTCAGCTAGTGTGGGCAGTCCTAGTTTCTTGCAAAAGGCTGAAATTTCATAATTTCATCTAGCGGTATGTATTTAAGCAATGCAAAACGGAAAACATGCATTTTAGTACTATAAAAGCACATTAATATGCATTAAAATTTGGAAGATTTCTCACCCTCAGTGGGATATGACTGTAATTTGAGCAGGGTGAGAAGGGACAGAAAACCCAACCAGTCTGCCCATATAACTAGCTGCTGTATAATCCTCCTAATTTAATTCCGTGGCCATATCTTATGTTCACGATAGTCTTATGCTTAATCTCACGAATGCATGATAAACCCCCGACTCTCATATTTAGGGCTATGTCCACCTTTGTTCTCCTCCTTTTAAATATAATCTGCCTTGAATCCCTTTTTGTATATTGAAATTATGACATTGTTAACTGCTCTTTTCCAAAAATAGTGTGTGGAAGGGGGGGTGGCCATCACTTTTGTATGGGAAATAAAGACAGTAATAAAGTGGCCAACAATTGTATAGACATGAGATGCTTTGGTAAAAGCAGTAGGGTATGTAAATCGCAGTGGTGTTGTAATGGATATATTGGTACGTCAGAGAGATACTGGCACGCCGTGTTCTTGTTAGTTGATTGTGTTTGTTGTATGTCGTTAATGGTGATTATTTGCTAACGTGAGGAATGTGATACAGTACGTTATTCAGATTACCAGTCAGTATTTTTTTTGTTGGTTTCTGTCCTCAGCCTGGCTGTGTGAACACGACAGAAATGGATATCAGAAAGTGTCGCCGGATGAAGAATCCTCAAAAAGTCAAAAAGGTGAGTCTTACAGAGTCAATGGGGGGGCGTGTTGGACATTTTACAAAAAGATTTAAAGGAACATTAACCTTTATATTTCACTTGTGCTTCTACAGGCAGGTACTTTTGATAGTACTTTTGATAGTTTATCCTCTTATCATCTGGTCTGCGACCGGCTCTCTCTGCTAGCTTAACTAGACCCCCCCCCCTGCTGATCCCATGCAAGAACGAGGTTCTCTCTTTCCGCTAGCAGCGAGAGACCCTCGCAATCAGAAGACGGAGCAGGGCAGAAACTACTGTGTCTCACGTCGGGTTAACACCAAACTATTGGAACATGTTCAGTGTTCCTTTAAGTGTTGGAGCCATGTATTTGGGAGTCTGTTTTAATGGATAAACTGGTACTGTGCTGCCCCCTGCAGGCTTCTAAGTGAAGAAAAAATCATTGAGAGATTGAAGTCAACTGCATGTTCAGTACGGAAAGACGGCAATATATCCAAGAATATCATGCCGCCCAACATTTCAAATGTCCACAGAGGAACACTTTTATTTTGTGGGAGTGACCGAAAGTGTGGTTGTGTGCGGGCCTTTTCCAGAACCTTTTCAATGACTTTATGGCTAATTGGTATCTATTTATGCCATTTGATCAATTATTTTTCATTCTAATGACTTATTTAATTTACAGAAATTGATATAAAAACACAATTTATTGTGAGTTTTATTGCTGTTGAGTCTGTGATACAAACCAAACATTCTGAGCTCGGAGGAAAGAGGGACAATAGAGTGGAGGAAAGAGGGACAATAGAGGAGGAAAGAGGGACAATAGAGTGGAGGAAAGAGGGACAACAGAGGAGGAAAGGGGGACAACAGAGGAGGAAATGGGGACAACAGAGAGGAGGAAAGGAGGACAATAGAGAGGAGTAAAGGGGGACAATAGAGAGGAGGAAAGGGGGACAATAGAGAGGAGTAAAGGGGGACAATAGAAAGGAGGAAAGGGGGACAACAGAGAGGAGGAAAGGGGGACAATAGAGAGGAGGAAAGGGGGACAATAGAGAGGAGTAAAGGGGGACAATAGAGAGGAGTAAAGGGGGACAATAGAGAGGAGGAAAGGGGGACAACAGAGGAGGAAATGGGGACAACAGAGAGGAGGAAAGGGGGACAATAGAGTGGAGGAAAGAGGGACAACAGAGGAGGAAAGGGGGACAACAGAGGAGGAAATGGGGACAACAGAGAGGAGGAAAGGAGGACAATAGAGAGGAGGAAAGGGGGACAATAGAGAGGAGTAAAGGGGGACAATAGAGAGGAGTAAAGGGGGACAATAGAGAGGAGTAAAGGGGGACAATAGAGAGGAGGAAAGAGGGACAATAGAGAGGAGGAAAGAGGGACAATAGAGAGGAGTAAAGGGGGACAATAGAAAGGAGGAAAGGGGGACAATAGAAAGGAGGAAAGGGGGACAATAGAGAGGAGGAAAGGGGGACAATAGAGAGGAGGAAAGGAGGACAATAGAGAGGAGTAAAGGGGGACAATAGAGAGGAGGAAAGGGGGACAATAGAGAGGAGGAAAGGGGGACAATAGAGAGGAGGAAAGGGGGACAATAGAAAGGAGGAAAGGGGGACAATAGAGAGGAGGAAAGGGGGACAATAGAGAGGAGGAAAGGAGGACAATAGAGAGGAGGAAAGGAGGACAATAGAGAGGAGGAAAGGGGGACAATAGAGAGGAGGAAAGGGGGACAATAGAAAGGAGGAAAGGGGGACAATAGAGAGGAGGAAAGGGGGACAATAGAGAGGAGTAAAGGGGGACAATAGAGAGGAGTAAAGGGGGACAATAGAGAGGAGGAAAGGGGGACAATAGAAAGGAGGAAAGGGGGACAATAGAGAGGAGGAAAGGGGGACAATAGAGAGGAGGAAAGGGGGACAATAGAGAGGAGGAAAGGAGGACAATAGAGAGGAGGAAAGGGGGACAATAGAGAGGAGGAAAGGGGGACAATAGAGAGGAGGAAAGAGGGACAATAGAGAGGAGGAAAGAGGGACAACAGAGGAGGAAAGATGGACAACAGAGGAGCAAAGGGGGACAATAGAGAGGAGGAAAGAGGGACAACAGAGGAGCAAAGGGGCACAATGGAGGAGGAAAGGGGGACAACAGAGAGGAGGAAAGGAGGACAATAGAGAGGAGGAAAGGGGGACAATAGAAAGGAGGAAAGGGGGACAATAGAGAGGAGGAAAGGGGGACAATAGAGAGGAGTAAAGGGGGACAATAGAGAGGAGGAAAGAGGGACAATAGAGAGGAGGAAAGAGGGACCATGGAGAAGAAAAGAGGGACAATAGAGGAGAAAAGAGGGATTTGGATGCCAAATAGGGACTGTCCCTCCTAAAGAGGGACACTTGGGTGAAATGGAATAAGCTTGAAATGTAGGAAAGACTTTTAAAGACTGTGTACAGAAGGCTGATAATGTTATGGATTTGCTCTCTTTTTGATCAAATGGAGTCCTGCACCATTGGGTTGCACCCTGCCTGGGCAGCTCTTCTCCGAGATGCTTTTCTCATTGTGGTCTTTGTGTTCTATTGACTGATAATCAGGGATATTACGTAAAGTCTTATTAGGCATTAAAAAAAAAAAAAAAGATTACGGAAAATATTGATTTTGCTGTCAAAATATTAAGCCTTCTAAGCGATGGGAAAAACTACTCCATCTAATATTCTGTAATGTAGACCATAACTAGGACTGTGCATCAGTGGATGAGGCGGATATTGTGTGATAGTGTGATAATGTATCGCGTCTTCTTTGCTTTGTCCATGTGTTCAGTCGGTGTATGGTGTATCCGAGGATTCCCAGTCACAGAGTCCAGTGCACATGGCATCCCATGTAATTAGGAAAACCACAAAAGACGACTTGCGAAAACAGGTAGGTACTGTCGACAAAAATGTTCTTCCGTTTTAACCGAAAGATGGCTCCAATTGTGGGAATTTTAAATAGAAATAATTAAATGAGAGAATAAAGTACCGTATTGAGCCCTCTTTGCTCCATCAATTGTGGGAATTTTAAATAGAAATAATTAAATGAGAGAATAAAGTACCGTATTGAGCCCTCTTTGCTCCATGTAGCTCCATCAGGGTGGCGGACATATTGTTTAGAATCTTGGTTTGCATGAAGTCAGATCTGACCCAATATTCTAAATAACATGTCTGCCGCCCTGATAGAGCTAAACAAAGCTAAGAGGGCTAAAAAAATGTGTGTTATTTGAATTCTTTAATTAAAGCATTTATTTTTAAAGCATTTACACTTGATTTAACCTTTCAGCTAAATGTGTTCTTTTTTTCTCTTTTCGTTATCCTTAAAGAACACTAGATCAAAATGCTGGGAGCTTAATAATTGCTCCTGGTATTTAAACTAAACAACTCTACTTTTGAAAGTATTTTAGATCTTTTTTTTTTCATATTGTCATCGCATTAAATAACAGTTAAAGGGAAAGTCTAGTCCCCATACTCACTTTGGTGCAAGATGAGGATCACTGCTTGTATAGTGCACAGGCTTTTATCCCTGTGTGATTTGATGCAGGCATTCTGTATAAATCACATTTTTAATATTTGACTCAAGCCCTCTCCAGTGATTACTCTGCATGTTTACTGCAGGTGCGGCAGCACTGATTATACAGACACTGAGGATATAAAATTTTGTTTCATATAGTCACTTCCTGTCCTCCTCAAATTGAGTCTATTGAGTGGCCTATGAGTGACCTTGCTCTTGTACACAGTAGGAACTCTTAACAGTGCAACACATTGTCTGATGGCATCACTAGAGAGACAGGATATTTCATTCATTTTAATGGCATTATTCTCACTGGTTCCTGCAGCAAAAAAAAAAAAGGAAATTACTTTTACTCAGCTAGTGTGGGCAGTCCTGGTTTCTTGCAAACTGCCGTAATTTCACAATTTCTTCTAGCTGTAAGTATTTCATATTTTAAGAAATGCAAAATGTAAAACATGCATTTTAAAGTACTTTGAAAGCACATTAATATGCATTAATATTTTGAAGATCCATTTTGGGCACTAGACAGTCCCTTCAATAATTTGATGTGCTGACATTATAAGTACTGAAAACACTTGTCGCATTTGTATTTATTTTCTGTACGCGCTGTAGGTGATGTCATTGTCTCTTCTCTTTTTTTAGATTCATTTCCTGAATGTTCAGATAGACCGGCATTGTTTAAAAATGTCCAAAGTAGCTGATAGGTGAGCGAAATTCTTTATCATCCCGTTATATCTGCTGATCTGGACTCAGATTCCAAACGTTGACACAATATGCGCCATATGCAAATGGATCAGGTGACGAAGGGTCTTTTAAATGGCCACATACAATAACAGACTGTGTGACTGAGCATCTTGGGAGTTACACTGCAGCTTGGCTGGTTTACTGTCTTCTATATTTTGGCAATCTGGCCAGTCCCTACCGGCAGTGGATGGAACTTATAAAGGATCTTCAAACCGTGTTCAATTGCAGCCAAATTAATGGACAACTTTTATTTTATTTTTTTTGCAGAGAAAAAGTCAATTCCTGGCTTGTCGTGTTAATATAATTCAAATTAATTGGTATAGGTTATATGTTCGCTTACAAATGAGAACGGGTGCAAATACCCCACAACTAACCGTTTCCTTCGAGTAGATCCTGTGTGCAGATCTAGAATTGATCACCTGTGTTCAAGCAGGAGATCCTAGTTTGTTTTTTCTCTCCCTACCTATATTAGTGCACAATTATCCCTAATGTTAATGTGTATTGTTCATCCTGTGCATCTTATGGAATGAATCACACAGAGGCCGATGTAAATACACCTCTGGCACTCTCTCTCTCTCTCTCTCTCATTGTACAGCTTTATTGCCTATTCCGAGCAGTATACCGAATATGATCCTTTTCTTACCCCAGCTGATCCTTCCAATCCTTGGATAAGTGATGATTCCAGTTTCTGGGATCTTGAAGTCAGGTATAGTAAATATAAGTGTATTCGGCGGTCCTATCTGTTTCCAGTTAATTTGAAATGGTTTAGTCTCACAGGGAGTTAACCTAAACATTGCTTATACTGTGAATGTAAAGAATGGACGTGACCTATATATTGTGTTAGCAGAATTGTCGGAAATTATATAAATGCATACCTCCCGACTTTGCCCCTCCGGCGAATCAGGGGGTGGGACACAGGGGGAGGAGTCTGGGGAGAGGGGTGTCGGTGTTACCGCTCATGTGCGGGATCCCTGCACATGGTCACAATACTGCGCATGCCCAGTAAGCATTCTCTGGTGTCCCTCTGAGCGCGGTGGGGCAGTTGGGAGATATGTAAGTATGTCTGTGGAGTCTCCTGCTTATGACATCACCTGGTGGCTTAAGACAGGAGTCCATTTGCATATCAAGCCCCAAGTGATGTCATAAGCAGGAGACGTCCACAGAACCTATATTTCTCTTATTTTATGCATTTCTGCTAACACAATGTGTAGATCATTTTTCATCATTTTATATTCTCTACATTTGTAGTGTAAGCAGTGGTTTAGACAGAGTCCCTTTTACAGACCAGTCCTGTCTCTGTGTCTCGTTTTTTGCATCGCTCACAATTATTGCCCCAAAAACAGAGCCGTGATGGACATTAATACGCAGGTATATTTATCTCAACTGTTGAAAAAACTAACTTCTGTTTAAATGAAAGATTGCATCATGTGTAGGCATTTTAACTAGAAATGGTTTAATGAAACAATACAAATAAACTACCTTATCGAACCCACTTTGCTCTGTACAGCTCTATCAGGGGGCGGACATGTTGTTTAGAATCTTTGCTCTATATAGCTCTATCAGGGGGCGGACATGTTGTTTAGAATCTTTGCTCTGTATTGCTCTATCTGGGGGGGACATGTTGTTTAGAATCTTTGCTCTGTATAGCTCTATCAGGGGGCGGACATGTTGTTTAGAATCTTTGCTCTATATAGCTCTGTCAGGGGGCGGACATGTTGTTTAGAATCTTTGCTCTGTATTGCTCTATCTGGGGGGGACATGTTGTTTAGAATCTTTGCTCTGTATAGCTCTATCAGGGGGCGGACATGTTGTTTAGAATCTTTGCTCTGTATCACTCTATCTGTGGGGGACATGTTGTTTAGAATCTTTGCTCTCTATAGCTCTATCAGGGGGCGGACATGTTGTTTAGAATCTTTGCTCTGTATCACTCTATCTGGGGGGGACATGTTGTTTAGAATCTTTGCTCTGTATAGCTCTATCAGGGGGCGGACATGTTGTTTAGAATCTTTGCTCTGTTTTGCTCTATCAGGGGGCAGACATGTTTAGAATCTTTGCTCTGTATAGCTCTATCAGTGGACAGACATGTTGTTTAGAATCTTTGCTCTCTATAGCTCTATCAGGGGGCGGACATGTTGTTTAGAATCTTTGCTCTGTATAGCTCTATCAGGGGGCTGACATGTTGTTTAGAATCTTTGCTCTGTACAGCTCTATCAGGGGGCGGACATGTTGTTTAGAATCTTTGCTCTGTTTTGCTCTATCAGGGGGCAGACATGTTTAGAATCTTTGCTCTGTATAGCTCTATCAGTGGACGAACATGTTGTTTATAATCTTGGATTAGAAGAGTTGGTAAATAAGGTGCCTTATTGTATTGTTTCATTAAAGCATGGCATGTTTCGTTCATTCTCATGATTGGATGGTACAGATTCTTGGATAATGAATTGGTGCCGTGATTCTTCTCTCTCTTATAGCAAAGAGCCGAGCCAGCAGCGTGTAAAGAGGTGGGGTTTCTCGCTTGGTGAAGTACTAAAGGATCCAGTAGGACGGGAGCAGTTCCTTCGCTTTCTGGAGTCCGAGTTCAGCTCTGAAAATCTCAGGTTTGTTGGGTAAATAATGTATAACGCGGTCTGTGTGATCACAGTCCAGCCGCTGGTGAGTGACTGCAAAGGAACAGGATCACCCCACAGTGTCCCAAAAATGTGCTGCAAATGGTAGCGTGAATAAAAGGAAACACATCTGGATTAGCGGTATCTTCTCTCAACTTTAATTATTATTACTGCTGCTATAGCAACTGACCCGCCTCTCTCCCCAAGCCCCTCCTAATCGGAATGTCACTGAATTTAGAAGCCCCGCTCAAATTACTTTCAATTTAAAACTACAGGAGAACGGTCATTTTTTTTAAAGTGCAAATAACCACTTTACACACATGTCCAACATACAGAAAACATGCCTCAGAAGTGGATCTGTTTAGGAGAGACGGACCCTATTTTTTGCCAGAAATCCCTCTTTCCTCATTTGGTGCCCCCAAATTTCTAGGAGCTTAGAATTGTTATCTGTGTATGAGTGAATCACCTTAAATAGTGTGTTTTAAAATGCAGTAAATGTGTTTATATTTTAGTATTTGTAAATTCGAAGAATTATTCTAATCAGCTTACCACCTAGAATGCCCCGCCCACAGCCTCAGCCTCAGCCACGCCCCTTGGAAACAAAAAACATCCCTCTCTGGCCATTTGAAGTGTTGGGAGAAAATGGCAGGAGGTTAATGAAGGGAGGAGAAAGCCAGAGTTTTGGATGCTGTGTGGACACCATCAAAGGTTTAGACTTGATAACAAAGGCTCCTAGGAACATGTGAGACATATCACTGACCTGGTGCAAGACAGACAGACCAAGGTTACTTCACCTATTATACTCTCTGCAAATTCTCATGCACCGTAGTGACTTCTGCTCCGCACAAATACAATAACAAAAATGATAATGTCATGTTAGAACACAGTGCTTTCATGCACCATCGGAACGGAACTTGCATTAAATGGCGACGTTTAGTGAGATCTCAGGATATGTATACGAGTCCTTAACATGTATAGCTTGGAGGAAAGACGTAACAGGGGGGGATATGATAGAAACATTTAAATACATAAAGGGAATCAACACAGTAAGGGAAGAGAGTATATTTAAAAGAAGAAAAACTACCACAACTAGAGGACATAGTCTTAAATTAGAGGGGCAACGATTTAAACGTAATATCAGGAAGTATTACTTTACTGAGAGGGTAGTGGATGTATGGAATAGCCTTCCAGCAGAAGTGGCAGAGGTAAACACAGTCAAGGATTTTAAGCATGCATGGGATAGGTATAAGGCTATCCTAGATATAAGATAAGGCCGGAGACTAATGAAAGTATTACTTTACTGAGAGGGTAGTGGATGTATGGAATAGTCTTCCAGCAGAAGTGGTAGAGGTTAAAACAGTGAAGGAGTTTAAGCATGCATGGGATAGGTATAAGGCTATCCTAGATATAAGATAAGGCCAGGGACTAATGAAAGTATTACATTACTGAGAGGGTAGTGGATGCATGGAATAGTCTTCCAGTAGAAGTGGTAGAGGTTAATACAGTGAAGGAGTTTAAGCATGCGTGTTATAGACGCAAGGCTATCCTAGCTATAAGACCGGGAACGGGGGACTAATAAAAGGACTATTGGGCAGACTAGATGGACCGAATGGTTCTTATCTGCCGACACATTCTATGTTCCTATGTATGACAGAAAGTGTGTGTGCAGATATTCTGTGGTTCTCAAGTACGCCCCGGAGATGTTACCATTACCCAATATAATGGTATTCATCTTATCGACCTCAAGAGGATGTTGGGATGAGACGTCTCTGCATGGAATGGGACCTGAGGGTTGAATGGGTTGTACAGATGGTGCACAAGCCCCCAAACCTGTCTCATTGGCATGATGGGAAATCTGTATTTCACCCTTCATTGAAGTGAGGCTAGGGCTCGAATGGATTAAAGACTTGTATTTCAACACAATAATATAATGGCATTTATTACAGAAATAACGTTGGTGAAGTTTAATCCTAGGATGTCTACAACAGCTCCACGTTGAATTAGAAATTATAAATATATCTGAAGTCCAAATTCGTTTAAAATGGAACAGAGGAGGGTGTATTTGTCTCATAGCCCATCCGTGGGCAAGATGTGCTTTTAAGATTTTTTTTTTTAAAAGCTCTTATTATTCTTTTTTTTTTTTTTTTTTCCCTTACCAGGTTTTGGCTCGTAGTTCAAGTTCTCAAGAAACAGCCACTGCAGGAAGTCCCAAAACGGGTGGAGGAGATTTGGCAGGAGTTTCTGGCCCCTGGGGCACCAAGTGCCATCAATTTAGACTCCCACAGTTTCGAGAGGACCAGTCAAAATGTGAAAGATCCAGGGAGGTACACATTTGAAGATGCACAGGTTTGAGACTTTTGTTCCTTTCTGGAATGCTGTATCATCTCCCTCCTTTGAACCAGCTCTACAGATTGTCTATCTAATTGATTTAGCTTTTGTTTTTCAAATGGACAAATGGCAGAATGCTCCTTTAATACCTGTTTTTTTTTTGTTTTTTAATTTCCCCTTGCCAGTAACATTTGAGTGAATAACCCTCCTATATTCTGCATGTGGCTTACCAATGACAATGACTATTTGGACTACAAATCCCTTTCATTGTTAAGACCAGCATTTGTAGATGATAATTAACCATAGTTCCAAAGATTTGGGGGGGGGAAAGTAAATTATTGGTGCAATACACAACATAAATTTGTTCAGACTCACTAATAGTGATCAGTATATTAGTCCCCACTAAATGGGAGTAATAATTATTAAAGGAGAGGATGACCTGATGGTATCAGGAACAAGTAGGGTTGCCACCTGGCCGGTATTTTACCGGCAGGCCGGTAAAAAATTGGCATCAGCCCAATGTTAAGTCTATGGAGACAGTAGCAAGGCCGGTATTTTTCTGAAGAAAAGGTGGCAACCCTACGAACAAGGTAGACTTTTTTTTGGCTCATCAATACATATATATATATATATATATATATATATATATATATATATATATATATATATATATATACCATAAGAGACAAAAAAAGAAAGAAAAACTCTAATAGTGTAGTATGTTCCAAAAATGTTGGGGGGTAGTAATATGTAGCAAACACACTCACAAAAGCGCATGTAGAGGATTGTAAGATTGATGTAATTGGCAGGAACATTTCATTGGTTTCCATGGTGAATGGGACCAGTTTTAGAACCAGAACTGACTTTTTTTTTTCTTAAATAGCCCTCTTTTGAACTCCAGTCTTCAATAGACTTTTGCTGCCCTTTGTCCTATCTAGTTCCTCACCGAGGTCCATTGTTTTCCTTCACAGGAGCACATCTACAAGCTCATGAAGAGCGATAGCTATGCCCGATTTCTGCGGTCCAATGCCTACCAGGACTTGTTGCTCATGAAAAAGAAGGTACAGTTTGGGATGGACTTGCTTGCACCCTCCGCACATTACTGATCCTGGCCTGCTGCTCGCTACTAGTGTGGCAATGACAATTGTGTTTCTTGTTTGGTACTCATTCTCTTTTGCACGAAGACTAAATCTCATTCGCATCCCAGCGGCGAAACTGCATTCAGTTATCATACGGCAGCGCTAGGTGCACGAGGCAGAATAGGAAGGCTAAAACTCAGGAGCAGGAAAGTGGTACTTGTATCATTCTGTTTCTGTAGTGATGATAGGACATTTATCGGAGAGGTGTCTTTTGGAAGAGTCTTGTAGAGAAGATAGATGGGGATTCATTTAAAGCCCCATCTTCATTGGGAAGATCAACTGTATATTTTTATTTTCTTTCTTAATTTTGTTTAACCTAAAGTCGTATCATTGGAGACACACAGAATAAGTAGAATGACATTAATACAATGCATAGATCATGGCAGACAGATGACTTTTCATCTTGTGACCGGGAAAGGGAAAACTGTAGCATTTCTCTGTCTTTTTACCCTTTACAGTTCATTTAAGGTTCTATTCAGTTAGCCCTTACTTCGGGCCAATATCCAGTGGATCACCCCTGCTCATAAAGGTCATAAGACCCAGAAAAATACTACAATATCCAAATTCTGGGGTATCTCAATTCTCCAGCTTTTAGCTGGCAAATTGAATTAAAAAAAAGTGTTAGAGAACAATAGAAATATTGTTTAATATTTTTAAATTAAATATTAATGTTATATATATATATATATATATATATATATATATATATATATATATACAACATTAATGTTTTTTTAACATGTCATTGTCCCATTTCTTTTACTTCCAGTTATTACTTTTATTAATATTTAATATTTACATTAAAATTTTGTTTTTTTACATTTTACGTAGTATTTTAATTTTTTAACTTCAGCCCCATTTTGGCGGACTTCAGCTATTTCCCCAATAGCCGGCGTCCTCCAATTGACTTCTTTAGAAGGACTAGAGCTTTTTCCATAACAGCCGAAGGTTCTTCTCCAATGGCCCCAAAATAATCTGAAGTCGTCTCCATAGAAGTCTATGGGGTGGACCGAGGCTACCATTTCCGTCCTCCGAGCTCTGGTGGAGATCGGCTACCAAAATGTTGTCCTGAAAACCGTCCTCAATGGCCAAGTTTTGTGCTCTTTCGTGATCACAACGGTTATCTCTAAGTAGCCTGAATTTAAGGGCCGTTCGGATCACCGATGTGATCTGTTGAAGTCCAAGACTCGGAGCTACAGTCTATAGACTTTAGTCTACAATACTGCCAATTACATAGACTTTGTTTTCAATTGTTATTCCAGACATTGGGTTTTTTATAAACAAGTTTATTGTAGCATTGTCAAATACAAATTAATATAAGCAGCAAAGTAGTATAGGATGTGGGTTTGGCTGATGTCCAAAAAATAATCAAACGTGGATATCTGTCAGGTTGTCGCCTTTCGGATGTATTTCTTGGGTTTGTGTGCTCTCTGTTAGGTGCTCCGTCATAGGTGTCACCTACAGATGGTCAGATACAGCTCGTAAACCATAATATTAAACAATGACATATTAGAAGATATAGGTAAGGCACTGACAAAAAGTCTCTTAAATTAAATAGACTTTTATAACTGTCCCAGCCAGTGTAGCTATCAGGACAATTAATTGAATGCACTTGTTGAATTACACAATTTAATATATTGCTTTGATGGAGAAAATCATGTTTTAAACCAAAAGTGAGTACACTCATTGGTACAGCATCTGTGTCTTTTATGGCACAAAATGGTTGTTTTCAAATGAATCGGTCTTTACAACTTAGGTATCTTTTTATATTGTCATATCGGGTAGGTCTCTTATGTTGGAGGGTTCCGCTGTTTTGGTCTATAGTTTGTCTCCCTTGCTGGATGTACAAATTAGAAATAGGATAAAAACAGAAGACATGTTCATCTCATGGTGTTCCCTAAGTCAGCACGAAGGGAATGTAACGTAGCCAGGAACTAGTGCTTAGTGCTTTGGGAAGGATGCAAGCTAAGTTGTGTAGGGGATGTCAAACATAGGTGGAGATTTTGCTTAATGTGTGGGGGAACTTAGGCTGTCTGACCGGGGCATGTGACCCTCCGGTGTTCCATCTTGGTCCCGGTGGAAGTGTCGGTCAGCATTGGAGGATGTGTGCTCCCAGCAGCGCACAGACATTCTCCAACTGCCCCCACTAGATACCAAGGAGGTATATTGTTATGTTTGAAGCCATATATGCAGATCTGTGGGCCGTTGGGAAGTCTGTGGGTATTTTTCAGGTCTGGTGACATATTGCCAAGTCCGTGGGGGGCATTGGAAGGTCCATGGGGGCATTGGCAAGTTGGTGAGGGTATTTGCAAGTTGGTGGCAGATGGGAGTACCTGGCACCAGACTGACCAGGTGCCTGCGGAGACCTAACTTAGTAAAGTTGATGGATATCTGCACCAATGTCTAGCCAGTCTATAGGGGAGGTGACCCCCAAGGCATGTGGATGTGATTGGGTGCAAGCATTCGCACCACTGAACTAAACAAAGTGATTGCATCTTAACATCCGTAGCTGGTGGGCCCCTTCTAGTGTGATGGTGCCAAGTTACGGTGCTTCTTGAACAAACCCCACTACTTACCGTGGGTGCCCCACTAATTACCGTCGATGTATCCTGTATATCTGTCCCTCACTAGGATAATAATATCAAAAATATGTATATATAAATATTTTCAACTGTGGTGTGTTCTAGTAACCAATTCATCATTCAAGACTTAAAGTCAAACGTCAAACTAAGTTTCATCCATTTTGTAGTGGTCACCTCGAAGACTGTGCAGGTTCGCTTTTCATACCTAAAGTATTGGGGGGCAAGGCTATATCAAGTGCTGGCATTCACAGCTAGGTCATCTTGTACTACAGTAAACTAGAAATTCAAGGAATGCAAATCAAGGAAGAATGTAAATCCGGTCTTTTTTTTACCTCCCTTCACTTTTCAGGGGGGTTCTCAGTGCCTGATTTTTTTATACATGGGTTGTGCCATCCACCATGACGCTAGAGCTATTTTATACATAACAGAATTGTATTCCTATCCCATAAAACAAAATAGCTTCTCTTAATTAACATTTTATAGCCTTTACAACCTCGGAGGGATAAAGGGTGAGCCCACTGCCAGCACGGTACCCTACATATAAACATTGAAACCTCAGTATTCCGTAAGTGTGCCCTACAGTTTAATGCATACCTAGACAGGATGCTGGGTGAACCTGGCCAATGAGTGTGCCAGACATGTGAAGCCCGGGTTGGTTAATCACTCTGGGCTTGTACACTACGCATTTCGCCTGTGCTGCCAATGTTTTGCCCTCCAGTGTTCCATAGGAATCAGTCCGGACAATTGGGAGCAATATTACGGTGGACCAAATAAATTATTTTTAAATATATATTTATTTATTTTGTATTGTAGCTGTACAGTTACTGTGGATGGGGAAAAAAATAGCTTTTTCTTTCATGTAATCGGTGTGTCGCCCTCAGCTTTTTGCACTAATCTGATTCCGCTTCCAGCGAGCTCCGTGCACAATGCGCCGATATATGTGCATGTTTGCTGCCTGCTTTTTCACTAACTGTTTACTGTTATCCATCCGTAATGTTTGGTCAAATCGGTGGCTGCCTTCTTGTGGTCCTTGTGGCTCATCCGTGGCAACAGCGAGCACAACCTGTTCATACTACGTGGCCTAACATGTTATTAAAGTGAGCTCCATACGTTCATCGTTCTCCTTTTTTGTTTGTTTATTTTGTTTTCGTTTGTTTTTCAATAAATACATGTGCCATTTTCACTATTACACTATGGCCGGACTCTCAGTTGCAAAGCTCGGAGAATAAGAACATTGGTGCATCACCTGGACCCTGGTAGAGATGGTTCTGGATATTGTACCCTACTGACCAAAGCGTTTCTTAATATTTAAACATCATTTAAAAGGAATATTATAAACGCATTTCATATCAGCAGGAATATTTCATGGGTGACTGGACCACTTGTAGAACTTTAACCCCATATTGTAGTTTAATAAGTGACCCCCAATTTCTTTAACAGAGAATCAAACATTCCCTTAAGAGAGCATAGATCCAACATGCGAGACCGTTAATGTGAACCGGTCACTCTTAGAGTTAGCGCCACAATTGTAGTGATGATATGTGTGTCCCAACATCAGTGCCTTACTCTCCTGTAATTAAGAGTAGCAAGGATATCACGGAGTAATAGAAATAGCAAGACATGGTGCAGGAAAATAACACAGCATTTTCACTAGTATAGGAGGTTACAGAGTATCAAGCACCGAGTAATGGAGATAAATATGTATAACCTCAGTAACCATAGCTCACGGTAAACAGTCATGAGTTTGACCCATTGTGTTAGACTGGGCATGGTTTCATTTATGTCACAATTAACGTGACGGAATCATGAATTTTAAGTACATCCGATTCTTGTTGATTTTTCTATTTGTTTGGCATTTTCTTCCTAGACTGGTATACAGTTTACTAGCCTTTCTCGAAAACCAGATCTAATAGTTGTGGTTTAATAAATTGGTTGGATGCCAAGAAAGGATAATATTCTACTAGGGCTTAAGGAAGCAGAACAGGATTCATTCTTTATCTGCCTTTAGCTCTTTGTTTCTGTTTTGTGTTTTGTTTTTGTCATTTACTTTCACATTTTGTGTCATTGCTTGTGCACTTAGTCTTTGCGCTTTTCCCTTTTCGATCTGCTTTTTGTTTTCACGTTTGTTTTTCTAACTTGTGCTAAAATACCAAACACAAGACAAAAAAAGCTGAAGGTTTTTTTTATTTTTATTTTGTATTTTTCTTTCCCAACTCCCCTTCCTGTTTTTTTTTTTACATTTTTTTTTTATTCTTTAAAGACTGAGAATGAACAAGGTCGTAGAACTTCCTTAGAAAAGTTCACTCGCAGTGTGGTAAGTTATGGAGCGTCTGTCTTGTGCGCAGACCTGAACTGTCACTTAACACCAAGCAATATGCCAGCCATGGGGGAGGGTGGGAGATGATGTTAGGGATAAAGAGATTGCGCTATGAGTTATAGTTTATGGTGCTCACATGATTAAATGATGCCATCTTCCTGTATCAGAGTAGGCGACTTATAGCTTTTAGCTTTGCATGATGTATAACTCCCACTCTAGGAGCAACAGCTGGAGAGCCAAAGGTTGTCTATGTTTTGCTTAAGTATTTTCCTTCCTTTATTTGCAGACATTTAACTTAAAATACACTCGATAATATATAGACAACATACATACATATACAAATATATTGTTGGAAGTGCTAAATGTGGAATAATCCCACGGAGGGCCAAGGGAATGGTCCTACCGATGAATCTCAGGATTATTGCAATGTGGTGACAATGGTTTAACTTCCAGTTTTGGTGGGGGGCTGGTGTTCTTGCTCTTCTGTCATGCAGAGATCTGTGAGTATACTGGCACAGACCTCTCTTTTCATGCTCCCTGGTGTTCTGTGCAAGGAGTGACCCAAGGTTAGAAACATAGTATGTGTCACCAGCAGATAAGAACCATTCAGTCCATATAGTTTGCCCAATTTTCTAAATACTTTTATTAGTCCCCAGTTCCCTATCTTATATCTAAGATAGCCTTGTGCCTATCCCATGCATGCTTAAACTCCTTCACTGTGTTTACCTCTACCACTTCTGCTGGAAGGCTATTCCATACATCCACTACCCTCTCAGTAAAGTAATACTTTCATTAGTCCCTGACCTTATCTTATATCTAGGATAGCCTTATACCTATCCCACGCATGCTTAAACTCCTTCACTGTGTTTACCTCTACCACTTCTGCTGGAAGGCTATTCCATACATCCACTACCCTCTCAGTAAAGTAATACTTTCATTAGTCCCTGACCTTATCTTATATCTAGGATAGCCTTATACCTATCCCACGCATGCTTAAACTCCTTCACTGTGTTTACCTCTACCACTTCTGCTGGAAGGCTATTCCATACATCCACTACCCTCTCAGTAAAGTAATACTTTCATTAGTCCCTGACCTTATCTTATATCTAGGATAGCCTTATACCTATCCCACGCATGCTTAAACTCCTTCACTGTATTAACCTCTACCACTTCTGCTGGAAGGCTATTCCATATCTCCACTACCCTCTCAGTAAAGTAATACTTCCTGATATTACGTTTAAATCGTTGCCCCTCTAATTTAAGACTATGTCCTCTAGTTGTGGTAGTTTTTCTTCCTTTAAATATACTCTCCTCCGTTACTGTGTTGATTCCCTTTATGTATATAAATGTTTCTATCATATCCCCCCTGTTACGTCTTTCCTCCAAGCTATACATGTTAAGACAGGGCTCGACAAACCCCAGGCGCCAGGTCGCCATGGCGACCAGGAAATTAAACCTGGCGCCTGGGTGCCGTCAGCTTCGTGGTCCCCTTGCCGCTGCCATCCGATTTTTTTTTTTCCTTCGGAGCGCGAGGGGGTAAAGTCTGTGCGGATGGCACAGACTGCAAGCTCCGCCCCCTTGCGCAACGCGTGTCTGAGTGCCGGGTGTCATCACGTGACATCCTGGCACTCAGCAGGCCGATCAATGAAGACATGCTGCAGCGTTAAGAAGAAACCAAGAAAAGACTGTGAGAGGTGGGTGGGTGTGAGGTGTTTGTATATATGTAAGTATGAAAGTAGGTGTGTGTGAGGTGTTTGTATATATGTGTATATGTACAGTAGGTGTGTGTGAGGTGTTTGTATATATGTGTATATGTAAAGTAGGTGTGTGTGAGGTGTTTGTATATATGTGTATATGTAAAGTAGGTGTGTGTGAGGTGTTTGTATATATGTGTATATGTAAAGTAGGTGTGTGTGAGGTGTTTGTATATATGTGTATATGTAAAGTAGGTGTGTGTGAGGTGTTTGTATATATGTGTATATGTAAAGTAGGTGTGTGTGAGGTGTTTGTATATATGAGTATATGTAAAGTAGCTGTGTGTGAGGTGTTTGTATATATGTGTATATGTAAAGTAGGTGTGTGTGAGGTGTTTGTATATATGTGTATATGTAAAGTAGGTGTGTGTGAGGTGTTTGTATATATGTGTATATGTAAAGTAGGTGTGTGAGGTGTTTGTATATATGTGTATATGTAAAGTAGGTGTGTGTGAGGTGTTTGTATATATGTGTATATGTAAAGTAGGTGTGTGTGAGGTGTTTGTATATATGTGTATATGTAAAGTAGGTGTGTGTGAGGTGTTTGTATATATGGGTATATGTAAAGTAGGTGTGTGTGAGGTGTTTGTATATATGGGTATATGTAAAGTAGGTGTGTGTGAGGTGTTTGTATATATGTGTATATGTAAAGTAGGTGTGTGTGAGGTGTTTGTATAAATGGGTATATGTAAAGTAGGTGTGTGAGGTGTTTGTATATATGTGTATATGTAAAGTAGGTGTGTGTGAGGTGTTTGTATATATGTGTATATGTAAAGTAGGTGTGTGTGAGGTGTTTGTATATATGTGTATATGTAAAGTAGGTGTGTGTGAGGTGTTTGGATATATATGTAAGTATGTAAAGTAGGTGTGTGTGAGGTGTTTGTATAAATGGGTATATGTAAAGTAGGTGTGTGTGAGGTGTTTGGATATATATGTAAGTATGTAAAGTAGGTGTGTGTGAGGTGTTTGTATATATGTGTATATGTAAAGTAGGTGTGTGAGGTGTTTGTATATATGTGTATATGTAAAGTAGGTGTGTGTGAGGTGTTTGTATATATGTGTATATGTAAAGTAGGTGTGTGTGAGGTGTTTGGATATATGGGTATATGTAAAGTAGGTGTGTGTGAGGTGTTTGGATATATGTGTATATGTAAAGTAGGTGTGTGAGGTGTTTGTGTATATGTGTATATGTAAAGTAGGTGTGTGAGGTGTTTGTATATATGGGTATATGTAAAGTAGGTGTGTGTGAGGTGTTTGTATATATGTGTATATGTAAAGTAGGTGTGTGTGTGATGGGTTTGTATATATGTGTATATGTAAAGTAGGTGTGTGTGAGGTGTTTGTATATATGTGTATATGTAAAGTAGGTGTGTGTGAGGTGTTTGTATATATGTGTATATGTAAAGTAGGTGTGTGTGAGGTGTTTGTATATATGTGTATATGTAAAGTAGGTGTGTGAGGTGTTTGTATATATGTGTATATGTAAAGTAGGTGTGTGTGAGGTGTTTGTATATATGTGTATATGTAAAGTAGGTGTGTGTGAGGTGTTTGGATATATGGGTATATGTAAAGTAGGTGTGTGTGAGGTGTTTGGATATATGTGTATATGTAAAGTAGGTGTGTGAGGTGTTTGTGTATATGTGTATATGTAAAGTAGGTGTGTGAGGTGTTTGTATATATGGGTATATGTAAAGTAGGTGTGTGTGAGGTGTTTGGATATATGGGTATATGTAAAGTAGGTGTGTGTGAGGTGTTTGGATATATGTGTATATGTAAAGTAGGTGTGTGAGGTGTTTGTGTATATGTGTATATGTAAAGTAGGTGTGTGAGGTGTTTGTATATATGGGTATATGTAAAGTAGGTGTGTGTGAGGTGTTTGTATATATGTGTATATGTAAAGTAGGTGTGTGTGTGATGGGTTTGTATATATGTGTATATGTAAAGTAGGTGTGTGTGAGGTGTTTGTATATATGTGTATATGTAAAGTAGGTGTGTGTGAGGTGTTTGTATATATGTGTATATGTAAAGTAGGTGTGTGTGAGGTGTTTGTATATATGTGTATATGTAAAGTAGGTGTGTGAGGTGTTTGTATATATGTGTATATGTAAAGTAGGTGTGTGTGAGGTGTTTGTATATATGTGTATATGTAAAGTAGGTGTGTGTGAGGTGTTTGGATATATGGGTATATGTAAAGTAGGTGTGTGTGAGGTGTTTGGATATATGTGTATATGTAAAGTAGGTGTGTGAGGTGTTTGTGTATATGTGTATATGTAAAGTAGGTGTGTGAGGTGTTTGTATATATGGGTATATGTAAAGTAGGTGTGTGTGAGGTGTTTGTATATATGTGTATATGTAAAGTAGGTGTGTGTGATGGGTTTGTATATATGTGTATATGTAAAGTAGGTGTGTGTGAGGTGTTTGTATATATGTGTATATGTAAAGTAGGTGTGTGTGAGGTGTTTGTATATATGTGTATATGTAAAGTAGGTGTGTGAGGTGTTTGTGTATATGTGTATATGTAAAGTAGGTGTGTGTGAGGTGTTTGGATATATGTGTATATGTAAAGTAGGTGTGTGTGAGGTGTTTGTATATATGTGTATATGTAAAGTAGGTGTGTGGGAGGTGTTTGTATATATGTGTATATGTACAGTAGGTGTGTGTGAGGTGTTTGTATATATGTGTATATGTAAAGTAGATGTGTGTGAGGTGTTTGTATATATGAGTATATGTAAAGTAGGTGTGTGTGAGGTGTTTGTATATATGTGTATATGTATAGTAGGTGTGTGTGAGGTGTTTGTATATATGTGTATATGTAAAGCAGGTGTGTGTGAGGTGTTTGTATATATGTGTATATGTAAAGTAGGTGTGTGTGAGTTGTTTGTATATATGTGTATATGTAAAGTACTAGGTGTGTGTGAGGTGTTTGTATATATGTAAGTATGTAAAGTACTAGGTGTGTGTGAGGTGTTTGTATATATGTGTATATGTAAAGTAGGTGTGTGTGAGGTGTTTGTATATATGTACAGTAGGTGTGTGTGAGGTGTTTTATATATATGTAAGTATGTAAAGTAGGTGTGTGTGTGAGGTGTTTGTATATATGTATATATGTAAAGTAGGTGTGTGTGAGGTGTTTGTATATATGTACAGTAGGTGTGTGTGAGGTGTTTGTATATATGTGTATATGTAAAGCAGGTGTGTGTGTGAGGTGTTTGTATATATGTATATATGTACAGTAGGTGTGTGTGAGGTGTTTGGATATATGTGTGTATATGTAAAGTAGGTGTGTGTGTGAGGTGTTTGTATATATGTATATATGTACAGTAGGTGTGTGTGAGGTGTTTGTATATATGTGTATATGTAAAGTAGGTGTGTGTGAGGTGTTTGTATATATGTACAGTAGGTGTGTGTGAGGTGTTTGTATATATGTGTATATGTAAAGCAGGTGTGTGTGAGGTGTTTGTATATATGTGTATATGTAAAGTAGGTGTGTGTGAGGTGTTTGTATATATGGGTATATGTAAAGTAGGTGTGTGTGAGGTGTTTGTATATATGGGTATATGTAAAGTAGGTGTGCGTGAGGTGTTTGTATATATGTGTATATGTACAGTAGGTGTGTGTGAGGTGTTTGTATATATGTGTATATGTAAAGTAGGTGTGTGTGAGGTGTTTGTATATATGAGTATATGTAAAGTAGGTGTGTGTGAGGTGTTTGTATATATGTGTATATGTAAAGTAGGTGTGTGTGAGGTGTTTGTATATATGAGTATATGTAAAGTAGGTGTGTGTGAGGTGTTTGTATATATGTGTATATGTAAAGTAGGTGTGTGTGAGGTGTTTGGATATATGTGTATATGTAAAGCAGGTGTGTGTGAGGTGTTTGGATATATGGGTATATGTAAAGCAGGTGTGTGTGAGTTGTTTGTATATATGTGTATATGTAAAGTAGGTGTGTGTGAGGTGTTTGTATATATGTGTATATGTAAAGTAGGTGTGTGTGAGGTGTTTGTATATATGTAAGTATGTAAAGTAGGTGTGTGTGAGGTGTTTGTATATATGTATATATGTAAAGTAAGTGTGTGTGAGGTGTTTGTATATATGTGTATATGTAAAGCAGGTGTGTGTGAGGTGTTTGTATATATGTAAGTATGTAAAGTACTAGGTGTGTGTGAGGTGTTTGTGTATATGTGTATATGTAAAGTAGGTCTGTGTGAGGTGTTTGTATATATGTGTATATGTAAAGCAGGTGTGTGTGAGGTGTTTGTATATATGCAAGTATGTAAAGTAGGTGTGTGTGAGGTGTTTGTATATATGTAAAGTAAGTGTGTGTGAGGTGTTTCTATATGTGTGTATATGTAAAGCAGGTGTGTGTGAGGTGTTTGGATATATGGGTATATGTAAAGTAGGTGTGTGTGAGGTGTTTGTATATATGTGTATATGTAAAGTAGGTGTGTGTGAGGTGTTTGTATATATGTGTATATGGAAAGTAGGTGTGTGTGAGTTGTTTGTATATATGTGTATATGTAAAGTAGGTGTGTTTGAGGTGTTTGTATATATGTGTATATGTAAAGTAGGTGTGTGTGAGGTGTTTGGATATATGTGTATATGTAAAGTAGGTGTGTGTGAGGTGTTTGTATATATGTAAGTATGTAAAGTAGGTGTGTGTGAGGTGTTTGTATATATGTATATATGTAAAGCAGGTGTGTGTGAGGGGTTTGTATATATGGGTATATGTAAAGTAGGTGTGTGTGAGGTGTTTGGATATATGTGTATATGTAAAGTAGGTGTGTGAGGTGTTTGTGTATATGTGTATATGTAAAGTAGGTGTGTGAGGTGTTTGTATATATGGGTATATGTAAAGTAGGTGTGTGTGAGGTGTTTGTATATATGTGTATATGTAAAGTAGGTGTGTGTGTGATGGGTTTGTATATATGTGTATATGTAAAGTAGGTGTGTGTGAGGTGTTTGTATATATGTGTATATGTAAAGTAGGTGTGTGTGAGGTGTTTGTATATATGTGTATATGTAAAGTAGGTGTGTGTGAGGTGTTTGTATATATGTGTATATGTAAAGTAGGTGTGTGAGGTGTTTGTATATATGTGTATATGTAAAGTAGGTGTGTGTGAGGTGTTTGTATATATGTGTATATGTAAAGTAGGTGTGTGTGAGGTGTTTGGATATATGGGTATATGTAAAGTAGGTGTGTGTGAGGTGTTTGGATATATGTGTATATGTAAAGTAGGTGTGTGAGGTGTTTGTGTATATGTGTATATGTAAAGTAGGTGTGTGAGGTGTTTGTATATATGGGTATATGTAAAGTAGGTGTGTGTGAGGTGTTTGTATATATGTGTATATGTAAAGTAGGTGTGTGTGATGGGTTTGTATATATGTGTATATGTAAAGTAGGTGTGTGTGAGGTGTTTGTATATATGTGTATATGTAAAGTAGGTGTGTGTGAGGTGTTTGTATATATGTGTATATGTAAAGTAGGTGTGTGAGGTGTTTGTGTATATGTGTATATGTAAAGTAGGTGTGTGTGAGGTGTTTGGATATATGTGTATATGTAAAGTAGGTGTGTGTGAGGTGTTTGTATATATGTGTATATGTAAAGTAGGTGTGTGGGAGGTGTTTGTATATATGTGTATATGTACAGTAGGTGTGTGTGAGGTGTTTGTATATATGTGTATATGTAAAGTAGATGTGTGTGAGGTGTTTGTATATATGAGTATATGTAAAGTAGGTGTGTGTGAGGTGTTTGTATATATGTGTATATGTATAGTAGGTGTGTGTGAGGTGTTTGTATATATGTGTATATGTAAAGCAGGTGTGTGTGAGGTGTTTGTATATATGTGTATATGTAAAGTAGGTGTGTGTGAGTTGTTTGTATATATGTGTATATGTAAAGTACTAGGTGTGTGTGAGGTGTTTGTATATATGTAAGTATGTAAAGTACTAGGTGTGTGTGAGGTGTTTGTATATATGTGTATATGTAAAGTAGGTGTGTGTGAGGTGTTTGTATATATGTACAGTAGGTGTGTGTGAGGTGTTTTATATATATGTAAGTATGTAAAGTAGGTGTGTGTGTGAGGTGTTTGTATATATGTATATATGTAAAGTAGGTGTGTGTGAGGTGTTTGTATATATGTACAGTAGGTGTGTGTGAGGTGTTTGTATATATGTGTATATGTAAAGCAGGTGTGTGTGTGAGGTGTTTGTATATATGTATATATGTACAGTAGGTGTGTGTGAGGTGTTTGGATATATGTGTGTATATGTAAAGTAGGTGTGTGTGTGAGGTGTTTGTATATATGTATATATGTACAGTAGGTGTGTGTGAGGTGTTTGTATATATGTGTATATGTAAAGTAGGTGTGTGTGAGGTGTTTGTATATATGTACAGTAGGTGTGTGTGAGGTGTTTGTATATATGTGTATATGTAAAGCAGGTGTGTGTGAGGTGTTTGTATATATGTGTATATGTAAAGTAGGTGTGTGTGAGGTGTTTGTATATATGGGTATATGTAAAGTAGGTGTGTGTGAGGTGTTTGTATATATGGGTATATGTAAAGTAGGTGTGCGTGAGGTGTTTGTATATATGTGTATATGTACAGTAGGTGTGTGTGAGGTGTTTGTATATATGTGTATATGTAAAGTAGGTGTGTGTGAGGTGTTTGTATATATGAGTATATGTAAAGTAGGTGTGTGTGAGGTGTTTGTATATATGTGTATATGTAAAG
This sequence comes from Pelodytes ibericus, assembly GCA_036172795.1. NCBI lineage: Eukaryota > Metazoa > Chordata > Amphibia > Anura > Pelodytidae > Pelodytes > Pelodytes ibericus. Next base: position 7,785,537 of record CM069868.1, on the reverse strand, counting down.
TAGGTGTGTGTGAGGTGTTTGTATATATGAGTATATGTAAAGTAGGTGTGTGTGAGGTGTTTGTATATATGTGTATATGTAAAGTAGGTGTGTGTGAGGTGTTTGGATATATGTGTATATGTAAAGCAGGTGTGTGTGAGGTGTTTGGATATATGGGTATATGTAAAGCAGGTGTGTGTGAGTTGTTTGTATATATGTGTATATGTAAAGTAGGTGTGTGTGAGGTGTTTGTATATATGTGTATATGTAAAGTAGGTGTGTGTGAGGTGTTTGTATATATGTAAGTATGTAAAGTAGGTGTGTGTGAGGTGTTTGTATATATGTATATATGTAAAGTAAGTGTGTGTGAGGTGTTTGTATATATGTGTATATGTAAAGCAGGTGTGTGTGAGGTGTTTGTATATATGTAAGTATGTAAAGTACTAGGTGTGTGTGAGGTGTTTGTGTATATGTGTATATGTAAAGTAGGTCTGTGTGAGGTGTTTGTATATATGTGTATATGTAAAGCAGGTGTGTGTGAGGTGTTTGTATATATGCAAGTATGTAAAGTAGGTGTGTGTGAGGTGTTTGTATATATGTAAAGTAAGTGTGTGTGAGGTGTTTCTATATGTGTGTATATGTAAAGCAGGTGTGTGTGAGGTGTTTGGATATATGGGTATATGTAAAGTAGGTGTGTGTGAGGTGTTTGTATATATGTGTATATGTAAAGTAGGTGTGTGTGAGGTGTTTGTATATATGTGTATATGGAAAGTAGGTGTGTGTGAGTTGTTTGTATATATGTGTATATGTAAAGTAGGTGTGTTTGAGGTGTTTGTATATATGTGTATATGTAAAGTAGGTGTGTGTGAGGTGTTTGGATATATGTGTATATGTAAAGTAGGTGTGTGTGAGGTGTTTGTATATATGTAAGTATGTAAAGTAGGTGTGTGTGAGGTGTTTGTATATATGTATATATGTAAAGCAGGTGTGTGTGAGGGGTTTGTATATATGGGTATATGTAAAGTAGGTGTGTGTGAGGTGTTTGTATGTATGTGTATTTGTAAAGTAAGTGTGTGTGTGAGGTGTTTGTATATTTGGGTATATGTAAAGTAGGTGTGTGTGTATATATGTGTATGTATGTGTATATGTAAAGTAGGTGTGTGTGTATATATGTGTATGTATGTGTATATGTAAAGTAGGTGTGTGTGTATATATGTGTATGTATGTGTATATGTAAAGTAGGTGTGTGTGTATATATGTGTATGTATGTGTATATGTAAAGTAGGTGTGTGTGTATATATGTGTATGTATGTGTATATGTAAAGTAGGTGTGTGTGTATATATGTGTATGTATGTGTATATGTAAAGTAGGTGTGTGTGTATATATGTGTATGTATGTGTATATATAAAGTAGGTGTGTGTGTATATATGTGTATGTATGTGTATATGTAAAGTAGGTGTGTGTGTATATATGTGAAGTAGGCGTGTGTATTTATGAATTGCGTGTATGCTTGCGGGATTGTCTGGCTCCTACATTTTTTTGCTGGCTCCTAAAATCAGATACCATTTGTCAAGCCCTGTGTTAAGATGCTGTAACCTTTCCTGGTAAGTTTTATCCTGTAACCCATGGACCAGATAGGACCTTTGATACAGCGAAGACATGAAAAGATGTTTGTGTTGCCAAGAGGAGAGGTCTGCTTCATCTGGTTGAAAGCAAGCTGGTGGTTGATTTAAATGAATTCTGCTCCATCTCCACCAGATGTCGCACTTCTAACCAAGGATTAGAACATGGACCGTTACCAGCACTAAGGGGCCAAGAGATCACCAGGCTGTGCCTCTGCATGGGACCCTAAACTCATGGCTCCTTAATTTGTTAACCCCTTCGTGACGCATGGTGCTTGTGTCCTAAACAACGCAAGCACCAAAACGTCACGATTTGTTCCTGGCCACTGATCACAAGGTGATCGGTAGCCAGGAACGCTCTGGCAGAGACCCGATCAGGGTCTTAATAGACCCTGTGGGTCCCTGCCAAAAAATCGCGAGACCTCTGGACGTCACGTGTGACGTCACGGAGGCGTGCCCGAACCCGGAAGTTCGGGCACAGCGCCATTTAGCAAAATGTAGCCGGTGTTCGCTTTGAGCACCGGCTACATTTTCCCTTTCCGACTGAGGCCACTCAAAGTGGCCTCATCTGACAGGTGGGATCCCGCTGTAAGTGCCTGCAGCGGGATCCGAAAACAGCTCATCGCGGGGAGCCGCGATGAGCTGTTTAGTACAGGACTTACTATGCCGTCCTAACGACTTTAAGGCACTTACAGGACGGCATGGTACGTCCTAACGTCACGAAGGGGTTAATATCCCGTATTTGAGAGCCTTTCATCTTAGGATTGTGGCACAGTGTGTCTGTTACGGATTCAGCCTTAGTCGCACACTGTGGTTAGAGTGACATCTGTGTATCAGCATTAACTTACTGAATCTTTTGTCGATTTGTGGTTTGGTTACTCCTCTGGCCACCAAACCTTTTCCTGACTAGATGGCAAGCACTTAACATAATGTCCTCTTGGTGCGTATCTAGATTTTCTAGTTTCCGTCTTGTCACTGAAGCCTTGTGGAATCCACGCCATTTGGCAATTTAAAGTTGACCTATTCACGTTGAAATGTGTTACTCTTGCAGTGGTCCCTTTTTGGGGTGTGCAATCCAGCTCTATGTCAAATAGAACTTCTTAAGGGCTGGGTTTGCCAACTACCCATTTGTATAGCCCTGGACCACTGCTTCAATACCAGCTCTGAACTATTTCACAAATATGTGATAAGGAGAATAAGGCTGAGATCAAATACGAGAATCCAGACTCATGAAAATGCCAAAGAGACTGTTTACAAATCCCTGCTTGTTTACATAGCCATACGTCTGGGGAAATTGACCGTCGGAGAAAGCATGCCCAACTAGGGGGCAGCTTTGCTAGACCTGAGTTGTGCGCATGTTTCTTTGGAAGCTATTCACTAAAACTGAGTTGGAAACAAGATGCAGGTGAACTGAACTCATTCTACGGACTTAACTATACATTGTGCAGGGCCAGACCTGGTAAGTATCTCCTGCTAGAAGAAAAGAGCTGGCCCTGCATGATGCATTGTTACATCTTTAAATGGTGAAGAAGAAACTCACCTAGATTCATCTGCACCTCACTTTTAGTAACTAGTTCCCTTTGAGTTACTCAAGCATACATTTTTACAAAATCCCAGTGTCATGAAGAAGCACAATGTCTGCCCTTACTCCTCTGAAATGGACCATTTTTTTTGTATCAAATAAATTTATATTTTTCTCTCCATGCAGATTGTTTTTAATCCGTTACCACTGGATTCTAGGGTCGCTACCCAACTGGCAGGCCAGTAAAAAAAATTGACTAAAGGGCAGTGTTGAGTGTATAGAGGCAATGGCAAAAGGGGTATTTTTTTCCCCCCAAAAAAATATAAGAAATCCTACCAGCTTTTGAAATTAATTATTTCAACTATCCCAGGTGTCAGACGTAACACATGTATTGTATGCCTCCCAACGTCTGCCCCCATCAATTGGGGACGCAGGGCTGGCGTTTGGGAGGTCAAGTGTCAGCCGTACCATGGCCAGTCAAACTGGCAGCGACCTCTGCGCATGTGCAATATTCATCCCCAGGGCTTGGTAGTGCATGAAAAGCACGAGGAAATCTAAATTGTCTGGCTAAAAGTGAAAACTATGGGAGTTCTGTATAAGTATTCTTTCTCGGGCAAAGTTGTAAAAGTGATGTCATCAGCAGGAACATTCCATTTTTTTCCATGGTGATTCACGGGCAAAGTTCTAAAAGTGATGTCATCAGCAGGAACATTCCATTGGTTTCCATGGTGACTGCTCCACTTTCAGAAATTTGGCCCAGAAATGACCTTTATGTATAACCAGTTTCCCCTGGTTTTCTGCAAACCATTGTATTATTATGCATCACTATGTATGCGTCCATATTAATTCTATACTGTGCCACCTCATGGAATAACTTCCTTGACATCACTTTCTCTACCTATTTATTGTGGGGGTTGGGGGGAGTGTTTCTCGGGTGTAATACCGTGATACTTAATCACTCTGCTTCGCAATGGACGGCGGTTTTCTGTTAAGTAAATTTAAAACCACATGGCGGTGGTTGTGCGCAACTTTTTACTGCATTTATGTCTTGTGTAACGGGCTGCTGCTGCAATAGCACAGAATATATGTGCGCATTCTCACTACCCCTGCATTCTTACTTTGTCTCCAGGTTTATTCTGATGGCAGATCTGTCTAGTCACACGATGCTTTCATGTGATGCACAATTTGAGCTCTAGGGGGAGTTGATAGGTCACTAGACTGCAGGGGCATTTCGAGGCTTGTTTAATATTTGCTCTTAACACTCATTAGATAATTCATATAAAGAGATTATCTAATGACCACAGAGCTCCGAAATGCTCCCTGCCGTCATGTGACCTGGAAGACCATGTGCCACAAAAGCGTGACTGAAGAAAGGATGATCCGTCCTGTGGCCGTTTACCACGATCAATAGCTAATTTAAAATGGATATGTATCATTTAGTGCATTTTTGTGCCAGAAAAGAAGACGCAATAGGGGGGGGGGGTCATGGGCAAACAGGGCGCACATGCAGGTTGCGCCAAATACTGGGGCAATCGGCATGTGTGCCAATGTCTAAATCTGACTCATAGGAGTCTGTGTTATCTATGCCGAATGCGCAGATTTAAGTTGTTACATCGCTCCTTGCGCCAGCGCGGTGTATGTATAAGAAATCAGGTGATGAAAAACGCCTGTTTTGTGTCGGGGAACTTGAGGTCCCTCTCTCCCATGCCGCAAAGTGTTGGGAGTTACAAACAAGCGCAGTCGCCATTATACATATCAAACAGCGATCGCTTTTTTTTTTTTTTTTTTAATTATAAATTAAACATTTTGCAGTGCGGGGGTGTTTATACATATCCCCCAATGTCTGTATATTTATATATTATTATGGATAAATTCAATTACAACTATACTTTTTTTTTTTCTTTTTTACTCCATTGTGCTCATAATATAGGAGAACAAGAGACCCATGTAGTGTCCATAGTGTGAGGATAAACTGGAAGGTATTTTTGATAGTAACTGCCCATTTATACTCTGACTGGCAACCAGGCAGCCCGGCCTGGTCGGCGACTGTCACTCTCTGCCAAGAGAGACCCTCGTTTTCAAAGATGATCAACAGATGAGACTTTAAGTAGGTCTGCACTAGCAGAGAGAGAACCTGATCAGACAAGCGGAGCAAACTGATTCCCGGTCAGACTCCAAACCAGCTGTGCCTCATCTCTGAGGCAGAGTGAAGAGCAAACCCATGTATATTTGTAAATATACACTCCAGGTTTATTATGGAGGAGGGACTCTAAAGAAGAAAGGGTTACAAAAATGATAGTTGTCCTTTAAAGCAAGTCTTTCAGTTGTCTTGAGAAAGAGCCACAAGGCATTTAATATGGCCCATATTATTTTAAAGGTTTATTTCAGACATCCTTCCAGTGATGTCATAAAATATGCATGTTAGAGCATCCTATGGGGAGTGGGGGGGGCATCATAGTTTAGGACAGTGGTTCCCATTTCAGTCCTCAAGCCCCTCTGAACAGTCCAGGATTTTGTGGATTACCCACTTGTGTTTAAAGGGACACTACCACCAAAAAATTTTTTATTTTGCATTGTTGATTTCAGATATGTGTTTTTGTTGTTGTTATGTGACTGTATTTAATAAAATATGTAACTAAACAATGGGGACTGGGTGCCGCCATTTTGTGAAATATAGTGTTTTTGGGTGCCACCCCCGTAGTGACTTTACAGCACTAGTATGTCACTTTGGGGCTGGGGACACAGAATGCAGTCTATAAGTCAGAATTCTGACCATAGACTTGCATTGAATGGGAGGGTAATATAACTATTACATCACAAGGGGGCGGAGTTATGATCTTTTGACCAGGTCAATCTCCTTTCTTTCTGTTGGAAGGCAGGTAAAGGTTGTACACAGCCACCTAGTCCTGCCCACTAGGATACAGTAAGTGGGCAGGGGAGTATCTTATGACCTCATCATGCAGGCTTTGGCAACAGTTGTAAATTGAGACTGGCTGGAAAATTCAGGATAATGTTGCATCATGGGAAATATTCACAAAATGGAGCCAGGACATAAAGACCTAATTCTATTTTTCCTTTTATATGCAATAAATTCAATCATACAAGAAAAATCAAAAGTGGCATATGATTTACATGTGTTTGTTTTAAATGACCGGTTTATCTAGTTACATCTTCTGTAAGTGGTAGTGTCCCTTTAACAAAAAAATAAACAAACAAACTTGTGTCGTTTTAAACACTAGTGGGTAATCCTTAAATCCTGGACTGTTAGATGGGATGTGAGGACTGATTAGGGGCTAGCGGAGAGATGTGAGATTCACTGGGAATCCCTGAAATGCAGGGCAAGGAGGCAAATCGGGATCTGCGTCTGATCCTAGCAAAACAAAGGAAACTCACGGCCCTTTAATCGCTGAGCAGCAGGAAGTTGTGTGCACCTGGCGCTAACCCTTCCTTTGTTTTTTTTTTCCTTGCTTTCCAGGGGAAATCGTTGACATCCAAGCGCCTCACTGGACTAATGCAGTCCTCCTGACAGCCCAAGAGCGAGGAGCAGTCACTAGGTACCGGACACCCTCCAGATGGGTATCGTTTTAGGGAAGAACATGGGTCACTGTGAAAGCAAAACAAAAAAAAAAAAAATAACCTGAAGATGGGAACCGGCCAGCCCCCCCCCCCCCCCATGTTCTTACATCCCTCGTTTACATCAACCAGTTCTGCTTGAGCAGCTTTCAGATGACCCTCCGCCGCCAAGCGCATTTCATTTTCCGTTGGTGTTTTTAGTTCGACATTTCCCATGATGCAGTGCCGTAATGGGAGGGGGCCAACCCAGGAGGACGTTCCTAGACGAAATCAGCAATAACCTGGAGACCAGACCGAGATCAATATAAAACCTTCATCTCCAAATCTCCTTGGGCTCGATGTAACGGATGGATTTCCTTTACCAGTCCAACCACCTTTTTCGTATCGTGTTCAAGTTCAAAAAAAAAAAAGAAAACTGCTACTCCATAAAACATTAATGACCCTGTTTCTCCTGCGACCTTCGCTGCAAACACTGGACTTTTTTTTTTTTGTTTGTTTCTCTCTCGTGTGTGTCTATGTCTGTCTCAGAGACGATTGACAAACATTTGCTCTGCATAGTCTATCCTTCCAAGCGCATGATGCTGCTCCAAAGATAGCGTTACCGCTCACGGTTAAACTCAAGATCATTTGGATAAACGTATATTATTATTTTTTTCTTTTTTTTTTTTTCTTCCTGGGGGGGTTTGTTTATTTTTTTCAATTGAGCCACTGCATGCATTCCAAGTAAAAATCTGCACTGTTGTCCAGTAAACTTCACTTCTTTCTTCCAGTCTTATAGCTCATCAGTGGAGAGAACACGCAAGCGGGAATATAATCGCGACATTATGTAAAATAGAAGACATTCGGGATAAACTGTTCCTTACTTGTTATCTCACGATTCAGCAGATAATCAGCCGAGTTATATTCATTAGAGAAACAAACAAACAAAAGTAATCACATTAGATATACTCAAGTAGAAGTGCAGAACATGCTTAGTTTTCGCTCTTAGAGAATCTACTCTGTACGGAGATCGTCACTAGTTGGGACAAAAAAAAAAAAAAAAAAGTTATAAGCCTGTGTCGGCACAATTGCATTGTGAATTATTAAATGCTGATGGCTTTGTGGATAACTGTAGCATTCTGGGTTTCCTTAAAAAAAAAAAAAAAAAAAACAGAAATTAACTTACAGTAGTAAAATTATTTGAAAAGAAATTACGATTTAATGTAGAATTTATTTATTTTTATTTTGGGGGGGAATAGTTAATTGTGGTTTTATTTGTATCAGTGGCGGTAAAAGCTCCCTTGAGGAGATCTGTATTGGAAACAGTCGTCCTGTTATACATTCCACTGCACATACATAGGGAGCGTCACGAACACAGGCTATTGGCCCGGCTGAGACAGTGGAGAGAGTGTGGGAGTGAAAGGGTTAATGACACCAGACCCCTAGTTACCTGTTGCTAGTCCCAGCAACCTCTAAATTAACCCCCCCAAGACTTTATATCCGGGCGTCTTCGGTTACAACAAACACAGTACAATATAGTATCACAACCACACTTTACTTATCAGACACATATATAATTAACCCTCTGGTAACGTGTCCTACCTGAGCTATCCTCAGAATAGTGAGTTCATATTATATTATATATATATAAAATAATGTATAGGTGGTTTATATAATATTTAGATTAAATGTGTGTGTGTGTATATATATGACTTACACAGAAAACCTTACACAGTCAGATAGACACACTTACATACACAGTCAGACAGACTAACACACAGATAAACTAACACACAGACAACCTTACACAGTCAGATAGACACACTTACACACACAGACAATCTTACACAGTCAGATAGACACACTTACACACACTGACTTACACAGTCAAACTTAAAACACACACACTCGTTTGTCCCCCTCCCTGCTCACTTACCTTACATTTGTAGGGAAGGGGCTGTTTCTTCTGTGCGTGGCACCATGTGTTCTGAGCTGCTCTAACATGCTCTGTGAGGGGGTGGAGATTTCCCCCCTCACGTGACACACTTACACATATCCATACACTTACACAGACACCCTTACACACACAGTCACCCTTACATACACACAGTTATACACACAGTCACACTTACTCAAAAATACACAAACACTCTTAGACATACACAGACACCCTTACACACAGTCACACTTACAGATACACTTACACACACACACACTCTTAGACAGCCTTACACACAGTCACACACGTACATTTTATTTATTTTTACTGGAAAAATATATATGCTTGTGTGACACTAACAGTCACACTTACACTTATACACACAGTCACACTTACATACACACACTGTTATACACACCCTTACACAGTCACACTTACACAGAAATACACACACTCTTAAACACACAGTCACACTTATACATATACATACACCCTTACACCCTTACCCTGTGCACCCATGGGCGGATCCAGAGTCTGATCGTCTGTCTCTTCCTTCCCATGTCTGCCCGTCTCTCTCCTCTCCCTTCCCATGTCCGCCTGTCTCTCTCGTCCTCCTTCCCATGTCTGTCTTTGTATCCTGTTTTTTCCCATGTCTGTCTCCCTCCCATTGCTTCCCATGTCTGTCTGTCTCTCCTCTGCCTTCCCAGTTCACTCTCTTTACTCTTCCCCATGTATGTCTCTCCTTTCCACCGTCTGTATTCTCTTCTCTCCCTTCAGTGTTCTCACCTGTCCCCCCTTCTCTCCCCTGTGTTCTCTCCTCTGTCCCCCATTGTCTCCCCAGTGTTCTCTCTATCCCCCCCCCTCCCCAGGGTTCTCTTTATCCCCCCTTCCCTGTGTACTCTCTACCCCCCCCAGTGTTCTCTCTATCACCCCCTCTCCATTGTTCTCGCTATCACCCCCTCCCCAGTGTTCTTTCTATCCCCCCCTCCCCTCCCCAGTGTTCTCTCTATCCCCCCTCCACTGCCCTCCCCACCCTAGCATTCTCTGCTCTCCCCGGTTCCCTCAGTGGGGAGACGCAGGCAGCATGTGCTCAGTGTGTGTTAAACACACAGAGCTCAATCCATGCTGCTCGCGCTCCCCACGCGTAGTAATGACGCGGGGCATCGCAACACTACGCACGGGGAGCGCAAGCAGCATGGATTGAGCTCTGTGTGTTTAACACACACTGAGCACATGCTGCCTGCGTCTCCCCGCTGAGGGAACCGGGGAGAGCAGAGAACGCTGGGCGCACCTGTACTATGCGATCAGTGCTGATCGCATAGTGCAGGTGCAGTTACGGAGGGGCAGCGGTACCACCTGGCAGCTGCCTTGGGCCCCCCAGGAGTAAGTGGGCCCGGGGCAGCTGCCCCGTTTGCCCTGCGTTAAAGACGGCCCTGTAGATCCCTGGTGATTTTCTAAGAGACCAGCCCCCCTGGGTGAATCAGAGGGGCTTGGCCTGACAGTTTATGGCCCACTCCATCATACCAGGGCACTAGTGTGGATAGTTACCTACAAACACAATAAGCTTACCAAAGCGTGTCAGGTACTGTATAACCCCATAATTCAGTTAGGATCACATTCCTTATATTTAGACATCAAACATGGAAGTTTTAACAGTTTGGAAAGGACTCATTCTTGGTTCTCGTGACAGTAACACATTACGTTGGCCAAGTTTGGTACCAAACAAAAGAATACAACCCGGACAATCTGAATATATATATATATACACACACAGGACCCTCACACAATATATACACGTGTTCCCCATATTTCATATTTTCTGGTTGTCCTCTGATTCACCCAATGTCAGAGTACATGCTCCACTACCTTTTACGACCCCAGCTCACGAAGTCCAGCTCTGGTGATGGCTATCTGCTAGTGACACTTTATGGCTTAGGCCTGGGGGTGGATCAAAGCCTACAATAAAGGCTATTACAACATAAACATAACAAATTATATGAATGCCAACTCATGCTTTGGCATGACAGGGAGTAGAAGAGAAATGGGTATATATATATATATGTGTGTGTTTTCCACAATTAATGGTGCTTTCCCATAGTCATTGAGTAAGCAGTGGCCCTTTATAGTAACTTATTGTCTATGAATAAGCGACATTGCTAGTGCAAAACGCATTGGAGATATAAACTTATGCCCCTCTGTATGTGTAATGGACTTGCTGATGTACATGTGCTAAACCAAGGAATTAAGATGTTTATACAATTTCTTTGGGTTGTCACAAGATGTCTAGATATGTATGGTGAGTGATTGATACAGTGGTGTTTTCAGGGGTAACACTTGTGTGGCTAAGCGTCAGGGCCTTCCAGGTTTTGCCCTAGCTCCACTGTTGCCCCACCAATCATAATTGTATTTATAAGGAGGTATACAATCATCTGCAGTATTTATACTATACTCAATCCTTCCCTATATACAATTGGTTACTTTATAACAATGCATCATACAGGACCAAGTCTGTTCTTCTAGCAGGCGAAACTCACCAGACCCTGCACAATGTATAGAGGAATATATAGAAGAGCTCAGCTGGCCATGGATAATACAGAGTTACATCTTTACACACTGTCACTTTATAACAATGCATTATACAGGGCCAACTCTGTTCTTCTAGCAGGAGAAACTCACCAGACCCTGCACAATGTATAGAAGAATATATAGAAGAGCTCAGCTGGCCATAGATAATGCAGAGTTACATCTTTACACACTGTCACTTTATAACAATGCATTATACAGGACCAACTCTGTTCTTCTAGCAGGAGAAACTCACCAGGCTCTGCACAATGTATAGAAGAATATATAGAAGAGCTCAGCCGGCCATGGATAATGTAGAGTTACATCTTTACACACTGTCACTTTATAACAATGCATTATACAGGGCCAACTCTGTTCTTATAGCAGGAGAAACTCACCAGGCCCTGCACAATGTATAGAAGAATATATAGAAGAGCTCAGCTGGCTATGGATAATGCAGAGTTACATCTTTACACACGGTCACTTTATAACAATGCATTATACAGTGCCAACTCTGTTCTTCTAGCAGGAGAAACTCACCAGACCATGCACAATAAATAGAAGAATATATAGAAGAGCTTAGCTGGCCATGGATAATGCAGAGTTACATCTTTACACACTGTCACTTTATAACAATGCATTATACAGGGCCAACTCTGTTCTTATAGCAGGAGAAACTCACCAGGCCCTGCACAATGTATAGAAGAATATATAGAAGAGCTCAGCTGGCCATGGATAATGCAGAGTTACATCTTTACACACTGTCACTTTATAACAATGCATTATACAGGGCCAACTCTGACCTTCTAGCAGGAGAAACTCACCAGACCCTGCACAATGTATAGAAGAATATATAGAAGAGCTCGGCTGGCCATGGATAATGCAGAGTTACATCTTTACACACTGTCACTTTAGAACAATGCATTATGCAGAGCCAGCTCTGTTCTTCTAGCAGGAGAAATGCACCAGACCCTGCACAATGTATAGAAGAATATATAGAAGAGCTCAGCTGGCCATGGATAATGCAGAGTTACATCTTTACACACTGTCACTTTATAACAATGCATTATACAGGGACAACTCAGTTCGTATAGCAGGAGAAACTCACCAGGCCCTGTACAATGTATAGAATAATACACAGAATAGCTCAGCTGGCCATGGATAATGCAGTTACATCTTTACATACTGTCACATTATAACAATGCATTATACAGGACCAACTCTGTTCTTATAGCAGGAGAAACTCACCAAGCCCTGTACAATGTATAGAATAATACATAGAATAGCTCAGCTGGCCATGGATAATGCAGTTACATCTTTACATACTGTCACATTATAGCAATGCATTATACAGGGCCAACTCTGTTCTTCTAGCAGGAGAAACTCACCATACCCTGCACAGTGTATAGAAGAATATATAGAAGAGCTCAGCTGGCCATGGATAATGCAGAGTTACATCTTTACACACTGTCACTTTATAACAATGCATTATACAGGGCCAGCTCTGTTCTTCTAGCAGGAGAAACTCACCAGGCCCTGCACAATGTATAGAAGAATATATAGAAGAGCTCAGCTGGCCATGGATAATGCAGAGTTACATCTTTACACACTGTCACTTTATAACAATGCATTATACAGGGCCAACTCTGTTCTTCTAGCAGGAGAAACTCACCAGGTTTGTCGCTGGTGTATAACTAAGTTGGTGACACAAAACGCTGGGCTGTAATACAAAGTGTTAGATACTGCTTATTCTACTCACCAGTGGCAAGTCTAAGGTCTATTGTACTAAAGCATCTGTGTTTGGTTTTATTTATTTATTTACTTAAAAGCACCAAAAACTCACAGTGACCTGGAAACACAAGGTCAACAGGGCAGCATTGTGATATTTTATCTGTATTTTGTGGTAAAGGGAATCAAAACCACTGCTCTTTTCTCCGGTCCTGAGAGCGTCACACAAATCACACAGGATGGTACCAAAGACTTCTGCCAGAAGAGGTGTTAAAAGGTTCATCGATGACGTTCCCAAGTATGTGATGCAAATAGAGGGTCTGCGTAGGAGGAGGGGGGTGCAAACTAATAATAATATGAGCTACGGCACATAGAGAAGCAGTTGTTCATGGGAAATGTGTGTCATGTCAGTACATATTCAGTACTGACCTCTGCCACACTAAAGAATACATTTAGAATATGGTCATGTGCGGCCCACCCGGGGGTGTAGTTTGGTTTTTGTGCTGCCCTAGTACAAAAAAGAAGCGTACCCTGGTGCTTAACTGGTTTTATATTGTAATGCTGCAACCTCCTGTGAGCCCCTCCTAGGTTCACAAGAAGTAACATTGGTGAATAACAGGAGTGCCACGCTGTTTAATTAAACTAACACACCCTGTGCAGTAATATCAGTTTGAGGACGGAAAAAAAAAAAAAAAAAAAAAAAAACTTATAGTCCATGCTATAAAGCAAGCAAATAACCTAGAATAAAACATGATCTCCTAAAAGAACAGTATAAATATGGTTTGGATGTTTTCCCCAGCTCCCTGGAGAGAGACTCAGCTTTTAGGTGAGCACATGGAGAGACCCCCACTAAGGTTCTTAGTCTCTGGCCAAACCCACCCAGGTCTCACTGTCCCAAATACTGTTAGGAATAAGGGAGCTTACTACTCATCCCACTAGAACACCCATTAATTAACCTCTGACCAAACCCACCCAGCTCTCACTGTCCCCAAATACTGTTAGGTATAAGGGAGCTTACTATTCATCCCACTAGAACACCCATTAATTAACCTCTAGCCAAACCCACCCAGCTCTCACTGTCCCCAAATACTGTTAGAAATAAGGAAGCTTACTATTCATCCCACTAGAACACCCATTAATTAACCTCTGGCCAAACCCACCCAGCTCTACTGTCCCCAAATACTGTTAGAAATAAGGAAGCTTACTATTCATCCCACTAGAACACCCATTAATTAACCTCTAGCCAAACCCACCCAGCTCTCACTGTCCCCAAATACTGTGAGGAATAAGGAAGCTTACTATTCATCCCACTAGAACACCCATTAATTAACCTCTGACCAAACCCACCCAGCTCCCACTGTCCCCAAATACTGTTACTACCACCACCTTCCCCTTTGACATTTTCGCTTAACTCCTGTTTCCTGTCCCCCACTCTCTCTAGATTGTAAGCTGTACGAGCAGGACTCTCTACCTCATGTATCAGACTGTCTCTGGTCATCTAGATCCCCTCTATGCTCTGTACCAAGTGCTAAGTGAATTGTTGGAACATATATATGTGCTAATGTAAAGGATGTATCCCAGCCAGTATATTACCGGCAGTCTGTCACAAAATTACCTTGAGACTAGTGTTAAGTCCATGGAGTCCACATCATGGCCGGGAACATACAGAAACCCTAATCCTGTATCAGCTGTCACGCAGAATCCATGTAACAAGCTCCTAGATTAAAATGACATCAGATCTGATTCTAGCAGTGTGTACAACCCAGAGGGTGGAAGAAGTGCACTAGTGGTGGAGCAGGTTTTACTAATTGCACACACTTACAGGACTGCAACAGACTGTGTGTAGTCTTTGAATCAGCTGTCACAAAATATGAATGTATAGGCAACATACAATATCTCACAGTAAGGACCAAACGTTTAGTTTATCTGTCCAAACAGCAGAGGGCAGTGTTGCCCTGACTGCATGAGTTTGGATTGGTACCCAGATTAGTGCTATCAGAAGGGGCCAGCGGACAAGTGCATTGAGAAAATGTTTTATCACAGAGGGAAAAGGAAAGTGTAGAAATATAAAATCCTCATGTTACTGGGTCCTTTAGTTATCTAGGATAGCCTTATGCATATATCCCACACATGCTTAAACTCCTTCACTGTATTACCCTCTACCCCCTCTGCTGGAAGACTATTCCATACATCCACTACCCTCTCAGTAATGTAATACTTTCATTAGTCCCTGGCCTTATCTTATATCTAGGATAGCCTTATACCTATCCCATGCATGCTTAAACTCCTTCACTGTATTAACCTCTACCACTTCTACTGGAAGACTATTCCATACATCCACTACCCTCTCAGTAATGTAATACTTTCATAGTCCATGGCCTTATTTTATATCTAGGATAGCCTTATACCTATCCCATGCATGCTTAAACTCCTTCATTGTATTAACATCTACCACTTCTACTGGAAGACTATTCCATACATCCACTACCCTCTCAGTAAAGTAATACTTTCATTAGTCCCTGGCCTTATCTTATATCTCGGATAGCCTTATGCATATATCCCACACATGCTTAAACTCCTTCACTGTATTACCCTCTACCACCTCTGCTGGAAGACTATCCCATGCATCCACTACCCTCTCAGTAATGTAATACTTTCATTAGTCCCTGACCTTATCTTATATCTAGGATAGCCTTATACCTATCCCATGCATGCTTTAACTCCTTCACTGTATTAACCTCCACCACTTCTACTGGAAGGCTATTCCATGCATCCACTACCCTCTCAGTAATGTAATACTTTCATTAGTCCCTGGCCTTATCTTATATCTAGGATAGCATTATATCTATCCAACGCATGCTTAAACTCCTTCACTGTATTAACCTCTACCACTTCTACTGGAAGACTATTCCATACATCAACTACCCTCACAGTAAAGTAATACTTTCATTAGTCCCTGGCCTTATATTATATCTAGGATAGCCTTATACCTATCCCATGCATGCTTAATCTCCATCACTGTATTAACCTCTACCACTTCTACTGGAAGGCTATTCCATGCATCCACTACCCTCTCAGTAATGTAATACTTTCATTAGTCCCTGGCCTTATATTATATCTAGGATAGCCTTATATCTATCCAACGCATGCTTAAACTCCTTCACTGTATTAACCTCTACCAATTCTGCTGGAAGGCTATCCCATGCATGCTTAAACTCCTTCACTGTGTTAACCACTACCACTTCTGCTGTAAGGCTGTTCCATGCACCCACCACCCTCTCAGTAAAGTCACATTTTTCTGATGTGCAAATCACATCAGGGTTCTGAGGTAACTGCCTAACTCTTTTACCCCAGCCCTACCCTACCCCGAAAATTACCCTCGCCCCACGTCCAACCCCTAAAATACACTACCTCCTCTCCCAAAGACTTAACCCCAAACCTCTCAGCCCAAGCCTTCACCTTTAACTCCCCCACCCAAACCTCCAAAAAATCTCTTTCTAATAAACTACAATTGATTACATGGTATAGGGCCGGAATACAAACAGTCTCTGTCTTTAGCGCTTTGTAAAATAAATACATACTTTGTGTACATTGTACAGATAAACAATTGTGATTGGTTTCATTTTTTTTTAATTTTTTTTTTACCTGATTTTATAACAATCTTGTACAAAGCTTTTTATTCATGTTTACGCCTGACTGTATCAGGAGAATAAATACCTCTCCGTGGTCAGTAATGATTAATTTGCCAATATATCATCGGCAGATCCTCCGACCACGACAGGCACTAATCTGGTTTGGTTATCTCTCTTCCAAGAAATTAGTCTAACCTTATAGAATATAATCCACCATTGAGTTAAGATGCTCTGTGCTGTGTCACTGGTCAGTGTGACATTATCTGCCAGCAGATTCTAACGCTCTCTTTTAACCTGAATTTCTGATTTATTTTCTACATGTAAAAATACGACAAAAAAAAACACAATATGATCTCGATATAAAACCACTTTATTTGCAGAGAAACATAAACAATTTAAAACAAAAACAGCTTTGACATCGTTGGTGCCTCAGTACAAAGCCAGCATGGGGCCTAATCCCATCACACGTTGCTAGGCGTATGCGCAATACAGTGTTCCCCATATGCAAGGGGAACGCATAATGGCATGCCCCCCCCCCCCCAACTGTCCCGTTTTTAGTGGGGTAGTCTCTATTCTCTGATATTCTGAGCATGCACAGTATCTCTGTCAGTTTGAGTGACACTACTTCGCCCCCGGGGCCCCACTTAGTCAAGGGGTAATGATGGGGGAGTGCAATATGCAGAGGCTTTTACAATTATGTAGCCACTTCTCTTGATATACCTATCGGCGTTATCTTCCTATTCACTAAGATTTCAGTTTGCCAGTCCCGTTCCGAGACTGTGATCCTTCCAAACTTAGTTCCCTCCAGCATGACAGTCCCCTCTTCCCCTCGGGATAACCGGAGGTTGGGAGAGGTATTTTTCAAGTCAGGTTTGGTAGAAGTCCAATTTGTGGCCTGGCAGTGTTTGTAAAAGTCTAACCCTGTCTATCTGCCGTATCCTTCAGAAGATCACTACTATATAATACCACAGTCTACTACCATCTGTGACTGAACCTAGACTAAAACTAGTCATAATACATTGGTCTGGCTCCTTTATTCCACACATGAGAGCTTGGGTGCATTGCTCATTAAAGACTCTATTGCTAAGGTCAAAAACGCGTTGGGATCAGATGGCTCTCGAAGCCTTATACAGGGATTAAACTCTTCATGTGATCTTTTAATCAAGGCAATTTATGAATGATGCATCAATGGAGCAGCGTACAGAAGTGATAATTACCTCCTCCCCCATGATTGCCCATGTTGTGGAAGATTGACGAGCGCACACCCCAATGACAAAGTGAATGTACAATTCTGACACTGCAGGTAGAACTATCCCTTTAAGATCTTAAGTCAGCCATCTTTACCAGCAGGCCATTCTGCGTGTTACGCCAATCAAAACAAGGTAGGCCGAATCTATTCCCTACCATGCCAACTTCTTTTTCCTCACCAAACAATCCGATGTTTTATCAGTTGTGTCATTACCCAGAATCCATCAATACGGTCGATTTGATAGCATGATGGGGTTTGGGATTTGATCCATTATTCGCTAGCGTAATTATAATAATTAGGATACAAATTGCATTTTTTTTTTTGCAAGTCGAGGCACAAATGAGTCCAGAAACAGGTTTTTTTTTTTGTTTTTTTTTTTGTTTTATATGAGAAACATGAGTTTATTTCAAAAAGGAAAACAAAATAACGAGGTGAAATGTGTTGCAGCCAACGTCAATAGTGTTTGAGATAGTTTAATACTGATGATGCAAAACAGAATGGACGCAGCCAAGTCATTGAGAAATGCGTTGTGACCTGTGTTAGTGGTGGGCTTTTCAGCCAAAGTACCAAGATCTGCTCGACTGCGCCGCACATTGAGGCATTACGGGGAGTTATTGATAAAAGTCCATTCTGAAAAGTGATGTAATGGCCGGGAATATTCCACTGGTTTCCAAGGAAGCTGGACAATTTTTAAAACTGGGACCAGAATGGACTTGTACAGATAAACCCCTCGGAGTCTTCAAGAGGAACAGTCATCCTTTCGGTGTTAAATAGTCATTGATTTGAACACTACAGTTTTGTCAAAGCCGTTGTGTACTGCATTTACCACTATTCTCAGCCACCAAATGATTGTACACACAACAGCCGTGGTACAAAAACAGGTTACTACTAGGCTAAATATAATTTGGTGGATCAGGATTTGCTTCCGTCTGGAAGGTTAGACAAAAGATCGACAAAAACCCAAGTACGTCAAAATACTTCCAGGTTATTTTAACTGAATTATCTGTTATTTTTTTTACGTACATGCAGAAGGGGACAGATCCTCTGCGATGACCTGGTTTGACCTGCAGATTACAGCACAATAATAATACTGGGTTGCGCCACTTCTCCTAAAACGTATAGATAGAGCAGTGCGCAAAGCAGAGAACAGACGTTATTGGGAAATCCTACTTCTGCAATCTGGTTTAAAATGTAACTGCTAAATAAAACCGAATAGCTTATTTAAATGTTGATGAGAATGTTGGGGTGCTAGACGTCACCTTGTACTAATTCTGTAGTACGTGGCACAAGCAAAGTAATTAGTCCCACCCATATCACAGTCTTGACTTACACACCAGGTTCTCCGTCAAGGAAGAGTTAGGTAATATTACCCTAGATTGACCAGGACTACACCTCAATCATTCTTCTTCTTTTTTTTTTTTTTTTTTTTAAATGGACCCAGGAAAGGGTCTCGCTGGTCAATGTAGGTGCATTGGTAGAAGGAGGGTTGCTGGAAGAGGGGGTCATTCTCCGTGAGAGCATAGTCTACAGACCGCAAGATGTCTTCTCCTCCATGTCCTTTAGACATAAATGACAGCTCCAGCTTCCTGGAAAGTATAACCGAGAAATTAAAAAAAAATGTAAAAAAAACTAGATTGAGATTCATTCTACACGATATGTAGACTAGAATTCAAAATTGCCGAAAATCCAGCTCGGAAAAAAGTAGGCCTGACTGGAGTTGTTAGCTTTCTTTTAAAATAAATACCGCCCATGTTATTGCCTCCGTAGACCAGAGACATTGGCCTCAAGCCAATGTCATGTGTGATGTCACGGAGGCGGGACCAAACCCGGATGTTCGGGCATGGCGGAGTTCAGTAATAAAGCGAGCACAGGCTACATTTTCCCTGTCAGACTGAGGCCACTCAAAATGGCCTCATCTGAATGGGTATCCGAGCACAGCTCATCGCGGGGAGTCTTTGGCTTCTCAAACTAGGCAATGTTATTTAAACAGTAGAAAATGTAAACAATTTATACAGAAGTGAAATGTAAACAATTTATACAGAAGGCCAGAGAGGCCATGTATTTATTTATTTTTATTATTGTGTGACTTGTTTTCTTAGGAAAACAATTTGTTATCTTGAGAAAACAAGTCAGAAAAAATATATAAAAATTGATACATTTTCTCAATATTAAAATATAATCTTTCTAAACAACACAAAGCGAGTTTTGCTATACATTGTTTGATCTCGACAGAGTCTTACCTTCGGGGGGTTCATCCATAGGGGGGCTGAGGCAGTACATGTGATATCCACGGTCACAGTCATCACAAAAAAGCAGCTGCTCCTAAAAAGTTCATTTTATTTAGCCCATTTAATTATAATTATAATAATCCTTTAAGTATGTGATCTTTTTATTCATTTGTTTTTGGATACACACATATATACTACTAAATAATTAGAAGGAAAAAAAATATATACACACACACACACACACACACACATACACACACACATACACACACACATACACACACACATACACACTTTTGTAATTGTTACATATTAATTGAGCAATCAGTCCCTGTTAAACATTTGTATTACAGAACGTTCTTGTAACTAGGTAAATTTCAAACAACCTGTGTCTCTGATAATCATTTGGTTCCCAGAAATATAAAATAAGGAATGACATAATGTCCTGATATTAATAATCTCATTTGAATCGAGTTATTTAATATTCAATACATATTTTAAAAGACTGTATAACCTAAACCATTGCTTATACTGTGAATGTAGAGAATTAAAAATGACTGAAAATGTTCTATACATTGTATTACGTGTATTATGTGTGTCTGTGGCAGTCTCCTGCTTATGACATCACCTGTGGCTTTATATGCAAATGAACTGCTTTTCAATGGGAAATGTGTACCGTATTTGCTCGATTATAAGCCGAGAATTTTTTCAGAATTTTTTTTCTGAAAAAGACCCCTCGTCTTATAATCGAGGTCATGTTATAATCTGACCTCCAATCGAGGTCAGATTATAAGACATGGATCCAGGTCCCAAGCAGAGCTGCAGGGGACCTGGATCCCCCTCGCTAACAGCCGAGGGATGTCTGCACTATACGCGCAGACCTCCCCTGCTGCCGTCCGGCACGACCGCCGGGACTTCTATGATGAAGCCGCCGGGTCCGGGAGAAATGTTTGGAGACAAGGAGGGGGAGAGAAATGTTTGGAGGAGGGGGGGGGGGAGATAGAAAAAAGTTTTGGGGAGAGAGAGTAAAGGTTGGGGGGAGGGGGAGAGAGACAACGTTTAGGGGGGGAGAGGCTGCATTGGAAATAAAAACAAGAAATGCATTTTTTTATATCATCATTTTTATTAAATATTAAAAAGCAATTTACATGTGAATATATACAAGTTAACCTTTTTTTTTCCTATAGGGTAGTCTTATATTCAGGCTTTTAGTTTTTTTCCTGAAGGAATATTAAAAGTTTTGGGGGGGTCGTCTTATAATCAGGATCGTCTTATATTCCAGCAAATACGGTAATTTGCATACCTTGCCACAGGTGATGTCATAAGCAGGTGACTCCCCTAGGCATTTGCTTGCTATTTTGCTAACACAACTCAAGACATTTGTATATATATATATATATATATATATATATATATATATATATATATACATATATATATATATATATATACATATATATATACATATATATATATACATATATATATATACATACACACACACACACGAGATAAACATCACCTCCCAATGTGAAGGTATGTTCACACTGTTCAATGTATCATGTATGATTGATGCGAAGTTCATGACAGCTGCAAACTCCTTTACGTATAAGTTATACAGTCAGATTAAACCTTAATATCTTTTGAACAGTACATCCTATCAATGTCATCATTTTGGCCAACTAAAAATGGTCTTTTTATCCGAAGGATAATACAGGTCCAAAACCACTTATAGAACAATGACATGCAAGTGAAAATGACGTGGTCATCGCGAAACAAGTTTTCGACTGCCCCCCCCCCCCAAAAAAAACCCCCACAAACTCACATCGTTCTCGGATGTTCCGCACACAACGCATGATTTGCACTCGATGCACTGCCATTGGTAGGTTTTAACCGCTTCGGTCATGTTCACTGTGAACTGGAGGCAAGTTGGATGACCTACAAAGAAGCCAGAGAAGACATGACATTCCGACACGCGTATTTATTGAGTTCTACATATGCGACACGGGGTGCAACTCTATGGGAAATGCAGGCAATAACCCTTTTGCTGCCACTGACACAGGGGCCCCATCACACTTTTAGGTTAAAGCAAATTGACTCAGAACTCTGTAAATCCAATCGAAATATACTGTAAAGTAGCCAGAAACGCTTTGTAATATCCGCCAGTCTCCACCCTCTGGTAATCTCCTAGTGGACTTACTCCACCCTTTACAGTGACCGGTAACACCATTATCTTTTTATCTTAGTTTTTGGACCCATGATATTTGGCCCGGTATATTTCATTTACAAGAGCTTTGAGGGCAAAATAAAATCCAAATAACACGGCTGCTGTATGCGGTACCAAAAAAAAAAAAAAATACACAAGGGAGGAAGCTGTGCGTAAGGGTGAGGTGAAAACAACTTCCTGGACCCAACATGCTTTTTCAATCCAGACTTTGGAAGAGGAAACCCCCAGGCAGCACCCCGTCACTAGGACTTCCTTCTGAAAGAGAAACCAAAAAAATAAACCAGAAATTAGCTCTCTCTTTTCCCAACCCCCTCGTATCCGATCAAAAAAATGATAGGATCCGCGGCACAGGTCCGTTATTCTCAAACTCAACAAATCCTTTTTAAATTAAAATCTCTCCGAGTTAAAATTTACCACTTCGACTGAAGGTATATTTGGGGCAATGAATCATACATTTTTTGTTGTTATACAGCTACAAAATGGTGTTTCAAGAATCTCCAAGAATATGTTGTGCCTTGTAGTCGATGTCTTTAGATATTTTAGATTAAAGTATGTTTAACCGTTACTATTCTTTCGTACGATTGTCCAGGTTTAGAAGGTATTCAGGAACAAAAACTTACGTTACCCAATAGAGCCTAATAGGTATGTATGTAGCATTTTTTTTTATACAATTTTAAACCAGTCCTAACAATAAATTACAGCCTATTTTGCATCCCTTAATTATTTTTTTTTTTCTATAAATGTTTTTCAAAAACTATTTATTTCTCCAAACTACAGGGGGGAGGCGTGAAAAATACAGATTTTTTTTTTTTTTAATTATTATTAGTTGTATAGCCTCATGTTTCCAGAGTTTTATATTATTCACTGGGGACATGTCACAGACGAACAAATTAATAAAATGGGTCAGTTTGCAAGTGGAGGTGAAGTCCATTGCTGGTGAGGAATGTGCAAATTTTTCATCTAGTATAAAAAAAATACCAGTATATTATTCACGAATATTCGGAAAGCTGGCGGAAAAAAAAAATAATAATACTTCTTTGGAGATGTCATTATTTCCAAACTAAAAATTTAATTCAATTTTCTTGAACCATTAAATACAACTGTCATTTCACAGGTCATTTTGTCTAGAGATGAATGCAAACCATCTCCCAGTGACGTAATCGACTGCATACTATACAGCAAGCTCTCTAAAAGAAAAAGAAAAAAACACACAGCAAGCTAGCAATGGTATACAAACAGACTAGCGTTCGATGTTTAGAATGGCTATATTTCAAAGTCGTCTGTTAAAAAGCAGATTTTCTCTGTATGAGCCGTTGGTTTCCTGTTGGTATCGGCCAATTTGGAACATTTTCGTATCTGCTCATAATATCTCAAATTTAAAAAAAAAATACAAAAAAATGATCACAATCTGGGTTCTCTGTAGTCTAGAAAAACCAAAGAGACGAGTAGACAGATAGGATAAAACCTATTTGTCTCTTAATGTAGGACTTTGTTTGAAAATATGCTAACGAAATGTATAGATCATTGTCCCATCATCAGTATCTACATTCACAGCAATGACTAGGGTGACAGCACTAATATTATTAATATATATATTATTTTATTTTAAAGTGGCTTTTTTTTGGGTGGGGGGGGGTCTAAAGACATATATAAATGGGGAGAGCAACTGGAAATCTCACTGCGAGGTTCTGTTAACTTGACTGAATTGTTATTCTTTTCCAGGTCACTGCAAATGGTCTGATCCAAGCTTTATTCATAAAGTCTTTTTATGGTGGGGTGCTGCGATGCTCTTCAAGCCTTTGATGCACACTGGAGTACGGTATGATTACAGGGAAACTGGACCCTTAAAAAAAAAAAAAACAAGACCTCTTTAATGAGAAAACCCCTGCGGTCTTTGATATGAGATCTCCACAAGGCTCCTGTGAATGTCTGCTCTGGGAAACGCACTTCATCGAATACAGCGTTTGGGGGGCGGGGGGGAGGGGAACTGTAGAATTGGGGCACGAGACACGGAGGGGAATTGCACTGTGTTTTGGAAATGCTGCCTTGCTTGGGGCAAGATCTAGAGCATCCAGGCCTACTGTTGTATTTGTTACAGTAAGTCTGTAACGTGGCTTGTCCACGCCGGCTGTGGGACAGCATGGACAGACATGACTACGGTAGACCCCCCTCGGATCAGACTGCACACACAGAATTATTTTAAGTAACGTAATATCTCTGTGGTGCTTGTAGGTGGAGTTGTTTCTCCAAAAATGCACTGTAGTTTTCAAAAACGGTTTTATTATTATTATTTAGCAATTATTAATGGAGCATGCTGGGAATTTAAAACACACTAAAACAAGGGTACTGAACTGCGCCCCTATATGTCCCATGTTCCGCTCTTAGCTGCGTATTATGGGAGATGCAGGCCATTCGGTAATGAATAACCCTTGGCAACGGCTAGCGGGTATTGTCTACAGTTCAATGATGAGTCACCCGAAAACAGAAGTGTTCGTCTTTGCGTATCTGAAATGTTGGGAGGTACGGTTTTTTTTTCGCTGCATGTAGAAAGAATTCGTCGATGGAATAGATTACAAGAGAAAATAGTGTATACAATTCGTTGGATGAAGGGGCAGAAGACTGATTGACTTATTAAGAGCTGGGTGGTGGAGTTGGGGGTGTTCTGTATGACTGAAGGGTGCAGGATGTG
This sequence comes from Pelodytes ibericus, assembly GCA_036172795.1. NCBI lineage: Eukaryota > Metazoa > Chordata > Amphibia > Anura > Pelodytidae > Pelodytes > Pelodytes ibericus. The sequence goes on along the minus strand of CM069868.1, from coordinate 7,760,607 downwards.
CGGGTGCAAGTTACAAATCAAGCTTTTTTCGGGATGTAGAATTGCAGATTGTTTTTTAGTATATTATATAAATTCAAGCAAAAAAATAAATAAATTCCAATTTTGTTGTTTTTACCCTAAGCAGGCGCCCCTCTCAGTCACCCTTTCTGAATTGCTATGGTTCTCTAGCTATGGATTTTAATAGATCTTACCTTAATGCCTTCTATTTCTGATTCCGTGTATTCAGCTGTATGTTCTCCCCTGCAGAATGAATCATTCATATGGGTTCAGAGGATAATCAGGCCGTTCATATGGCTTCCTTTCTTTTATTAAATAACTATCCCCAAGCCCCCCATCCCCCCCCCCCCCCCCGTCACACTTGCATTCTACATTCTGCAGGGGAGCAAGTCAATAAGTGTCCGAGAAACAAAATGGTTGACTCTAGCGGTACAAATGAAGGAAAAAGCATGCAGATTTGTGCTCTGTACAGGTCACTGTGCAGTATATGTATGTATAAGTGTGCTTATCATTTGGGATACTTTGTTTTTTTTGAAACAATTGTTGGGGTTGGGAGGATTCCCTGAAGCTGCAAAGCGGATATTTGGGAGTAAATGTTTACTAAAAAGATTTTACTCGTCGTTCGAGTGGCCGTTAATGTAAAGGGACTCTATCTCCTAAATTTCGGAATGCAAAATGACTGAAAATGATCTATACATCGTGTCAGCAGAATTGCCAGCAAATACCTAAATTAGGAGAAATTAGTTAGTTTTAAATGTGTCTGTGGCAGTCTCCTGCTTATGACATCACCTGGGGCACGGTATGCAAATGAACATGTTTCTTAATGGCAAATGTGTAATTTGCATACCGTGCCCCACGTTTCTCTCCTTGTTTAGACATGGACTTGCAGTTTTGCTAACACAATGTATAGATCTTTTTTTTTTTTCTCTACTTCTCTGTATTTCACAGTATTAGTCGTGTTCAGGTGATAAATCCGCTTGCTACATTGTAAGGATATTTTTGTGTTTGTTTCTTGAGTTGTACATTTTCTTTTAACAAGTTTGGAACAGATGCAGACCCCCTCGCGCGCCCCCCCCCCCCCCCCCCTCCCAAGGTGGCAAATGCTCCCTAAAAACTATTTTCTCAATAATGAGAAATATTATTATAATAATAAACTGGAAAACTATTCCTTATGTCAAGTGGCATCAAACAGGGGTAAAAAAAAACCATTTCCATGATACAGAAATAATTTGTGAGCCCCCCCCCCCCCAGAACTATAGCTGTAGCCCTCGGCAGATTGTCTTGGATCCTCTTAAAGGACAGGGCCCTGGTACAAAACCCCCTATTGTTTCTCCCCTGGTTTATCTTATGTCAAGCAAGAGGTGGGTTTGGCAATCCTTACTAGTGTTTTACTCTACCACTAACGTTAGTAAATCACCCGGTATTATCCAGACTTCTTTCATGTCTGATTTAATAATGGCTAACCAAACACCTTCACCTGTATGGTCAACCATAATCAATATTTCACAGTAAGTACTAGAACTAGCAGAGTGTGATAGAGCAACACAACTTTGCCACGTACAAACACACAAAGCTTCTTCACACCCAGTGCTACTTAGAATTTAGACCAGCAAAACCTCCGGCCGTAGAACCAAGTATTAAATGCGTCACGAGAGGGACAGACCCCCCTCCCCTCAAAAAAACAAAAAAAAAACCCAAAAAACACAGCATTTTATGCTACAACAGAACTGATTCCTCAACAGAAACAAAAACGGTCAACAAGGCCAGTGTTTGGAATTAACACCTGTTAATGCAGATGCACAACACCTTCAAATCACGCCTGGCCTTCATGTCAACAACAAAGCCGCTATCAAACTTCATTATAAAAAGATCTTAAGAAATGCGCAATAAAATTTTTAAAAAAAAAACAAACAACAACAACAAAAAAAACAAGCCTATCACACACAATTAAAATTGCTTGCGTTACATGATTTCAGAGCAGAATATTTATTTTCGGCATTTAAAACACCTCCCGCCAGTCCTCATAAAACGCTTCCACTCATGTCACTTTGTCGTCCGTGTCCAGATACAAAGCATTGAAACAAAAAAAAAAAAACACTGTGCACCCTTACCACCAGAATATTTCTATTATTAGCTTAAATATTAAAATAAATAAAAGATTTTTTTTTTTTTGTTTCCGCTCCCACCCCCCTGAAATGTCTTTTTTTTTTCCTCTTTTTTTTAGGCTTCCACAAATTCAGCCGGGTGTTGAACACCAAGTCTAAACTAAAAGAAATAATAAAAAATAAAAAATAAATCAACCCCCCCCCTCCCTTCCCCCCAAAACAAATCTTCAGTAAAGCCATTTTGTTTGTTTTTTCCATATTGCACACGGATGGCTTGAGGCTCCAGCTGTAGAGATAGGTAGACTAATTTCTTTTTGTTGCCAAACACCAGCGGAGATTGCTTGGAGAAAGTGGGTCAACGAAGGGCATGGTGGACTGTGAGAGAGACAAAGAAGAAGAGTCAAGATTTCTGCATCTACAAATAAAAGCCACAAAATACCAGTTAATCACCTGGGTTAGGCTACAATGGGAACATTTTGTATCCTTTCACGCAAATAATGACGCTATCAAACGAGAGCCAACGTGTAACGCTTAATCTCCCGACAAAAGTTGAACTAAACGCACTGAAAAGTGGCGGAGAATGTCTGGCAGAGGCACCCACGCAAGAAAGTGTAAATAATGGTAAAAAAAAAAAAAATCATTGTTTTTGCCTATTGGTTGTTAGCTTGCTGACACGGTTCTGTGCAGCTGTTTTTATACATAGCCCCAATTATAGGTTACACCAACTTCTAAAAAAAACAAGTATTACATTTTGTAAATAAAACTATAAAATTGATTTTAGTTTCCTCCGTAATCCTATAATATTCCTGTATTTTATACAGGATGTTGTAAGAAAACAATAAGACAAAAAATGTATAGCAAACTATAAAGAATAGCTAAATATAAACACAAAAAAAGGCAACAGCTCCCAAGGGAAAGGGAAACACGGAATTAAAATGTACAACACAAAGGTGAATACAGAAGAGTATACAATGTTGTTTTCTAGCTTGAATCCTAGCAAAAATGGCAAATATGGCTGCAGTAACCGGCGTAAGTATCTGCAATCAAACTTTCATTAGTATCGTATCATTGCTGACGTCACCAACTGGGGTCTGGCTAAAATGGCGCATTTCTGTTTCGGCAGCCATCTTGGCGGAAGAGGCCTAAAATCTTCAGTATCTCATTTCATCTACCGGTTTGCTAATGTGGCCTGGATCACAGGTTTGTTAACTTGCCTGTCGATGGACTTGTTTGGTGGATGGGATGTTCACAGTAACAGGTATATGCAGAGATGTAGTACATCCAAAGAACAGCACGAGCTTGTACAAAATGAATAAATCAGTAACTATTACTAGCAATATTATATTGAGAGAAAGAAGACATTGAGGGTTCTCTATGAAGGTCAATTCTATGGCAAGGTTCTAAAAGTGGTGCAGTCACCATGGGAACCAACGGAATGTCCCATGGTCACCATGGGAACCAATGGAATGTCCCATGGTCACCATGGAAACCTGTAGAATGTTCCTGCTGATTACATCACTTTTAGAACTTTGCCCCCAGAATCACCATGGGAACCAATGGAATGTCCCATGGTCACCATGGAAACCTGTAGAATGTTCCTGCTGATTACATCACTTTTAGAACTTTGCCCCCAGAATCACCATGGAAACCAATGGAATGTCCCATAGTCACCATGGAAACCTGTAGAATGTTCCTGCTGATTACATCACTTTTAGAACTTTGCCCCCAGAATCACCATGGAAACCAATGGAATGTTCCTGCTAGTGATATCACTTTTAGAACTTTTCCCCAGAAATTACCCCGTCGAGTTAAGTATTTTTAAAACTCAACTAAACCTAATTGTAATTGAGTATCCCAGCTGCCATCTACCAAAGGTCCAGACAGGCTGAAAACCTTATGACGAGTTAACTTGTCATAGAGTTAAAATGGCGGTGCGCAGCCGCAATCAGGCGATGGTTCCAGTACTCTGCCTCGAGACCTCGCAACTGTTTTGTGGTCATGTGATCGCGGTGATCGATCAGTCACCACAATCACATGCAGATTAGATGACAAGTCTATGTTTTCATACAAGGTACAGAGAGTGACAGACAAGTGAACCAAAAAAATGAAAATAATTTCCGGATTTAATTCTCCACATCCCCTGCTGATCACAGTTTGTTGCTGTGATCAGTTTCCCTCCTAATTTAAAAAAAAATAAAAATATATATATATATATGTATATGTGTGTGTGCGTGCAATTTTACCAATTTTTAAAAAATAAAAATAAATAATAATTACAGTTAACCCTGCATGCCCTACTGTGGTTCTAATTGTTGACAGAGCAATATTTTTTTTTGGGGGGGGGGGAGCCTATATTTTCCTGTTTATTAGTTAGATAGTTAGTTGGGATAAGTGGGTCAGTGTTCGTGTTATACTAGTTTTGTATTGAGAAAAACAGTGGTTTGGAAAAAAAAAAATTTTTCTAAATGTCCCCCTTTTACATATGTATTTTTTAATACTAAAAATTGTAGATTATTTATATATATATATATAGGGTATCCAAAGAAAGTGCTAACAGTCCTTTAAAAAACAACAACATATAACTTGTATGGGTGCGTTAAATGATCGAAAGGTCATATCAAAATGGAATAATGGCCTCAAGTCATTGGCTCAGGAAAATCCCTGGTCCTTAACGGGTTAATAGAAGTAAATAATTTCTATTTTTTTTTATTTCACGCAGACTAACTAACCAAACCTACGCATACCGGCTGACCGCAAGTTAATGAATGGCTCCTGAGACGTAAGTATTTGCAAGGAGGATGTGCAGCGACCCCTTTGGTTACCTGCAGTGCAACCAATCACAGGAACTCATGAGATGAAAGACCAATAATAGAGTACCTGCCCAGACCACGCCCACAGCCAGCCCCTGAGGAGAGTAAGTGTCCTAGCGCCTTTGTTGCTGCCCCACTGTATCAGCGATATCTTCCAAACAGGGTAGAAGTAATTTAAGACATGAGCAAGCTTGCCAATTAGGCCTTTGACTATAATAGTTTTAAAATGTTACCATTTACTCCTTTTTCTTTTAATACTTTCTAGTCTCAAAAATGACATGACAAATGAATGATCTCTCATTTATTTTATTACTAGACATATAATATGCAGGGGATCTTAAAAAAACAGTGAGGTGCACAGTTTGAGAGAGAAGCACACCATGCACACCTCTGAAAGAACGATAGTGGGCGTACGGCTGGAGAATCCAGCAACAAATCTAAACCTCCCAGATTTAGGAAGTCATGGTGCACACAAGCGAAGACAGAGGTTCTGAGGTCTTTCCAGTGCTGCTATTTTTATTTCAGCAGCTTTCTGCCTGTGTACCTTGATAGTTAAACTCTCCACCCCTTGAATCATAATGCTGCCGCTAAACCTCAAAGCTGGCCCAGGACAGAGGAAGTTAGTGGGGATTGGAGGAAAAAACAAAATGTTTCTGGGAACTTCATATTTTACTTACAACTGCCCATCAAACAATATCACTTGGGCATTTGGTTGTCCCCTGGCCGGTATTTTACCGGCAGACCGGTAAAAAATTGGCATCAGGCCAATGTTAAGTCTATGGAGACAGTACCAAGGCCGGAATTTTTTTGAAGAAAAGGTGGCAACCCTACTTGGGCAATTAGCAGTGGTGGGCAGAGCCTGATAATGGCATACCCCCAACTGCCCTGCTCAGTCGCCAGTGTTCTGGACAATGGAGAATGAATACCGCGCATACCTCTCTGAAGCTATGTGCCCAGGTGTCCCGTGTTGTTGGTTGGAGGGACATGTTGGGAGAGATATTAGATATATTTTTTAAATATTACATTAAATAAATATGTATCAATGTCACGTGACATTGCATGACCTGTTGACCTGGTGCCAACTGAGGCTTGTACTTGGGGTCTGGACAATACAATACAGTCACTTTTAGACTATGGAAGGAAGCCCCTGATTACAGTGTAATGTACTGTCCGCTAGAAGCAGCCATGTCAGGAAAGGCTAAAATTTGAAGGGACCCCAGGACCACCCAATCAAATCCAGCATTGTTGTCAACTATGGTTTTTTACAAAACAGAGATCTGCGTGTGTGGGTGCCTCTGTGCCCTTCTGTCAAAAATTGGCCACCTCCAAACCTTTGCGCCACATGACACTATGAACGCCAGAAGCCTGCCGCAGGGACCAAAACCATTTTCTACGACCAACCGTGAACAGACAACGCGTCAAACCTCAGATCCTGATGTAGCGGGCAGACGTAAAGTTTTATTTAAACCATTTTTCGACACAAATTTATCCAATCATTTAAACAAGAGAAGGGTGGCTGCGGTTAGTGAGCAGGTAAGATGGTGAAGCGAAAAGTTTTGGATGTATTACCTTAAGAATCCTGCTGCAGTTCAGTCTGATTTCAGTTCAGCAGGACAGAAGCTCCATTGCCTTGTGGACCAAGAATGGGTACTGCTTTGGTATCTTCTAGTTGGTGGTATTAAATAAGGAGGCAACATGGGTCTTTTTTTTTTAAATTTTTTTTTTTTTTAAAAGAAACTGAAAGAAGTCCTTTGAGCCACAGAAAAATAAATAGTATATATAACAGTGGTGGCTGGGAGAAAGAAAAAAAAAAAAAAAAAAATCATGTTTGAGGTATATTATCCAGTCTTGTTTTATTTTTGCCTGTAAGTGACTTGTTCTCTAGCTATACGCCATCTGGAGGAAACAAAGTACTTGCTGCATTTGTACCAGAGCTGTCTTTTGCAGCCAGACTGAGGAGAGTGGGGGGAAATGTGAGGCCGATTCCACACTTTACATGCAAAATCCAATTTTACACAAATGCCATTTAGAGAAGATCAGTGAGGTAATCTGAGGCCGCAGCCAGTAAATCTGTAGACTTCCAGTGTTTTTTTTTTTTGTTTTTTTACTTTCTGCCTTCCATATTTACCATAGGATATAAATATCACTATTAAAGAAGGCATTCAAATAAAACTCAAAAGTGGCCTTAGAACAAGACATTAATTAGCTGCTTAATACTGGAGACAGGCGATCTGCACTAAAAAAAAAAAAATAAGTTTATATCCACAGTTTCTGGGGTTTGTTTGTTTGTTTGTCTGTTTTTTTTTCTCTCATTGAACGAGCTCACAAATCATTCCGCTTGAGAATAGTCCGGTGCGGTAACAGTTGTGCTTTGAAAAATGGAGACGAAATTAAAATGTGGGGACAGACAGGATAATGCCAAAGGGGAGTTACAATAAAAAAAGAAATCAAAATAAAATGAAGGTAAGGGATAAAATTAGAAGGGGATTGGATTGATCCAGGTCAATTTCTGTTTAGCAGTCTCTCCGATCCTCTGCAGCGGGGGAGAGTGTGGTTCGGACTGAGGAAGGCTCATCCCAGTCATCCTCATCAAATCCGTGAAACGTAGATGTGTCGCTTTCTGATGTGGCACCGAACAATTCCTCTGCGTTGTGCATCTCCTCCGTCCTGCTTTTTCTTCCCATATGAGCTGACATGTATGATGAATATATCAGCACAGAGGTTAAGCAACAGACATTCAGTTATCAGCTAGCACAGACATACCAACCAACCAAAAAAAAAAAAAAGAAGAAAGAAATAAGCAGAAACAAACAAAACAAAAATATAACCCCCCCCCCCCCCCCCCCGGCAAGCATTCACATCTAGGTTTCAAATGAAAAATGTCCAGGTACAAATCATGGCAGCAAATGGGTTATTACTCTTCTCTTTGCAAAATAAATAAATTACACGGTTAGCCATTTTCACAGTCAATACATTACGACAGGCAGATTGGGTCAGTCGTCCCTTCTGTTTACAAACTATTCCTTGGAGTTTTATAACTCAATCATAAAAAAAAAAACCTCCCTCTCCCCGCTGCCCACTCGTCTCCCATTGTCTATTTGTAAAAGCAAAATCTGAAAAAAACCCTCAGATTTTCTAGATTACAGAAGCAGCACGCGGACGTGGGACCCAATACAAGAGTAAAGTGACAGACGGCATGCAATATGCGATTCATAGATGTAACGGAATGATTGGTGGAAGTACAGACCATGCTACACGCCATTCCTCTCGCCTTCTAACCAGGGTGCTGCTTTTACTACAATGTGATTAGTCTTTCAAAGTAACCTCCTGCAGGTTAGGTACTCAAGGCTGCAATCTTTTAAAGCTGCATTCACTTTGATCATTAAATAGAATTAAAAGCCAGGTGTCGGCCAAAAAATAACTTGGGTTTAATTGAAATTGTGCACACAATTTAATGCAATAATGCAAAAAAAAAAAAGTACTTTATTGAGCCCTCTTTGCCTCATGTAGCTCTATCTTGGGGCGGACAGGCTGTTTTAGAATTCGGGGGCAGATGAAGGAAGATCTGACTGATCTGACCCGAGATTCTAAACAACATGGCCGCCCCATGGTGGACTCTGGTGCACTCAATGTAAAAAATAGTGTATTCTTTTATTACAGTTTTTCTAAATGACCCTTCTACGTTTGATGCAATCTTTCAATTAAACAGAACTTCATTTTTTGCTGGAGTTGTCCTTTAAATGAAAAGTGATCTCCGATTAGGATGTAGGTAGCTTTAGGAAGAAATGCCATTTTTTTTTGTCTGACATACAGATCTGTAATGATGTGCAGTTGTTATCTTGGTACCGAATGACAATTTAAAGTGAAAGGAGGTCTGTATAATTTCCCCAGTCATTACAAATACAATTATATCCTGATACGGCTCTTCGTCCTGAGCGTGGGATAGATATTTGTTTGTGAGAGGCTCTGGGGAGAAGTGCCCAGCATCTCCCAAATGACATGCCCCTTCTTCCTTGCAGTGGAGGCATAAAAAACAAAACTAACTCAAAAGTTATTTTTAAAAAGTACCAAGAAGGCTGGTGTGTGTTTTATCAGGCTAACGCTGGGAGAATGTGGTTTCTATACAACTTCTCACGTTTAGAAGCAGGCTAGGCTTCCCATGTACACGTGGGAACAAGATAACAGCCACCATGTTTTTTTAAAAGGATCGTAGAGGAAGAACACAACATCAAGTCTGACCTACTCTAGTTCGACCTTGCTTATTTTCTGTCATTTGTACATGATAGTAATATATGTGAAATGTGCTTATTTTTACTTAAAAACAGTTTACAGTTCTCTTGTAGTTTTACAATAAAAGTAATTACACCGGGGCTTCTAAATTGAGTGACATTCCAATAAGGAGGAGCTTGGAGAGATAGGCAGGTGTGTTGCTATTGTAACAGCAATAACTATTACACATTATTTGCAGTTTTCTTAGCTTCAATATTTTTTTCTGACACTGCTCCTTTAATGACTGTGGTCCTATCTCTGACCGAGATGTTGGTAGCTGTACTTGAAAAGAAAATGATGTATGTTCTTGCAACCAGTAGAAGGGTTGAACTTGATTGTCTTAGGTCTTTTTTCAACCTAAATTAAAATGTTACTATGTGGCAAAAACAAATTAGATTTTACAGAAAAATTAAATATGTTCCGGTGAAGTTGACATGATAAAGGAATTAACAAATGCCTGGTATATACTGAACGAATCTGTGCTCTGGTCCTTGGCTCTAGAAGGACATCACCCGGTGTCGTAATCTGTTCCTCTACGTGAGTTTTTTAGTCCTTATATCTCTATGCTGAACTGGAATGCAACTTTAAAAGATCTACACAAACGTATGATATATTTTCAATTCTCTAAAACATACATTACACACAGCAAGAAATCAAAAAACGTTAAACTTCCAAAACATCATTTGACCCGGAAAAAAAAAAAAAATGACAAAACATATAAACCTATAAATCAAAACTTTGGGGGGAAAATGCTCTACAACAATCAGGCGACAGTCTAATCAGCTCTCAGATTTTGCAGAAGACTTACTATGCAGGGCACTTACCTTTGAATAGGTGTCCAAATCCACCAAGTCCAAAAAAAATTCTATTTTTTTTTATTATTCTATTAGCCTAGGTGCTGGTGGATTTACATATCTTCAACAGGTCTGTGGGGCCTTACTATACAGAACCAACTCTAGTATGACTTCAAGTAGACCAGTGCTTGTGGCCTTGGACACGTTACAAGTAAATCCAGCCCTATAATTATCTACAACAATAAACAAAATTATATAAGATGTACTTGGCCTTTTGGTTAGGGGTAGGCACCAACTTGATTATGGTGGACTTTGTGATGGGCCTTCACTGACCTTGCCCTGGCATCCTACTACTGGACTTTTTGCCTATCTCTGCGTGCGATGCTGTAATCCGTTGCCTGCCTCAATTGAGAAAGTGATTTGAGAATGCTGAGCGAGGGGGCAACAGAACCACGGACGGCTCTCAAGTCCATGTCGTGCAATTCATTCTGCATGACCAGAATCTCAAACCGAGCCACAAAAAGGTCAGAAAAGCCAAACAGTAGTCACAGAACAGATTGCGAGCAGAAAGAGGAATGACCTACCAGAGCGTCCACAGTCTGCGCAGGATACGAGCTCTTCGGGGTGTCCACTCTTCTTGTTCATGGTGGAGTCTCCGAGGCAGAAGTCACAGTAGTTATTGGAGAGTATAGCACCATCAGATCCTTTACGAGCTATGGATAGGAGAAAAAAGGTTTTCTGAGAATCAGAATGTCCTGACCGTCAAAATCTGACTCCTCACCAATAACAGAAAAAAATCAAGTCAAGATGCCGAATTTGAGAAGAGGGCAAAACCGTAATGGAAGGGGCGAACTAAACATGTTTTGTCTTCTTTTAAACAGGACAGTTCCATGTAGTGTAGGGGTGTATCTCCTGAAAAAAAAAATATCTTAGACTCGTCAGACGAAAGGCAAATCTCAGAGGCAGACACGAAAATCCCGGCATTGGCCAAAAGTCTAGTTCTGGGACACAGGGTGTGGCAGCACAAATGGAGATGTGTCAACCCACAGCACATATGGATGTGGCGTATGGGGGAGTTGAGAAATTGGGACTGTCACGCCATAATTCAGATATGTGGAGAGTGACCCTTATTTTTATCTATATCAGTAGAGTGCACCCTCATAGACAGAGTCAGAATCAATTAGACCACTAGAGAGGAGAGTGTCAGCTCTGATTGGCTGACTGGTGCCTTATTAATAAAAGAGCATTGTGCGTTATAAGCAGAGCTGTCGACAGAACACTTTCCTCTCACTAGTGTCTAATCCAAGTAAATGGCAAACTAAGCAGAGTGAGCCTATATCTGAAGCCTACACCCTAAAATTACCGATCCCCCCCCCCCTCCCCCGTTTTCCTCCATAGCAGCGCTTCTCAAACCCTTCCTCAAGGACCCACAAAACTCCAGGATTTAGGAATTACCCAGTTTGGTTTAAATGAGAATATATATTACATCTGGTATGGTTCCCTAACCATTAAGGAACCACACCAGGTGGTATACAGATTCAGATTTAAACACAACTAGGTAATCCCTAAATCCTGGACCGCTCGGGGGAGGGGGGGGGGGGTGTCTGGAGGACAGAATTGAGCAGCATTGGTCTAGGGGATGGCTGGTAACTTTTGGCCCAGGGGCAACTTCACCAGCCCACCTATAATCAGAGCTAGACAGGCAAAACAGATCTGCTGGCAGATAAGGTACAGAGATGAACAGACATAGAAGACAACTGGGAAATTGACAAGTGATGTAGGTTAAAAATCAACCAATGGTTCTATTACCCCTCTGCCCTCCTTGCCAGCCTTGCCCTGCTCTAGCGAGCACCAGGTTTCGAAGGGGTGTATGATATCCGGCGCTGTGCAAGTCTCAGCCATTATTTTCTAAACGGCGATCCTGCATGTGGCGAATAAAAAAAAAAAACGTCCCCCGAAAAAAACATCCCCGAAAAAAACATCATCCCATGCCGATTCCTCAAATCGCTGCCAAATGGAAAATTACCTTCATTAAGAAAAGAAAACCTTTGCATTTACACAAACGGGGCCCACGCGGCAGCTTATTCTGAACGGAAATCGCCGTGAGGCCTGCACAGAATGTTAAATTTAGCAGGATGAAGGAATAAGCCCTGGGAGAGGTCTCCATGTATTATGCATCTCATGCCAGGCTTCCTATGGATCGCACAGTGTCCAATTTGTGCCTTGGAAGAAAACCATGCTGCGTTTTCTTTCCTCACACGATAGGCCCCCCCCCCCCCCCCGCCGGCCTCCGCTAGCCGAGGCTGGCTGTCATGGCAACCAGCAGCCCCCAGCTCCTGCCACCTGTCATTATTTAGTCTGGAAAATGTTCCTGGGCAGCCGCTCGGAATCCGCTGATCAAATGCAGGCCCCTTCTGCGGAGGGATCAGCGCAGGCACAAAATGGTTAAAAAAATAAATAAATAAATAGACTTGAAACATTTCGGGGAGGAATTGTGCAGCAGCCGAGGACAAACAGATCGCGAAACGGGACTTAGGAAGGTGGCGAGCGCATCCATTGCGGGCTCTGTGTGCGTCGGTGTATAGTGCTAACGCTCCTGGGTCGCTCTAGTGCGGTTTGCGCCAATTTTATTTAAAATTGTTTTTAAAAAGTCACCCTTAAAAGTTGCAATTCAAAACATTGTCTTGGTAATTAAAATATCTGTCTGCCAACCTCTCTATTCCTGTGGGGGTGGGTGGGTGGGATGGGCGTTGTGTATTGTATGACCATGAAAACGAAACTGAGCGGAAACTAGCAGAACAATCCGGATGGAGAGAAATTAAACGAAATAGCACACAGGGTATGTCTATATTTATTTCTCAGACAAGAGCAGCCATATTGCCAGCCAGTGTTCCCCTCACCCGGTGAAAAAAAAAAAAAAGTACGCCTACGCGTTTCGCGCCAAAACTTGGCGCTTTGTCCCTTTCCATTCACAGGAGACCCCACCCTTTTTCTTAAGGCGACTCACTCTCTGCGCTGGCTCCAACCATTTTATGGTGCAGTATGGCCCCCGTCGGCCAGGATTTGCCACTGGTTATGTGCACGGTGTGCATCTCCCCTTGATAAAAAGTTGGGGTCAGTGACGGTGACCGGTGGATCCTGAGCAAGCTGCGCACGGCTAATTAAATTGTAATTGAACGGGAGATGGTTTGTGCCATTGCGGAGCAGCATTTAGACATGGAATATAGAAGACACGTAGATGGTGGACCTCTATCTCCTCTTAGATAACCTCTCTCACAGACCACCATCTGCTACTCACCACGGTCTATTAACCGCTTGTCAAACTGACCAGGGAACTGCAAAATGCGTGTTCCCAAGTCGGACATTTTGGCTTAATTTCTCCTATACCTTAGGTCACACTTTTAGGGGGATTTATTATTCGACAGCTGGAAGGCCACTTAGAACTGGTCACTTTTAAAACTCAACCCCCTCCCTCTCTATGAAATAAATAAATAAATAAACTCTAATTGAGTTATGGAGACAAGGTTAACATAAAAACAAATAAAATAAAAATTGGGAGTAAATTTATAAAAGCTCATTCTGGGGCAGTGGGCTACAAGTGTTCCAGTCCCCATGGAAACCAATGGAATGTTCCTGCTGATGGGATCACAGTATAGGGCATGCCTGTTCCCTTATTGCGGGGCTACTAATAGACCAGTCATTTAAAGGAGACCAGAGTAGGGAAGAACTCTTACTTTTCCAGCCCCTCTGTACACTCCATTATTGGAATTGAATAGCCTGGAGAAAGGACCTCTACTCCTAGAGCCCACATTAGGAGAGAATAAAGTGTCAAGAAAGCCCTCTTAAGTGTCAATAAGTCAATGATGCTTCCCCAAAACTTTTTTTAAACAGTAGGGGAATTTTTTGAATATTTATAAAATTGTAGATTTTTAGTCCACAGAAAACCAAAGGATCTCATAACTGGCTTCAGTGTCACGCTGCAGCCCAATCGATGGCCCCGAAATCCTCCAAGCATATGGCAATGAAGTCCTGTTTTAAACATTTAGGAACACACATCATACCTACTGCTTTCTGTCTCCACCCAAGACCATGTCATGCTAATAAACTCCATTCCATTGAAAGCTTTGTGCGTCAAACAAAACCGGCTTCATGTTAATTTTTGGAAGTTTAGATTTAAAAAAAAAAACACAATATCAGAATATAAGCAAAGAAAACTCTGAACATCATTAAAGAATAACCACAAGCTACAACCTACAAACACACAATAAAGCTGTAAAACAAGACACGGGTCCATCAAATACCACCAGGCAGGATCGTCCGTTTTGATCCGAAGATAATTAATCCTTGTTTATCTTAATAAAGCTTTATCATTTGTTGGTTTCTTTTATTCTCTAACTTGGATGAAGCCAATCTCCCAGCCCAAAACTTCGACACGTTTGCAAATTAAAATGCAAATCCTCCTGCTAATCCCTGGGTTTATATAGGGAGCTGAGATATTTGACTTCACTTTTTTCCGTATTCATTAAATGAAGACTTCAATTTATTCCTTGACAAAGTGTCGGGATTAGTCGGAAGCTGGCTTCGAGATGCATTGTCATGATCTTGTCCCCTAAGCATTTAATGAATTGTTCAAGTCAGTGACTTTGGCCATTGGAGAATGTGGTTCATAGACTGATGGCAGATAGAATGACTTACATCTTAGCTCGTACATCCTTGCCGCCAGTACAGATTTGATGGGCAATTCCTGTTTTTTTATGGCAGGGTCCTAACCCATCCTATTTGGGACTGTCCTGGCATGACTGCTACTGTACACAGAATTTAAGGCATGGGGGGTTCTTTATAAAAGTTCAGTCTGGGTCAAAAGTGGCGCTATCCCCAAGGAAACCAATGGAATGTTCCTGCTGATTACATCACTTTTAGAACTTTGCCTGAGAATCACCATGGAAACCAATGGAATGTTCCTGCTCATTACATCACTTTTAGAACTTTGCCTGAGAATCACCATGGAAACCAATGGAATGTTCCTGCTGATTACATCACTTTTAGAACTTTGCCTGAGAATCACCATGGAAACCAATGGAATGTTCCTGCTGATTACATCAGTTCTTTAAAGAACTTTGAGCCAGAGTTGAGCTTTATAAATAACCGAGTAATGTCTACGAAGTATTGATATCCTAAGTGCAAAAATTGAGCTGCAGTCACATGGAATCTGCAGCGGATAGGCTGGAGCTCAATCTCGAGGGGGTCACACAATATTACCCCCCAAGGCGTCTTTGGAGCAGTTTGTGCTATATTGGCAGGTATGTGGCCTTACACAACAGTTGAAGATAAAAGTAGTAATAATAATGGAACTCACGTTTCTGGCTTTCGTTTCTATGGATGGAGGGCGAACACGGGGACCGCGTGTCCTGGTCTCTGCTGTCGGTACCTTCTTCATCCGCTAGGTGAGTGTGGGCATAGTGGTAGCTGAGGCCAGGCCTGTTCTTGTAACGTTTACCGCAAACTAAAAAGGTAACATTTTTATACGTAAATAAACTTTTTATTTTTTTAGCTATTCAACGTTTTATACATTTGGGATATAAATGCAGAACATGAAAAATGACATCACCTCTGTGACTGGTGCCATTAAAGGGCCAGTGTAGCAAAAACGTATATGTTTAATTCTAAGATTGCATTACGTATAATAGCCTAACTTGTAATAGCCTAACCTCGTAGTGTATGTTTTATATCATGTGTTCGGGCATGGTGAAGCACATTAGGGGGTGGGGCACTTAGGATTGAAGGCGGAGCCAGGAATAAATAATGGACCTACAACCCTCTTTCTCACAACTTGGGCAACTTTCCCTCCCTCTTTTTGTTGAGACCTTTCCATACAGGTTTGGTAGGGGGAGGTCTCCAAGGTATGGTATAGTGTCGGAGTGGCCACAGCCACTCGGGATTTGTAGCTAAGATAGCTATAGGGGCTAAGCTTCCCGAACGTGCACTCGTGGGACTTCCTTATCTGCAACCATGCAGTTGTATTACACCAATTTCTCGGGGGGGCTCCTGTCCTATTTGGCTAGGATATTTTATGTTACGATTATATTCTACAGTAAGTTGGGGTGAGTCCCTTGGACCAGGACTTACCTATGTTATACCAGCTTCTTGGTCACAGTGTTTTTACATTTGTTTCTGTTTTAATAAACACTGTGGCATATCTAATTCCACCCTGTCTCCTACGTGTGTTTGCATTCTTGGGTTATTTGTATTGTAAATTGTTGGTGCCATATAAACAAATGTTAAATGTAAATATAAAAATCCCAATACTAAAGCCATATGTATTCAAGTAGGCGCACAGGTGTATATTTGGTATAAGACAATAGTTTTGTCAAAACATGCAGTGTATAATTGTATTGTGCTTTTAACTGGTTAGGCTGCCATTAAAAGGTCACAGAAAGTAACATCACTCTCTCCTGAAAGAATAAGGGTGGAAAAAAACAAAGTAATAGTTAATATAAAACACAAAAATCCTGATTTGGTAATATAGAAATAGCAGTAAGAATTGTTTGCGTGTAGGGGGCCAATATGGAACTGGTAGGACACCCATGGTTAGCTGTGTCCAGGAAGAGGAGGAAAAGTATTTTTTGAAGGTCACCTGTGTCCAAGTCAAGGTCAGTGAAGGTTCCATAGAACATCACTGAATTATCCGCCACCAGTGTTTGTGGCTACCGATGTCTTGGCATCAGTGAATCAGAATCCACAAGGTCTCACAAGAGAAGAGTGTTAACGCCATTTACAACGGACCATTCATCGTGAAACATAACATTTAGCCTTTCAGAAGAATCGGCCTTACACTAGCTCCAGGATCGCCACTCTAATAAGACGCCAAGGAAGCGAGCAGAAGAGAAAGTAACTGCCTGACGCGTTTCACGCTTGGACGTGTTGGTTTTACGGTCTCCGTTCTGCTCACTGCCTTGTGTTGTTGTCGCGCTTCATTCCCATTTTGCTCAGCCATTCAACTGAGAGTTGAGTCATTATGGTGGATTTATTTTTTTACTATCATTGTGAGATCCAAACACATCTAGTTTTCATGGCCTTTTGGTGGGTCGCCATATGGATCAATATTTTGTTTATGCTCTTATTATTTTTCTTTGTAGCAAAAGATTGTAGCAAAGCTTCCGGCTAGCCAGTGGCGGAACAAGAAGGGCGCCGGCCCCCCTTTGTCCCACCCATGTACCTTTTTTCACATCTAAAATATCCCACATGTGCAGCTGATTCCGCACTTCAAAAAGCTAAAAGCCCAAGACACAGCTTAGAGCGTGACGCCATCATTATGTGATGTCTATGTTCCAGTTACATACTGTGTGAAGAGGGAATGAAAGAGAGGCAGTAACATGGAAGTACCTTTGTTGGATGTTTTGGAATTATGCTTTTGTTTGTGACTATCTGCAACAGAGAGAGAGAGAGAGAGAGAGAGAGAGAGAGAGAGAGAGAGAGAGAGAGAGAGAGAAAGAGAAAGAGAAAGGAAGATGGATGAACCTTGCTGAATACAAATGAGTGGAATGAAGAAGAAAGTATGTAGAGGGAGTAATACTGGTGATACATGCTTCCTGCCTGAAATGACTATCAGGAATGAAAACAGGTACTCACCCTAAATCTGCCATGAGATCCAGAAACTTTGGGACTACAGAGGCAGTCACACCTAGCTTACTTTCTGTACAAACATCCTTTGGGAAAGTGCTATCAGTAGCCATTATTGTGGAATCAGCCTCTCCCTGTTGAACTCAGCCGTGTGGTTTCAGCCAGCTCTGTATGTTGTGACATAGCACAAGAAGCAGGGCTTGGAGAGACAGGCAGGCCACATCAATAACAGTAACTCATTTAAAACTCTATGGAGTTTTTAGGAGATAGAAAGTGTTGAGGGGAAAAAAAGGATCCGTTATTTATTTACTCTACATAATACAGCACTTGTATACAAATATTATGGATGCTAGGTGGAACTGCCCCTTTAAATGATCTTTTTCATAAGGTTAAATGCAAGATTTTGAGTACCAAGCACAATCCCTATGCAACAGATATAGATCCCTATACAAACTGAATCCATAGCTTTCTTGTTACCGACATGAAACTAATAGAGTTTTTATGTGCAGATCTTTCTGAGAAAACTATCCCGTCTACTTTCTCTGGGGCAATGGTTTGCCGACAGATAACTTTCCAGCGGCCAAGGGATGGCTGTGGATCAAAAGGTGAACAGCCACTGGAGAGCTGTGTCATAATGATACCTACTCCGTGGCCTCATTTTTTTAAAGAAGATTCGTTGATGATCTTTTAAAAAAATCTTTATGTAATAACATTTTATTTGCCATTAGAAAGGAAAAATAAAGTGCAAATAACCTTGAGAATGTTCAATAATGGGATATAATGTCCCTTTAAAAAGGATCAATATAACCAATCTTAACTTACCCAATACTTTGAGTGTTTGTTAGGGGAAAGAAAATTGTGATTTGATGAATAAAGAGGAGTAAAATGCTTTTTAAAATGTTGTTTCTAATCATTAAACCTTCACGAGATATTGAGATTTTTATTGAAGTACTCATTCTGGTCAGAGCTCCCACTGTAAAGAGTATTGCTTGTTTAGAGATTTTTCCTGACCACAACAGCAAAATGTTACAATGTTGCAATATTTACAACTTCAGGCACATTGGCATGTTAAAGACCTAAACAAGCATCTTATAAAAAAATGTTTTTTTTTGTTTGTTTTTTTTTTGACAAGCTTGGCTGCCAGGTCTGTCAAATGAATCTTCCCTAATTGTAGAAAATTAATGTAATGAATTGGCAATCATAAAATGACAAAAGAAAAATGTAAAAAAGCAGTTTACTCTTCATTAGTTAATAAATATAAGTTTTGTTTTTATTTTACTTTCTCGTTAGTTTAATTTCCCCAAATTACCCAGATTGCTTAAGTGATTAAAGAGTAAAATGTCAGGCGATGTGATAAAGAAATAACATTATGAGCTTTACAGGTCGGGTAACAGAAATAGTGTAGGGAAGATGACACATATATATGGATCTCGTCATAAATGAGTGCCTTGAAAAACAGTAGATGAACTGCAGAATAAAGACAAATGGAAAAGCCGTGGTACATAAGCCTGCTCAACTCAACGCCGGGCCACCATAGAAAGAAGGAAGAGTTACCTGCAGTCTCAGATTTGTGTTTGCCAAGGAAAAAACAATGAACGGAAAACATGCGTTGGCAAGTTTCAGCAGGGCATACTGGACAAGAGTGAGGAGACGGTGACCAGGATGGGTCAGGCTGAGAAGGACTACCAAGAACATCACAGCACAAGAGGAGGAGGAGGCGGGTGCTACTTACTGTCACACACGTAAGGTTTATCTTGGTCGTCAAAAGAGGTGTCGTTCCTCCTCCGTCCGCTGCCGCGCGCCTGAAATCACAAGGGAAGGGTCACCAAAAAAATGGATATAATCTCTGCACAGAGAATAATAAATAAAGTCACATTTTATCTGGCCCCAACCAGTGACTGTAACCGGTCCAAGGAGGCAATAAACTAGTTGTAATCAGCTTTAGGTCACAAAATAAGTAAAATGCGGCTAACCGTCAGGCACCTCCAACAGCACACATCCCAACCGTCAGGCACCTCTAACCGCACACATCCCAACCGTCAGGAACCTCTAACCGCACACATCCCAACCGTCAGGCACCTCCAACCGCACACATCCCAACTGTCAGGC